>OZ005653.1:61288070-61605570 GCA_963930645.1 Salticus scenicus | reverse complement strand
AAATTGAAAATTCCTAAATCGCAGATAAGGTTTTATTTGTACTCATGTCTAGTCTCCCCATGTGGAATTTCTTTATTGTGAAGTAATTAGGAGCCGAGTTATGCTTAGAAACGTGTTTTTGTCTTTTTCTCCCGTAGGGGGGAACGGGGTAAGGGGGGGATTTAGGAAAAGTTGATAGATATGATTTTAAGTTGAGTAAAAACCTAAGTTTCTGCCAAGCGCTGTTGAATTCCGTCCAGCCGTTCCCAAGTGTTACCCGGACAAACGTGTTTTTGTCTTTTGCCCCCCAAAGGGGGAACGGGGGGAATTTCTGAAAAGTTGATAGGTATAATTTAAGTTGGATAAAGATCTTAATTTCTGCCAAGCGCTGTTGAATTCAGTCCAGCCTTTCTGAAGTTATGCCCGGACAAACGCGTTTTAGTCTTTTATCCCCGTGGGGCGAACGGGGGAGATTTCTGAAAAGTTGATAGATATAATTTTAAGTTGGGTGAAGACGTAAATTTCTGCCAAGCGCCGTTGAATTCCGTCCAGCAGTTCTCAAGTGATGCCCGGACAAAAAAAGCGACATACAGACACGATGACACACACACACACACAGGCAAAATTTTCTGAAGTCATTTTCGGCTTTCATGGGGTGTGAAACGTGAAGATATCGCAAAATTTTTTGATTCCGACAAATTTACAGACAAAAGTCTGATTTTATTAATATAGATAGATATATTAATTTGTCTCATTTTGTGCATTCATTCTAAACTTTGTTTCATACTATCATACTAAAGATAACGATAAAAGCGGGAAGACAGAGGCATTATCTGTTGAGCAATATGCACAAAAAGCTGATAGATATTAATTTATTTTAAGTTGCATTTAAATATAACTTTTAATGAAATTTTTTCGTTGACTCTTGATCGAGAGATGCAACAAAATTTTTGTCACACACATCCAGACATTTTCTGAAAAGGATTAATCTGTTAACCCATTAGGAGCCAAAGGTCGTGGCTGCGGGAACATTTGATTATTTTTTTTTCTACACGTAATTAAGATAAATATATATACTTTTTTTTTTTTTACATTGAATACTGAAGTGCCTAGCTTTATTGGTATATATTTTTTCTTTTTTAAGTTTGTAATATGCTTTCACGCGAAAAGTAAAAAATTACTAAATGTTAAATAATTATTAGTAAAATATCCTTCCCCTTTTCATACAAAAAAAAAAAAAAAAAAAAAAAAAAATCCATCAGTAATATGGCGACAAAAATTCAAAAGCCGCCATTGCAGCAACATAATAAAGTTGTGTAGCACGATAATGTTTACCTATTTATTTATTTTTTTATATACTATGCTAATTTATCATCTATATATTAATAGGCAAGCATAAAATTTGTTGTCCCTTTTTAGCATATTAATTATGGGAGTAGAAGGTTGAAAATGGTATCATTCGAAAGCTATGGTTAGCTGGAAGATGCGAATACAAATATTATTTTCTTGCGATGTGAAGAAGGTATTTAAAAATACTTTTATTTTTTATGCATTTTCCCCCATTTTTCCCTTTCATACACGTATTCCTTTACATTAAAAAATACCTAAAAGTGGAAAGTTGTTAAATCTGGCAATTTCACAAAACTCAAACAAAACCATAGACACAGTAATTTGTATAGCATCCTTATACGCAAGCGAAGTGATGACGTCACTGGCCGTCCATGGAACCACAAAAAAGAGATTTCCTAAGGATTTGATTTATGAGAAATCATTTTTTTATTTTCTAATTTATTTATGATCTAATTCCTTTCTTTTTTGTTTTATGATTTATGTCAGCTGTAATTTAAAGAGATATTAGCCGTGCGATAAATTTCATGTTTGTGTATTAATATGTAAATAATATATATTATCTAATTTTTGAAACTTCAAATGTACTTTGTTATTTGTCTTTTGGCAACAAAAAGTGACTTTATTTATTTTTTTTTTTTATATTTGGTTCTTTTATCGTTTGACTGACAAAAAATTTACTTCGCTTGCGTAGAAAAAAGTAAAAGATATGGAAAAATTTTTGATTTCTGGTTTTCGATAAATTTACACGTTTTGAGATTTCCGTGCATTTCAATAAACTGAAATCGACTACTTATTTTAAAAGAAGTTGATTTATTACTAACTGCTGCATGTATAAAAAGATAAGAAGAATGTAGAGGATACGGAAAATTTTTCGATTTCTGTTTTTCGCTGAATTTACATGTTTTGAGTTTTCCATACGTTTCAATTAACTGAAATTGACTACTTAATTTTTAAAAAAGCGGGTATAAGAAGCAACTAGAAGATACGGAAAATCTTTTGATTTCCGATATTCGATGAATTTACACGTTTTGGTTTACACATTACAATTTTCGGTTTTTGATAAAGTTACAAGTTTTGAAGTTTCCCAAACTCAATTCTACCATTTTTGCAAAATATCTTTCTTTTTGAGTTCAAACACTGTACTTTATGAACCAATCGAATTAATTTAACAGAATTTGATATTTGGTTGGACCTTTCTTTGACATGGTACCGATTAGCTTTTGGGCTGTATCACCCAACAAGGGGTGTTTTCACGATGCGGTTTTCTCTCATTTCAGGAAATGCTAACATCTACAGAGAGAAATAGTTATATTAAGTAAAACTCTGCTGATTCAGTTAGAGTGCATATCGGCAAACAATTGCCGCAGCTGTGTTGCAATTTAATTCCGTTTAGGGTAAGGCAATAACTTTGCTTTCCTTGCTTTGCAAAAAAATGGTCGAGTTTCGACCACTGGGCGATACTAGTACAAATAAATGAGCCTCTGTGTGTGACTGCACTTGCAAGCTGTCGGGCAGAAATATTTGATTAATTCAAATAAATAAATAAATAAAAATATGTTTAATGGGAAATATATATAACCATAAAAAGATTAGTTGCCTAAAATAGGGCAGAAATAGCGCTCATAACATATTGTTACAAGGGATTAAGTATAAAATGGTGACAAAAATTCAAAAGACGCCAAAGATAACTATATTAAGGATGTACTATGTTTAGGTTTACAAATCATGAATTATATATAACCACAAAAATTAATTGTTTCATGCGACAGACGTAGCCGGTCATAACATATTGTAATACTTGGCGTGAAATTGCTGTCATTTTATGGTTGATTGGATAAACAAAATAAACATAGGAAATAACGTAAAAGCAAATATTATGTGCACAATGTATAGTGTTGTTCTTATGTAACTGGGATTGAAATGTAAAAGGGTTACTTCAATTTTTTTCGATACTATCTATTTCGAAACTCTTATCTAATAAGCACCTAAATGGAAGCCCACTGGTATGGCATTGTCGCATGTAATAGGGACAGGC
Source organism: Salticus scenicus (assembly GCA_963930645.1). Lineage (NCBI taxonomy): Eukaryota > Metazoa > Arthropoda > Arachnida > Araneae > Salticidae > Salticus > Salticus scenicus. Next base: position 61,602,206 of record OZ005653.1, on the reverse strand, counting down.
ACCCGAGTTTTAGCGGATGACCAAATCGCTATCGAAGGCAGCAGGGACCTGAAGCGAGCTTTTGAGCAATTTCATGTATTTTGTTTTATTTTATTTTTATAAAGCTGTATAGAAAAGAGTTTCCTTTAAACTTATTGACCAGCGAAGCGGGCAAAGCTTGCTAGTTTTAAAATAAAATAATAATACAAATCTAGCATGTTTCTTCTGAATTTTATTTCATAGCATTTTTTTATATACCCCAACTTTAGATTTTTCTTTTTCTTTTCTTTTTTTTTTTTTTTAGCGCGGATGAATCACGCTTGGCATAAAAGCTAATTCAGCATTATGTTAAAGATATTTACTTATTGATAATTCTGGACAATTTTTTAAATTTTGATGCTGAAGTAGATCAGATATTTTTCGACAAGGAAAAGATAGAAAGAAATAAGAACAATAATCGCATAAATTATATTTTGGTCTAAAATGGCGACAAAAATTCAAAAGTCGCCAAGGGGAGGTTAAGGCTGTACCATGATCAAGTTTACATATTAATTAATTTATTTATTTTTCTATATACCAACTACTATTAACTAAGCATGAAGTATATATAACCACACACAATAATAATAATAATTGTCTCATGCGATAGAAGTAGCCGATCATAGCATATTGTAATATTATATTTGGCTTGAAATTGCTGTCATTCTATGGTTGATCGATTAAATCAAATAAATATAGGAAATAACTTGAAAGTAAATATTATGTACATCACGTATAATGTTGTTAATATGCAATTGGGATTCAAATGTAAAAGGGCTACTTCAAATTTTTCGATACTGTCCGTATCGAAACTGTCATATATGATAAGCACCCAAATGAAAGCCCACGGGTAAGCTATAATCGCAGGCAGTAGGAACAGGCACCGGAGATTGCGAGGATGAACAAGTCACCGAAGGCAGCAGGAACCCAAAGCGAGCTTTTGAGTGATTTCATTATTATTATTATTATTATTTTCCATAAAGCTATATAGAAAAGAGTTTCATTTGAATATAGTGACCAGCGAAGCGGGCAAAGCATGCTAGTGTGCAATAATTTTATAACCTCTTACTGAAATGTACAAGCATTTTGCTGCTAACAGTCCAAATATATGTTTGATGAAGCAAAATTTTGGAAATAGGCTTATTTTGCTGCAAATCGATGAAACTCAATCCTTTTTTCAAGGTTATTTACATTGAAATATGTCATTTTGCGGCCTAATATTGAAATATGAAATTATTTCACTGCTAATTATAAATATTTAAAAATAATTTTCCATAATACAAAATTATTTCCCTGCAAAACAAAATAATTCAATTTTCTGGCTTTTCTTTAAAGGCTATTTACCAAATTACACGCTAATTTTGTAGCTCATCACTGAAATATGAAACCATTTCATTGTTCATATAGCCAGATAAAATTGAAAACTGTCTGCAGACATAAGTGTTTGACCAAACACTTTCTGCAAATAATCTGTGGGGTATATACACAGGGTTAAGGAAATTTTAGAAATTTTGGTTAATATCCGCGTTCGACCTAGCCTTTGAAAAAATAAACACAAGCGGAGGGATACAGTGTAAACAACTAGCGTCAGGAGTGGATCGAGACAGCACATTTACTCCTTTGAAATAGACATCTAAATTTTTAATTGCTGTCTTTAATTTTTTCAACCATAATATAAAATATGCTTTCACTTGAAAAAAGTAAAATAAATAAAATAAAAAATAAAATATTAATATTAATATTTTATTTTGACATTCAAATGCTTTAAAATGCTGATTAGATATTTTCTTTTGTAAGAAAGCCTCCTTCTACCTGAAACCCCCGTTATGAATTTAGACCCTTCCACTAAAAGTAAGGAAATAGAAAACGAAAGATGGAATGGGAAAACACGTAAACTTGTGTTGTATCATGTACGTATATACGCTTCGCGCACATAACATATATATATATGTGGGAAGTTCCTTGCACAGCCAACAGATGGCGCTGCCTCTGATGTTTATCTTTGAACGAGATGACGAACGGGAGTCAATTCGGGAGGAATTCGACTACGAAGTAGAACATCGACCTGGTAAACAAATGCAGCATGTTGACGCGCTTAGCAGACACCCTGTAATGACTGTAACAACTGATACCCTTACTCATCGTATTGCTACTGCTCAAGAAAATGATGAGTTTATCAACACTATGAAATCTCTTTTACAACAGAACCAAAATGACGAATATGTGTTAAAAAATAATGTTTTATATAAAGTGTTAAATGATAGGGATGTACTGATTGTCCCAGAGATCATGCAAATCGAGGTCGTAAAGAAATGTCATGCCTTAGGACATTTTTCGGCTAATAAAACTGAAGAGTTAGTTAAACGAGAATATTACTTTCCTAATATGAAAAAATGCATAGATAATGTTGTAAAAAGTTGTGTAGAATGTATACTTGTAAATAAGAAACAGGGAAAAGGAGAAGGTTTTTTGAACCCTATCCCTAAAGGAGATATACCATTATCCACGTATCACATCGATTTTGTGGGTCCATTACCAACCACTAACAAAAACTACAATCCCATTTTCACCGGCATCGATGGATTTAGTAAATTTTCGTGGCTATATCCGGTGAAATCAACTTCTTCAGCAGACGCCTTGCAAAAATTAAAACAGCAAGCTGCTATTTTTGGTAACCCCGCAAGAATAATATCTGATCGTGGACCTGCGTTCATATCTAAGGAGTTTGCAGATTACTGTAAATCAGAGGGAATCGAACATGACACCATCACAACTGGAATCCCAAGAGGGAATGGTCAAATTGAGAGACTTCATCGAACAATCATTCCTGTATTATCCAAGTTGTGTATAAATGATCCTAACAAGTGGTACAAGTTTGTTGAGGCTGTTCAGAGAACTATTAATTCCACCGTATCAAGAAGTACCAAAAGAACTCCGTTCGAATTACTCACTGGAGTAACAATGAGAAAGAAAGAAGATAAGAGAATACTTGAACTCCTCGAAGAGGAAAGGATAAATTCCATGCTTGATAATCTTAACACCATTCGTGAAGAAGCAAGAAAAAAACATTCTTAAGATTCAAGAAGAAAATCGCCGATGTTACAACAAGAAGAGAAAGAAAGCCCATGTATATAAAATTAATGATCTAGTTGCCATCCAGCGAACTCAGTTTGGAACCGGCATGAAACTAAGACCAAAATTCTTAGGTCCTTATAAAGTTGTGCGAGTAAAGACCAAAGACAGATATGAAGTCGAGAAGATAGGTGATCACGAAGGACCTATACATACTAGTACTTCTGCAGACCATATGAAATTATGGTCCACAAACTAAACTAAAATCAATATGGACTGATAAACTTTAAAGAAAAAGTTAACTGTGAATTTTTATGTACATAATTTTTTTTAATGTCTGTTTCTCTTTCTTGTTTTTTTTTCTTTTAATTGTATTTTGCAGATATCCTTTAGTACCCCAGGCTGTTTTACGGTGAGGTCACCGCACATCAGAATGGCAGAGCGTTGTGGGAAGTTCCTTGCACAGCCAACAGATGGCGCTGCCTCTGATGTTTATCTTTGAACGAGATGACGAACGGGAGTCAGTTGAGATCTGGCTGCAGTGGAGATCGGTTGAGACCGTCAGCGCGAAGGCTGACATGCTGATTTTCTCCTAATTAGAGCTTGTTGTGCTCTTAATAAGTGTGAAGAGCCATGCAGGGCTCATTACTTCATTTTTACTATTTGATAGCACGCGTAGGTGTTTTTATGAATATAAGTACGAGTACGTACTTAAATGTTGTCTTGTTACGGTTATACTGATCAAGAGAGTTTATTATGTGCTAAGCCTCGAAACCAGCAGTTGGTTAATGATAGGAAGTCTGCTATTATATATTAATCCTTATATTTAATCTGTTTTGTGTATGTTACTTAATAAATGTCTTCGTTATCTAAGTCGCATCTCATCATTGCCCCACCTCTAGACACCCAGCCAAGATTCCACATATATATATATATATCACTGGACACCCCCTACCTCGCTGTGCATGAATCTGAGAGCGCATGTAACTCGTTTTCGAAGCCATCACTATCACGCACATATGTTCGCTTCGATCACATGAAAACCAAAAAAAAAAGAACATCACTGGACACCCCTGCCTCGCTGTGCATGAATCTGAGAACGCATGTAACTCGTTTTCGAAGCCATCACTATCACGCACGTATGTGCGCTTCGCTCACATAAAAAAAAAAAAAAAAAAAAAAAAAAAAAAAAAACATCACTGGACACCCCAACCTCGCTGTGCATGAATCTGAGAACGCATGTAACTCGTTTTCGAAGCCATCACTATCACGCACGTATGTTCGCTTCGCTCACATGAAAACCAAAAAAAACATTACTGGACACCCCTGTCTCGATGTGCATGAATCTGAGAACGCATGTAACTCGTTTTCGAAGCCATCACTATCACGCACGTATGTTCGCTTCGCTCACATGAAACCCAAAAAAACTAGTTGGCATAGGTGGACTCTGCTCAGTTCCCCACCATATTTATGGTCTCATAAATTTCTAGTGCGAGACATATTATAATCATGTTAAAAAAAAAAAAAAAATGAATTTGACCAAAGCTTGATACAGTGACAGAAAGAAATCCCCGCCTAATAGGCTATCCATAGTTCACTTCGTTATATTTATCTTATTCTAATCTATTAATTTATTTTATCATGGTCAATTCCGTTGTTTATGTTTCATGCTACTATTTCCAATGCAATAATCCTCAAAATTCATATTTATAGGAAAAAATTACAATTTCGCTATGTTGATAAAATCGTAAATTACGAATAATTTACGAAATTTTCCTATTAGAATATTTGTATTCAATCATGTTCAAAAAAATATCATAAATGTAATTTTGAAGTTGTCTAATGTATTTATGATCCTCAAAATGGAAGTTTATGCTCAATTTTGCCTTATTCTGACATGTTAAGTAAATCGTAAATTCCAAATAACTTACGAATTTTTTTAATTGGAAAAATCATAGTCTATGATATTCATGCCAGTAACCTAAATAATATTTCGAAAGTGGTTTGACATCTTTACGATGAAAATATCCCTCAAAATTGACGTTTATGTTAAAATTTGTCCTATTCTCCCATGTTAAGAAATTCGTAGATTTCCAATAGCTTACGAAATTTTTATATTTGAAAAATCATAGTCATTAATATTCATGCCAGTGTCCTAAATAATATTTCAAAAGTAGTCTGACATCTTTACGATGAAAATATCGCTCAAAATTGACGTTTATGGGAAATTTTGCCCTACGCTACCATGTTAAGAAATTCGTAAATTTCCAATAACTTGCGAAATTTTCAAAGTAGCATATTTATAGTTACTGATATTCATTCCGGCATCAAAACGGATATTTTAAAACTGGTCTGACATTTTTAGAGTAAAAAGTTTCCATTTAATGCACGTTTAAGTGAATTTTTGTCCTATTCTCCCATGTTAAGAAATTCGTAAATTTCCAATAACTTACGAAATTTTTATATTTGAAAATTCATAGTCATTAATATTCATGCCAGTGTCCTAAATAATATTTCAAAAGTAGTCTGACATCTTTACGAGGAAAATATCGCTCAAAATTGAGGTTTATGTGAAATTTTGCCCTATACTGCCATGTTAAGAAATTCGTAAATTTCCAATAACTTGCGAAGTTTTCAATGTAGCATATTTATAGTTACTGATGTTCATTCCGGCATCAAAACGGATATTTTAAAACTGGTCTGACATTTTTAGAGTAAAAAGTTTTCATTTAATGCACGTTTAAGTGAATTTTTGTCCTGTTCTCCCATGTTAAGAAAATCGTAAATTTATAATAACTTACGAAGTTTTTAAAATCGAATGTTGCAAATGAATAGGGTTCTTGCCAGTGTCGAAAGTAATATTTTAAAACTGATCTGACTTCTCTGCGACAATTTGTTCTTGAGATATCGTGTACACAGACTAACAAACTAACGGACTAACAGACTAACAGACACCCTACAGATAGACACCATACAAATTTTGTCATTTTCGGATTCTTCACACCTGAAAACGTATAAAAAAGTAAAAAAACCGAGGTAAAAAATTTTCACGATTGCCTAAGTTCCCCATACCTATAGTATGATGGGGAACTAAAAACATCACTGGACACCCCTGTCTCGGTGTGCATTAATCTGAAAACGCATGTAACTTTTTTTCGCTGAAATCACTATCGCGCACACAACTCCCCCCCCCCCCCTCCAAAAAAAAAACAACAACAATGGATACCCTTCCTTGATGTGTTTGAATCGCAAAAGTGCACGAAATTACGATACTTACGTCTTATCTGTAAGTACATGCATGAACAAATTTAATATTTTATTTTATTTACTTTTTTTTTCACGTGAAAGCATATTTTATTTTATGGTTGAAAAATTTAAAGACAACAATTAAAAAATTAGATGTCTATTTCAAAGGAGTAAATGTGCTGTCCTGCTGTCTTGATCCACTCCTCTAGCGTCTGGCGAGCGCCGAAACTTTTGGATCTAGATAATGTACGCATGCACTCCAAAGACCATGGACCATGGTATAAATTCGTGTGCATAAGGGATTTAAGTTTTTTCGCTTTAAAATATTCTTGATTTATTATGAATAACGATGAAATAGAATATCTATAATTACAAAATACTTCTTCTATTTTAAATATTATCTAAATATTTTTTTAATGAAATGGGAAATTTTAAAACTAAAAATATTTTCTTCAAAACAAAAATTTATTGACTGCATTCACGTTGGTCAGCCAACCAACGTGAGCAACTCAAGCCTTGCAATGCTTGCAAGTAGGGAGTAAGAACCGCTTCACGGCATTTTCGCCGAAGAAAAGTATGCAATTGGCGGAGTAATATAGTTCTATTTTTAATACAACTTTTATAAAAAATAAGAGTTTTCCTGAAAAAAAAAAAAAAAAATAAAATAAACGAAAACGTTACTAGATTCAGAAAGATCCCATTAACAACATATATTAATTAAAATAAAATCGTTCGTGCCGTTTTAGAAATGTTTTTCATGATTTTATTCCATTACACCATCGTTTTTCCCCATTTGGCTTTAAATTGAGATTTCAGATCTCAAAACATACTGCACGTTGAAATATAAAAATTTCAGGATAGATTAAGACCGAAGATAAAAGACTATTTTAAAAAGATCTCGCATATTTGCTCAGATATTAAGCGTCCACTTTTACAAATCTCTTTGATGTCAAACTAGCCGTATATATGAGTTAGCGGCGTTCCGTTTGTCTTTCCGCTTGCGTCACTCGAAAAACTGCCGTTTTTCATGGTCAGATCGTCAAAAAATATTCAAAAATCAATAATTTCCTTACCATAACAACGTATGGTTGGTTGGTTGGGTTGTACGTCGCACAAGTGCTGCTCAGATGGGAAATTGGCGACGGTCTGGGACTCACCCCAAGAGATGGTCCGGAGACATGCCATCGCAATTTTGATCCTCCAGAGAAGGCATGGCTCTCCCGTTTCGGTGACCCCCCAGAGGTATAATTTTTTATGGGAAAATAAAGGACATTGCGGCCACGATTGATTTTACGTGCATCAGCCACCATTAGTGTACACGACGGTCTTTCGCTGGCTCGAGTACCGAACCCGCAATCTTCAAATTACGAGGCCGGCGCTCCACCGACTGGGCTACCGCGGCCCAAACAACGCATGGAAAAGAGAAGATAAAAGTGGGGGACAAAGAAATGAAAAATTTCCGTAAATCAAAATCTGAAAGATGCACTAACTTTCAAATCATTGTAAGCTATGTCCATTTTCAAATATGCCTAGAATTGAATAACATCAAGATTAGGTTGAAGAATAGCATTTATGATTCATTCGGTCATAAAATAAGAATTAAAAACTGTAAATACACACTTTTATTTGAAAAGCAGTTGTTTGGGGGCACTAGCCGGTTTGCGATGCGAATTTGGAAAATGCCTACTCCTCAGAACCTTGGCGAAAAAACATAATCGAGCTTTGGCGAGCGCGAGTCATGATGATAGACGGTAGGGTTGCTCGCATGTCTGATGACAAGCGGACCGGACGTCAGAATTCGTATTAGCAATAACAATTGAAATTTGTTCAATAATTTTAAATAAATTTTAGGTGTTTTTGTCTCCTGAATTAGATACTTTGAAGTTTGATTTAAAACATTCATTTTGTAATTGAATAGCTGTTTTTATTTTCTAAATAAGTTTCTAAACGTTCATAGCTAATTGGAAACATCCTACTCCTACATGTAAACAAATTGTCGTGTTTATATTATGTCGAGATAAACTTGAAAAGAGATTGACGTATATTTATTTTATATTTTGCCTATGTATGAGTTATTATTTCACATATGCATTTAAGTGAATTAGTAATTAATAATGCTGGAATCCAAATGTTTATTTTGTGTGTGTGTGAAGAACTTATTGCAAGGTATGTTCACAACATTCAATGGTTTTATAATTATTAGTTTAATGTCTGTAAGTTGTATAAGTGCCTAGAATTAACATTTCTTTTATTTTTTAAATTAAAAGATAATATTTTGTACGTTATTGCTATAACATATTGAAGTATTAGTATCTGATATTATATCCTGATGACTCATCTTATATCAGGTAATTTGTTTAGACATTTGAAAACAAATTTGACCTAAAATTATGATATAATTGTGATCATTCGCCTTTTAATTAGTATATTAGTTAGATGTTTATTTTGTTAAATATCACCGTTTGAAATGAAATTGGTCGAACTGATGATAACAATAACATGTAATTATCAGTTCAATCATTTTTATAATGATAATATCGATGAATATATTTATTACACACTACATTTTGAATATTATAGTGAGATATATTTACATAGAATAGATTGCATTATGTAGACTGCTGATTAAGTAGTACACATACATTCTGAGTGAAGTTAATTTGAATTTATAAAAACAAGAATTAATTTTTGTTAATTGTGAATAATAATACAGTTTATGGTATGACTTAGTGTGTTTTTAATAAATCAATAATTTGGCACAATTTTGCTATTATCCTTGGATATTACAAACCTTTAGGAAAGGAAAGTTTATCAAAGAATGCCATACTCAAAATGGCAGAAAATGAAATTGCATCAAAATACATTAAAAAAAAAAAAAAAAAAAAAAAAATAAATGCAAAAAATGTATAAAGTACAAAAAAAAAAAAAAAAAAAAAAAAAAAAACAGTTGAAAAGCTCAAAATTATAAATAATCACAGTGTAAAGAAGATCGAAGAGAAATGAAGGAACAGTGTTTCTTGGAAAGTTCTCTAGTTATGAAGTTTTTCCTATGCCAGCTGGACCATAGCTTCAGTGCACGATTTTGATTTTGTGCCTGTAGACGTGGGCCTGCTAGCGATTTTTACTAATATTGACATCAGATAGAAGAAGAAAGAAGAGGATAAGCTTATTGAAGACACGGTTCCTTGTGACATGCTGTAAATAAATCTAAAAATAGATCAGCATTGAAATTTGACATTTGATTTTCTTGTATCCTTTTCAGTTGTTTACCATTTGAACTTTTGTATGTTTTTTTTTAATTTTATGGTGTTTATTTAAAAAAAAATTTGTTATAGTTCATTTTATTTATTTATTTATTATTATTATTTTTTATTTGTAGATAGGGTAAGTGCACCAGTGATTGACACTTTTAGAGCAATCTCTGATGTTTTTAATGTTCTAGTCATCAGAAAATACTTTCAGAAATCTTAAGTTAGTACATATGGCATGAAAGACATTCAGAACCACATATATGTTAAAATATATACATTTTATAACAATTATGTTTTTTTATGAATTTTTATTTGACACCCACTCAATATTCCAGTAATTGACACTGCCAGTTTTTCATTTTATCAGTAATTGGTCCCCTATGTTTCATTGTTTGACACTGCTAGTTATTCATTTTATCAGTTATTAGCACCCTATGCTCCAGTGTTTGACAAAAAATGTTAAAATTCTTATACGTAAAATATGATTTTATTATTTTTCTCATTTATTAATTATTTCGGGATAGATGTCAATTAGTGGAGCATGCCAATCACTGGAACACCTACTCTATAGCTTTATCTGACGAATTTGAAATAAACAATTTCAGTGCATAATCTATAGTTCCAAAAAATTGCACATTATCCTTAAATATTAAAATATGTATTTATATAGTTACTGTTTAAAAAAGACTGAAGAAGAAAAGAAAGAGCAGTTTTCTTCAGAAAGTTCTCCATTTGTGAAGTCTTTGCATCCTACGCCAGCTGGAACATATCTATAGTGCACAAAATTGTTTTCGTGCCTGTAGATGTGGGCTTGCTACTGTGTGGCTCTCATAAGAACAGCTCTGGGTATGGTTGTAAGAAAGGAAGGGGCAACTTATCAGAGGGAGAACAAGTTTTAAGTGTGGGATGAAGGTTGTCATATTTGGCGTAGTTATCAAAGTTCTTTTCTCCCTTTTTCCCCTTTTTAAAAATCTTGTATGTGAATTCAGGAAGCATTTTAGCAGTTTTATACAATATACACTAATAACAGCATTTCCACACAGAAAGATTAGTTATAAAAAAAAAAAAAAAAAAAAAAAATTAGAAATTTTTATTCAGTTAGCATTCTCTTGAAATTGAAATCTTTAAATTGTGTTTTCTCAATTTGCATTTTTATTTATGAATTCATGAACTTCAAAATTATTAAACTTCTACAAATAATTAATAATGAACTTTATTTTATTTATTTATTTATATATTTATTGTATGTTTAAAAGAACCTACCTAAATAAATAGAGATGTGTTTTGAAATTTATTGATAAGTTTTTGAGAAAAAAATAAAGTACAAAACTGGGGAAGGAGGGGGGGTTATCCTGATTTTTTTTTTTTTTTTTTTTTTTTTTTTTAACATAGATATATTAAGTTATTTCAAAATTCATCCCTTATTCTTTTGGGTATATTCTATTAAATAACCCCCCCCCCCCCAAATAATAATAATAATTAATAACTTTTTTCTTAAATAGCTGCAGAAGTTTAATTATTTTGAAGAGCATGAATTCATGAAAAATTGCAAAATCAGAAAACGCAATTTAAAGATTTCAAATCTCTAAAAAGACATATGGAAAACCATAAGAAATTTTGAATGAATATATATTTTACAGAACACACCTAATATAGTTTAATTTATAAATATTAAATGGAAACATAAGCTTTTATATGAAACATATTTTAGTGGTGCTGTCAAAGGTGCGAAATCCCCTTAATATACATATGAAAACAAGAATAATACTGACTTCAATACAATTCCATTGAAAAAGTAAACCATATTGTATATTAACAAAAAAAAAAAAAAAAAGAGCTTATACAGAATATAATTAAAAGTGTCCTTAACAAACAAACATTAACAAAATTGAATCGTATAAGAAGGTTTAAGTTATTTTGTGAGTAGTCTTTTGTGGCGAGAAATTCCAGTGTTGGCGCGAAAAGAAAATGCCGGACATCCCTAAAATTAAGTCGACTGGTCGGTTACCCTGGCAACTGGACAGTGACTAAACCAGTTCCAGGGTCGTTCTTGTCTCGGTCGTACAGTAGCTCATTTCATTATCAATGATGTCAGATGGAAGAAAAGGGAGGAAAAGCTTATTGAAGAAAGAAAGTTCATCATGACATGCAGTAAATAAATCTTTTCTTAAAATAGATAAACATCTATTTAATTTTCTTGCATTCTTTTGAATTGTTCGCCATTTGAACTTTTGTATGTTTTTTAATTTTATGGTGTTATTTATTTTGCTATTACTTAATTTTTATGGTAATATTCAATTGTTTCATTCAAATCGAACATAGTTTGATCAATTAGCAACAATTCAGCTTTAGTCCAAAGAAAAAACACATTTTTCATTAATTGGCAACTTTTCGCTTACACTCCCTGACTCAGAATTTTACATATTATATATAAATTTAATAAGATAAAATTTTTAAAAATGCTCCATGCAAAATAATTTTTAATTCTTCTGCTGAGATCTTAATCATGAGAGACTTGAAGATTTAATCACCACACACCCAAAATTTTACAAATTTCATGAAAATTTTTTAGTTATACTTCATTTTTAACAAATTGTTTTTGAAGACTTAGCCTCATCTAGTAAATTTAAAAATTATAATTTAAGTATATGTTTATTATTACCGCCAAGAGAGAAAGAAAAAAAGGCATAGCATCCTAAAATGTTTAAAAAGTGAAATATTTGTGGCTGCAGCTATGGGTCTGCTAGCATATTTCACAAATATCATGAAACGGAAGAAAACAGAAGAGAATATAAGAAAGAACTGGCGTTTTAAAGTAATAAGTACACATCTTTGAATAAACACCATAAAATGCTATAAATTCACAATAATTGTTTTGGATCGAAAGAATACATGACCCTTCATCAGGCGAACAAAGGAAGCATGAGTGCTGCAAGCAAAGTGGCAACACACGCTGCCGCTTTGATGTCAGCATTTGTGCTTACCGACAGTGATACAATCTAATTAAAGAGAAAGCAAGAGACAGAAGAAAACATCCACTACCGATGGCATGGACCACGAGGAAGTAAGCTGATGAAGAGGAAACCCCCTCACAAAAGCAGCTATTCAGGCTTCCATAAAGCTGTACTGTAAGGTTTTATTCTTTAGAAAAATTTTCAGCAAATCGCTAAAATTGATGCCAAGATCAACATTTGCGTCGGCTACAAACTTGGCAGCCTGACGAGATTAGTAATCGAATTTGGTGACAAATATTGCTTCAGGAGAGCCAGAATTTGTAAACCTTTTCTCAATTTTAACAGAATTATTTATTTTGGTAAAATGTATCATTTCTCACCACTAATTTTTGCCTACAAGAATAAAAGTAGGCAATTTATACTGAAATGATTTTCATTGAACACTAAGCTGTGTTTAATATTTAAACTTAAAAACTTGTTCACATACCATAAAATTAATAAAACCACTACCAGTTTCAAAAGGACATGGTCTTTCTTTTTCAGGTGCAAAGCACTTGCTATTACCTTGGAGAAAAAAGCAAGACTGGTGGTTTTTGTACCTGAAGAAGAAGGGCCATGTCTTTTCGAAACTGGTAATGCTTTCATAATTTTATGGTGTATGAAAAAGTTTTTTTTAAATTTAAATATTCATTGTACACCAGTTTTTTTTATTTTTGTACTGTCTAAGCTGAGTATTTGCCAATGGTATTTTCTGTAATAAGCCATAGAAAATTCCTGAAAAATTTACAATTGGTGGTATATATAATCTTATCAGGACTGTTGTGGTTGGAGTAGCTTTTTTTTTTTTTTTTTTTTGCTTGTTTTCAGGAATGTTCATGGACTAGAACCTGCCTGTTTAGTTACAAATCAATTACCTCACACAAAAATATCATCAATGTTTCCATAACCATATGTATATTCCAATAGATGTATAAGGAAGTCGTGGTGTAAACGTCAGATTTTTTTTTTTTTTTTTTTTTTTTTTTTTTTAATGCTAGCTAAGCAAGCATACATGTATGGTACCATGACCACTGCTATACAGATTTTCATGCAAAATGTGGAAGTTGTATCCAGTGATGTTTTTTTCTCTTTTGGTTTTAATGGTTGCAAAGTGAGTTCACATGCATGGAAGTGATCGCTACTATACAGATTTCTATGCATAGTGAAATAGCTCAGTTTTAAATATTTGTTTCATTAATCTTAAAAATAGGCTTCCATATTAAGGAAGTATTAATAAAAAATATGTACAACTGTATTAAAATATAGCTATAATTTATTAAAATGTATGTACGTGTAACATCGTTAAGGCATTTAATTCGTCATTTAATACAGATTTTCTTTTTAAAGTTTAAATTATTAAAATATATATGGCTGCAATATTGACAAGTAAGTTATACTAGGGTGCCTTGATAGAAAGAATGACAACATACGAAGGACTGTCATTGGCCAAAATTTCTATTTTACCAAATCTATGGAAAAAAAAAAAAAAATGATCAGGTGTACTTTGAAAATTAAGTGAATGACAGTAAATTTTACTCTTTAATTTTTTTTTTTTTAATAGGAAAATGTATTATTACTAAGTACAAAACTTTGAATAAACACCATAGAAGCAAGCACTCGCAACAATTGTTTCAGGTAAAAAAAAAAAAAAAAAAAAAAAAAAAAACCCTTCATCAGGCAAAAAAAGTACACACGAGTGCTGTAAAAGAAGCAACAACACACTTTTGCAGGTTGCACTGTGTTGCCGCTTTGTTACAGCACTCGTGCCTACTTTATTCACTTGACGAAGGGCTAGGTTTTCTTTTGACCCGAAACAACTGTTGGAAGTTCTTGCTTTTATGGTGTTTATTCAAAGTTTTGTAATTATTACTTTTAAACGCCAGTTCTTTGATGCTCTTTTATAATGTACTAGCAGGCTTTGCCTGCTTCGCTGGTCATTATATTGAAATTAATTTTCAAAATGCTATACCATTAATAATTTTAAAAAATCATTGAAATCAGTCAAAATCTAAGTTAAAGTTCTCGCTGCCTTCGGTAAAGGTTTTTCCACTTGCCACACTTCACAAAATCCCTTTATAGTACATGTTGCATACACATACCTAACCAACACATTAAAAATCAGGATCTTGAGATTATTTGAAGCAGCACTATATTTTAAAACGTGTTTTTACCCCCTCCCCGCTCTTAAACGGAAGAAGGAGAAGGGAATTTTGCTAAATAATTTTATATTATGAGTTTGATATATATAACTGACCCACACATCGAAAATCTCCTTCTTAAGATAATTTACTGCAGAGTTTACCCCCACCCCTAAGGGGCGGTAGTGTGGAATTTCACAAAATCACTTTGTAGTGTGTATGGAATTAACATAAGCAGTCCACACATCAAAAATTGCCATTCTAAGATTATTTTAAAAAAAGATTTACGCATGCAAACATGTTTTTTAATCCCCCCTCAACCCTCAAGAGGGGAGATGGCACGGAATTTCAAATAATCACTTTGTAGTTTGTGTGTGTTGAATACACATAACCAATCGACATATCAAAAAATCACTTTCATGAGATAATTTCATAGCTGCTGTTTTTAATCTTTTAAATCAAAATTCACATTAGTATTTTTGAATGGAATATGTTATATATATTTTCGACGATTAGTATTACTAAAATCAGCTATAAAATTTTTCCAGTTTAAGTCCCCGCCAAAAACAGTAGACTTGGTATCTATGTAATTTGGAGCAGTTACACTTTAAAAGGTGCTTTTGCCCCCTACTCAACACCCTTAAAGGGAGGAAAGGAGAAATTTCACAAAATACCTTCATAGTGCGTGTTGGAAACTCATAACCAGCCCGCACATAAAAAATCACCTAAGATAGTTCGAGCAGATTTGCACTTGGAAACATGTTTTCTCCTCTCCAACCTCCAAGGGGGAAAATGTGGAATTTTACAAAATCTCTTTGTAATATATGTCTTGAGAAAGCATAACCAATCGACATGTTAAAAAATCACTATCCTGAGATAATTTGGAGCGGAGTTACTCTTATAAACATATTTTTGCCTCCCTATCCACCTGCAAAGGTGGGAGGAAGAAACTGCGTAAAAATACCTTTACAGTGTGTGTTGAGAAGGCATAAACAACCGACACATAAAATTAATCTTGCTGAGATAATTTGAAGCAAAGTTATACTTGGAAACAGGTTTATTGCCCCCCCCCCCCCCCCAATTGGGAACTTTCGCAAAATCCCATTACAATAGGTGTCAGGGATACATAAATAAGCCACACACTAAAATTTGTGATTCTATATATTTCCCCGGACAAATTTAGTGCTAAAAGGGGGACTTGAATTTGCCCACTCGTAACTCCTCCCCAAAATCGAAAATTGCAGAAAACCAATAATGATTTTGGAAATATCCTCAAGCTGACTCTTAGTGGTTTTCTATATCTTTGTGCTATTATTGATAGAGTTTAACCCTCGCTTTCCCAAGATGGGATCATTTTGACCTCATTTTGAAGTGAAATTTAGTTAAGCCCGCCTCATTCAAGAAGTGCGCTAATTCGTCAGGGATAGCAAACATAATCAGTGGAATGTTGCAACTTCTAAATTGTACAAAAAGGTGCTGTGCTGGTGATTTTCGCCAAACATGCCAAGCGGCACCTGAAAGCGATTTTTCTGCAGTAACGCCTTGATGTTGGGAAAGTGAGGCTTAATTAAAAAATGCATATTTTCTAAATTTGCCTCCAAAAATCATTTTTACCCTTAAAAATCCGGAATTCCAAAATTGCAGAAAATAATTTTTTTTTGTACTCAAGTCTAGTCTCTCCCTCTGAAATTTTTTCACCGTGAAGCAATTTGGAGCAGAGTTATGTTTATAAAAATGTTTTTGCTCTCTGATTTTGCAAAATCCCGTCCTAGTGGTCATCAAGGTCCTAAAACTGACGTGCTCGCTAAAATTTGCACCTGTATCTCCAATAGAATCGCCATGACTGTGTTGAGTCAGTAATCAGTGAGTTTACTCTTTTATATATATAGATTATTTATTGTTTGAGTAAGTTATTTTGGTGGATACATCTCAAATACTTATATCAACATTTTTATTAGAGTATATCAGGTATACTTCGAAAATTAAGTGGATATCCTTAATTACTGTAAATTTTACTTTTTAATTTTATGTTTTCAGATAGCAAAATGTAGCCTTTAGAAGTTATTTTGAGGAATCCATCTAAATTATCACAGATATCAATGTTTTTCTTACAGTGAATTATGATTAAGCTTTTAATGAATAACATATATTTCTAAATTAAATATATTTTTATATTTCTTTTATTTTGTAACATTTTCATTAAAAATATTCATTTCATCATTATCATGCGATTATCAGGGGGAAAATACTATGCGCATAAAATGATGAGCAACTAGTGAGTAATGTCAACTTCTAGTGCCAATCTTTGTAATGACAACACCATATGTGCTGAGAAAATGGCTGTGATACTATTTAATCACTTGTATATTAACTATATCAAAGTATCCTAAATTATATGACTAGTTGGCACAGTTTACTGCATCAACATAACTAAAAATTTCTCAATAATAAAAATTTAATTTTCAAATATCTTTTTTTTTTTTTTTTTTGTCTCCATTCAAGTTGTAACAATATAAAAGGCTACAAAAAAGGCCTCTGAATGGAGAATTGTTTGCATGAATATTTAAAAATGAAAGGTTATATATATATAGAAAAAATATTAAGATTATATAAATACTTTTAAATGTTTGGACATAGTTCATTTTTACTAAAGCAAGATTATTACTGAAATAAATTGAGTTAAAAATCATTTACATAAAAATAATTAGAAATATCATTCAAAGGAAGAGATTATAATACATGCAATTAATCATATTATCAATGTAATCAATCTATACCTGCACAAACAATTTGAATTAGTTCAATTTTTAGAAAGTGAGCCTTATTTATTTATTAATCTAAATAAGTAAATAGAAGAAAATCAATGTGTTGCTATTTTAAAAATTAATCGAGCTTAATAAATAAAACTGTGCATACTATACTTAATTTCAGAGTTAGGCAAAGAAAAAAAAATCTGCATTAATCAAAATTAACGTTACCTAACAAACACTTTACTAAATTACTTATGTTTGTAATTACTCAGTAATTACTTAAGTACATCATTACTTTACCAAGGATTAAATTTTTTTTCCCCCTTAACGAAAACGAGACAGAAAGAAAGAATACTTCAGAAGAAATATGTAAAAGTATAAATTAATTTATTTGAATAAAAATAATTTATTATTGAATAAAGAAAATTATTGAATGATAAAGTGAAATAAATTGGGAGAAATTTATTATGATACGTTTACATATTGGTAAAAAAAGTTATCTGTAATAAATTTGTATTTTTATTTAGCACATTTTAAACATAAAAGAAAAAAAAAAATGTCTTCTGTAAAATAATCGCCTTTCATTCAATTAAATGTGAAGAAAATTACTTTTTTTATAAAACAAAATGTTTTATTTTTATACTATGATAAGAACGCAAGTACGGTGGATGTGAATCGATGATTCATTCTGACAGGTTTGATTCAATCAAAGATTAGTTTCCACATTTCATATTTATCGTCACGAAATGCCGTTTCGCGCCAAGCATCTGTCGCCAAGGTTCTGAGGAGTAGGCATTTTCCAAATTCGCGTTTGCGATGCTTGAAAAACTGTCCGAATTAAATTCCAATTCGGTGGCGCCCTCTCTTTAACAGTTTCAGAACCTACAACAGCCTGTTTGATCACCATACACTAAGCGACAAAAAAAAAAAAGGCCGAACTGCAGAAAAAAAAGCATACCTTTTTTATTTGTAATAATTTTAAAATTAAGGGTTGAAACAAATAAAACTGTCTTGTTTGCATAATACCAAAGGGATGAAATGACAACTATGTACATTTTCGATATAATAATTCGCTTTATTACACTCTATGAAGTACTTTATAAGCATCTGCATAAAACTTTCGTTTTAAACGTAATGCAATAACCATACATTTTGTATATTTTTACGATTTATTACATGAAACAAACAAGTTATATTTTAATGTATGAAATAAAACTATTTATTTGTTAGATCTAAGCATTTTTTTATTAAAAATATGTATTCTGTATTGAGTTAATTCCACCTTTATGTGGAATTACTGCTTTAATGCACAATGGCCAGGGACCGATTTACTCAGTTGGAGGCCCAGGGCACTCATGTTCAATGGGCCCCTTTTCCTCGTACTTTAATATTACAACAAACAAAACAAACCGCATATTTTTGATTCACGTTTCAAAAAATTTTCTCTTCTTTTCATTTTATTGGTAAGACTTAACTAGATCCGATGCTTGTCTATCGGATCAATGTACATCGCACCCGCGTATCTGCACTGTGGTGCTTGCCTCGGATTTAGTTAGCCTTAGTAAGACTTTGGAATGCAGTATTGGTAGTATGCAGTTGTATTTGCGTTTAGCAAAAATATTGCAATTTTTTCAATGAACTGACAGTTTCCTTCAAAGATTATACCGCTGATTTATATAACAGCGCATTAATACCTCCATCTATCGATGAAAAAACAAAAAGCAATGATCATTATAGCAAAATTTGGAAATTTTTCATTTTAACTATTTTTTTAAATGTATGATTGAATTTGTTGGAGGCCCCCCTCAGTGAGAGGGCCCAGGGCACATGCCCCGAATGCCCTGCCTTAAATCAGGCACTGACAATGGCATAGTATTATACAGTGTTTTAATATAAATCTCAGAAATTACAATGTGCCAAATATCACAAATTATTTTTTCTAGTTCTGGCAGAGTTGAAGGCTGCAAATTTCGAATCCTCTCCCCTCTCCCCCGTCTTTTTACAGACGAAACATTTTCGAGCGGATCGCGATTAGGACTATTTCCATGTCTGGTAAAGAAGAAATTCTACTATATCTTTTGTGGGATTTAACTTAAAGTGAAAAAAGATATGATTACTTACAGAAGTATAGGTTCTCATGGGAATGGATAGGAAATTTTGACAATTTGAAGTGAATAAACTTACCACAGACGTCGTGTAGTAAGGTGCATTATCATCTTGAAATGCTGTTTGCGGAAATGTCCAAGTTACCTCTAAAATAGTCCGTCAGGCACCACTTTTATACATACTGTGTTTTATTTCGAGTTAACTGATCCCTTGAGCATAAAAATTTTCCCGACTGTTTGAAAAGATATGCACCTCCGTATCATAATATACGGAGAATGTGTCACTGTTTTAAAAGTGCGATTTTCATTCAGTTGGTGATATTTTCGTTATCAGATCTGCTTGTTTTCTTCAGCTCGAAATAAGTTAAACTTGGCTCATCAGAGAGAACCAGATCAGCCCAATAATTAACTAATCATTAAAAAAAAATTTTGTTTAGCCATCTGAGGTCTTGCTTTCCTAATTCTCTTCACTAAGAATGGAATTTTTAAAAATTTTCTGTCATTTAAACCTGCTTTGTTTAATAGTTGCTGCACTGTAGTTAAAGAAATTATGCTGCTAAACACTTTTTCTGAATCTCTTTTATGTTCTAAATGTAATGCAAACCGATTTTATAAGCAACTAGCAGGCTTTGCCCGCTTCGCTGGACATTAAATTTAAATGAGTTGTCATTAATCTTTATTAATAACATAAGTTCTCGCTGTGATTGGTAGAGGTTTTCTCGCTCGCAACGTGAAGAGTCTGGGTCCCCACTGTCTTCGGCACAACTTACCCACTTCTTACTTCCCCTTCCTCAGAAGGTGAGTTTGAAGTTTTCTAAAATCCCACTAATGTACATAATGCGTACACTTAATCAATATCCACACACAAAAATTCGCCATTCTAAGGTAATTCAAAGCGAATTCAAACGGAAAACGTGTTTTTACACATGCTTATTGCCCTCCGACTCCGAGAAGGTGGTGGTGGGGGGGGGGGGGGGGAGATTTCGAATTTCGTAAAATCCCGTTACAATAAGTGCCGGTTGCATACAAACAATTTTTACACAAAATTTCGTGACCACAGAAGTCTTTAATAGAAAATATTATAAAAAAAAAAAAAAAAAAAAGTAAGTAAAGAAAATATATAGACACGACATTATTTCATTATTTAAAACATGAAAATCTGGCATTGACAGATTTTAATTTAGTGCCAGAGGCCTACTGCTAAACTTGTTAATATCGACAAATTCTTCTTTAGTTAATTCGTGACGATCTAAATTCCATGATAAAGTTTTCATTAAATCAAACCAATGTGTTTCAGCTGCAGATACTGTAACAAATAACGTTGGAAGTCCAAACTGTCTTATAGCCGCAAAACAACGTTTTTTCTCTTTTTCCCAATGAGGGGGAGGTGTGCCTTGGGGGGGACTCATGTCAAAGGTGTGCCTTGGGGGGGACTCATGTCAAAGTTGTATCTTGGGGGGGGGACTCATGTCAAAGTTGGGCTTTGGGGGGACTCATGTCAAAGTTGGGCCTTGGGGGGACTCATGTCAAAGTTGGGCCTTGGGGGGACTCATGTCAAAGTTGTACCTTGGGGGGACTCATGTCAAAGTTGGGCCTGGGGGGGACTCATGTCAAAGTTGTGCCTTGGGGGGACTTCATTAAATAAATCCGTATTCAATAAACCGACTGAAATAGGCCCTTAGCACTATTAAGAGTGACGTATAAAAATTCGACAACGCTGTACCGACTGAAATAGGGGTACCTTGGGGGGGACTCATGTCAAAGTTGGGCCTTGGGGGGACTTCATTCAATAAATCCCCATTCAATAAACCGACTGAAATAGGCCCTTAGCACTAATTAAGAGTGACGTATAAAAATTCGACAACGCTGTACCGACTGAAATAGGGTTACCTTGGAGGGGGGGGACTCATGTCAAAGTTGTGCCTTGGGGGGACTTTATTCAATAAATCCCCATTCAATAAACCGACTGAAATAGGCCCTTAGCACTAATTAAGAGTGACCTATAAAAATTCGACAACGCTGTACCGACTGAAATAGGGGTACCTTGGGGGGGGGGACTCAGGTCAAAGTTGGGCCTGGGGGGGACTTCATTCAATAAATCCTTATTTAATAAACCGACTGAAATAGGCCTCTAGCACTAATTAAGAGTGACCTATAAGAATTCGACAACTGTACCGACTGAAATAGGCCTCTAGCACTAATAAATACAAAAAGCACAGCTTTAGTATGGGAACCCTTTGGTGACTTTAAATATTTTAAGCCATTTTTGCGATGAACTGAATTGGCTATCTCAATTGTGCAATTAAAGATCTTGGCGAGAAACGTCAGAACTACTTCGGAGCCAAATTTCAAATTTTGCCAAAGGGATCCAATACTAAAGCTGTTCCATATCGAATCTAGGTTGAAAACGGAAAAAGGGTAAAATAAATTAGAAATATCAGACCTATATTTATAAATTTGGTACCAAATGAAAGAGGCGATTTTTCTGAATCCAGGGGTGCAAACAGTTTTTCGATGCGACAATTAGATATTAAAAAAATAACTAAAGTATGAAATTTAAGTGGCAACGGAAAAACGGAAAAAGGGGAAAATAAATTAGAAGTATCAGACCTATCGTTACAAATTCAGTACCAAATTAAAGAGATGATTTTTCTGAATTCTGGGGTGTAAACAGTTTTTCGATGCGACAATTAGATATTAAAAAAATAACTAAAGTATGAAATTTAAGTGGCAACGGAAAAACGGAAAAAGGGGAAAATAAATTAGAAGTATCAGACCTATCGTTACAAATTCAGTACCAAATTAAAGAGATGATTTTTCTGAATTCTGGGGTGTAAACAGTTTTTCGATACGACAATTAGATGTTTTAAAATTAACTAAAGTATGAAACTCAGATGGCAAAACTTCATTTAAATCTTTTCATAATTTGTAGTGCGATTCACGCGAATGAAAAAAGTCTTTACCTTAAAAATTTTTTTTTGCATTTTATTTTTCCATTCAAAGCGTTTTAGTGAAAAAATATTTATGGCGCATGCGCAGGCGTTTTTTACCCACAATTTAAACACTAATCAGAATTTTGAAAATTTCTATAGATATAATTTTAAGTTGGGTGAAGACCTAAGTTTCTGCCAAGCGCCGTTGAATTCCGTCCAGCCGTTCTCGAGTGATGCCCGGACAAACGTGTTTTAGTCTTTTACCCCCCAGGGGGGAATGGGGGAGAATTTCTGAAAAGTTGATGGATATAATTTTAAGTTGGGTGAATACCTAAATCCCTGCCAAGCGCCGTTGAATTCCGTTCAGCCGTTCTCGAGTGATGCCCGGACAAACGTCTTTTAGTCTTTTACCCCCTAGGGGGAGAACGGAGGGGGGGATTTCTGAAAAGTTGATAGATATAATTTTAAGTTGGGTGAAGACCTAAATTCCTGCCAAGCATCGTTGAATTCCGTCCAGCCGTTCTCAAGTGATGCCCGGACAAAAAAAGCGACATTCGGACACACACACACACAGACACACACACACACACACACACACACACACACAGGCAAAATTTTCTGAAGTCATTTTCGGCTTTCATGGGGTGTGAAACGTGAAGATATCGCAAAATTTTTCGATTCCGACAAATTTACAGACAAAACTCTGATTTTATTAATATAGAAGATGGCTTTTTAACTTACGGTCATCTCGCTTGGATGAACAACATGGCCGCCTAAACCCAAATTTCCAGTTTAAACGGCCAAAAAATTTTATATCTTGCTAAAAACCATTTTACCAATATTTCGTTAACATTTAATTATTTTATCATCTCATGTATTAAAATATTTTTTGATTTTCATTCAAAAATTAATACTTTTTGTGGCATCGTTAACTGCCTTATTCTGACCATTTTTGAAATAATTTCTAAAATTACAATTTTTCTGACAATTGCATTTTATTTTTAACACTGGACTCATTTCTAAAGTGTATGTGGAGAACAACATAATAAAGTCTGTTCAAAAATTTGCTTTTTAAACGATAAAACTGGCGGTTGTAAAAGGTGAAAAGGAAAATATCCAAGTGGGGCTATTTTTTTGTCGCTTAGTGTACAAACACTTTTTAAATATCGGACCGTAGCAATCCCTCGTGTGATGGTGCCTGCGAGCCTTAATCCGTTTCATAACCTGAAACAACCTGTTCACCCACGATGAAAGGAACATTTGAAAATTCTGACCACTGGGAAAGTCCTCGCTGGAGCTTGCGGCATCCTTATCAGCTTTGCCAGTAACTTTGCACATTTGTAAGTATGCGCAATCGATTCGTCACACCCCAAAACCTTTACACATGGTTTTTTAAGACTCTAGTTGTACTTTAATTAAAATAAATAAAATAAAATAAATTGTCACCTCCCCATCCATCCCTGTAATTTTTTCAGAGGTGAATGGGGAGGTGGCAAAAATTTTATACATTTGAAATTAAAGCACCGTTTATACACGTCTTTCAAGGGACTGTTGTAAAAGGTCGTATAAATGAAAATAGGTAAAATGGAAATTAAAATAATTACAAGACAAAAAGAATTTTTTATATACCATGTTTTTAAAATTTTCTGTTAAATCATATAAACGCTCCCGAAGACTGCGGGGACCCGAAAAGTATTAAAAATGCATTGTTATCTTGTTTCGAGCTATTCTAGAAGTTTCAGATATCTAGCTAGTCGGCAAATTAGTTAAATAAATTTTCTGTTGAATCGTATAAACACTGCCGAAGGCAGCCGGAACCTAAAGCAATTAGCTAAAAGTATTTAAAAAATGCATTGTGACCGTGTTCTGAGCTATTCTGAAAGTTTCACATGTCTGGCTTGTCGGGAATTTAGTTAAAAATCGATTACAATATTTGTACTGGACAGACAAACAAACAAGAATCGAAGTTAATAAAATCACAGTAAGAATATTTCTTCAAATTTAATAACATTGTAGCAAAATTCATGTGGAACACTTATTAATAAAGTTTTTTAAGATACTAATATACAGTCGGTAACAAAAGTGTCCGAACACTAGCAAAAATTCCTATGTAAAAAAAATACACTTCATACGATTTCGTTAAATAAATCCTTGTTGAATCCTTGTCTTAGTCAGTGTAAGAACATGTTTCGATAAGGATTTATTTAACAAAACCGTATGAAGTGTACTTTTTTTACATAGGAATTTTTGCTAGTGTTCGGACACTTTTGTTACCGACTGTACATTACATTGTAGTAGAATTCATACTTAACACTAGAACAGCCGGATTTTGAACTTACCTAAAACAGCCATTGGGGGTCAATTTGACCCTCATAAGAAATTCAAGCCCTATTAAAGTAAATGAGTCTTTTTAAAGATAAATGATATTGAAATTACAATATATAAGAGTTTTCGAAGGTTTTGTATTTTATTTTTTATTTTTTTAGAGTTCGTTTTTCCCAATGCTTAATTTTTTTTTTTTTTTTTTTTTTTTGTTAATAACAGTAATAGAATGAAAATATATAATGCGATATATTTTACTACACAATATGCTTTAGCAGTAGTACAGGTAATAAAAAAAAACACAAAAGTTACAAATGCAAAAAATACAAATTAGCATACAACATGTTTCAAAATGAGAAAATAAAAAATATAAACCATGAATAAACACATAAAATAAAAAGTCCGAAAGTTAGTTAGACGTTAGCACAAGTGCAACAATATGCACGCTTGACAGTGACAGCAATACACTTACCACAAATTGGTTTCTGGCATCCTTCACAGCTTGCAGATGTTTTATTTTGTCCCTTACAGCGTTTAAAGGCACATTTCTTTCGTTTAAGTATCGGTACCCGATCTATAGGGGGGCACCTATTTCGTAAAGCATCCACTCTTAGTTCTTCCACGAGCGAAAGAATAAATTCTCGACGGGAAATAGAGGTGTCTGAGGATTGTTTGAAAATTAATCCAAGCATTCAATGCAGGAATGTCAAGGACGTTGTAAAAAACATGCACAGGCCATCTGCGAGTGCCACAATTTGTACTATATTTCCTAAGCATCTGGTCTGCAACGTCTACTCCACATTTAGTACGATTGTAGTAAGTAACAGTATTAGGCTTCATCTTTGCACTGTTGTCCGTAAACACATCCGTGTGCATAGTGCTAAGAATCGCGACATTCTTTCTCTTCTTGCATCTATATATAGTGAGTGTTTTGTTCCCATATTTTAGTGCAGAAGATGAATATCGTGGAGAAGATGTGTCGCGAGCAATGGGTGGTAATTCTCTCTTGTTCAGACGCATCGTCCCTACGATTGTAGTTTTCTTCGCAGAAAGTTCATCTGCAAGTTTTACAGAAATAAAAAAAATGTCAGTAGTGACGTTGAGTCCTTTGTTTAGATGTGGTTGTAGTAATTTGAGCACAACACTTTCCCCAAGTTGAACATCAGCTGGCCGCTCTTCATCCTTGCCTAAATAAGGGTAGCCATTCAAAATATACTTAGATTCTACATCAATCGCTAGACAGAACTTGATGCCGAACTTGTCTGGCTTATTTGCCATGTATTGGATGAATCTGCACCTTGATTTACACGGCAATAGCTGTTCATCAACGGTTATTTCTGCTCCAGGGTTATAGCACAAACTACAATTTTCAATCAGCTTGTACCAAATTTCAGAAGCAAGAGCAAAATTGTTCGTGGCAAGGCGTTCCGCTCTGCTACTTCGCACATCAAATCTGAGGTACCGCATGATTTCACGGAAACGATTGCGTGACATTGTCTCTCTGAACACGGGTGGTCCCCATTTATTGTTCCACAACTCATCTGCATAAAGTTTTGAATGACCTAGAGCTCCACGGGCATATAATAGAGCGAAAAAGCATCCAGTTCCACTAGAGTAACATACCAGTTGCTGTCATCTCCAAGCTGACGTCGTGCTTCAGCAACTGTACATGTTTAAATGTGTTTTACCATTGCTTCATTCACCATCAAACGCCAGGCCGAAGCAGGATTTGTCCCAATATTACGACGTGCAAAAGGCGTTGGTCCACTTGGAATTGATACAATATTGCGAGCTGGTATGCGACCTGCAGTGGAAGTGGGGCAGTTACGGTTCATCGGAGTCCAAATAATACCGCTGGATGAAGAGTACTTATCGTTACTGCAGCCATCAGAAAGATTTGGTACGTTATTCCTTCGTCCTTGCGACCGCCGACGCCCACGAGAACGTCCTGATTTGGGAATAACAGGGGAAATCACATTAGTAGAATGTTCCACGGCATCACTGTCACTGCTTTCGGATGACGACGAACTCTGTAAGTTCACATTATCAAGACGAAAATATTCATCGTTGCTGTCATCACCACTGATATCTGAATCGAACTGCTCTAGGAGAGCAAGGGCCTCCTGTGTACTCAATCCTCTCCGCATTTATAAAAAAAAAAATGCTTACACTCTGGTCACAATGAAAAGTTTTGAAAACACTGTTGTGCGATTGTGACGTCGTGTTCTGTTTTCTACATTAGCTCTTGCAGGAATGTTTCTCCCTCCAAACGTTCCTTAGCACACCAGCGCCGTTAGGATACGTGTGCATTTCAGTGCGCAGAGTAACACTGCTCCCTGAAGGTGCGCGCGCAATAGAGAGAAGAGCGGTCTCCCTGCATCTCTATGCGTCATCGAAACAAACCCAAACTGAAGTTTATTTTTCTCCTCTTAGTCATCGCGATAAGAGGTGAGTATTTCCTCGTGCACAGAAAACAAAAATAAGATATCAGGAATTCTAAAACAGACTTTTACTTGAAAATCAACCATTTTTCGTATGAGGGTCAAAATGACCCCTGTTGGCTGTTTTAGGTATTTCTATGCTTATTTATTTGAATAATTAATATAAAAATACGAACAATTGTCAGAGTACGCTTAGAAGTATTTTAGAAAAAGTCAAAAAATGTGAGCTGCGGTGCTCGCTTGTACGTTGAAATACAGCATGGGGCATCGAGAAAAAAGGCATAATGACCCCTACGGCACTTCTAGTGTTAAAAAGAGTAAAAAATAAAACAAATAAAATAGTA
Organism: Salticus scenicus; assembly: GCA_963930645.1. Lineage (NCBI taxonomy): Eukaryota > Metazoa > Arthropoda > Arachnida > Araneae > Salticidae > Salticus > Salticus scenicus. The sequence goes on along the minus strand of OZ005653.1, from coordinate 61,574,593 downwards.
AAAATTGAGTTTCCGGAAAATGAGTTGTCAGGTAAGTAAGCTGTCAGGAAAGAGAGCAGTCGGGAGAGAAAACTCTCTGGAAAACGCATCATACCAGCTTTTTACTCCCTCTTCTCTTGTGGATGAATTTAGAAGTTTCGCGAAATCCCATAAAAGTGCATGAGTACACTTAACCAACATCCACACACCAAAACTCGCCATTCTGAGATAATCTGGAGCAGTGTTAAGCTTGAAAATGTGTTTTTTGTCTCCTACTCTTAATAGGGGGAAGAGGGATGAAATTTCACAAAATCTTTTTATACTACGTAGTGGATACATATAACGAAATCACACGTTAAAAAATCGACTTTCTAAGAAAATATGGAGCACAGTTGCACATGGAAACATAATTTTTGCTTCCCTTCCCCAATGTTGGGGTGTAGGGAAGAGTTTCGTAAAACCTTTTGTAGTGTACATTTGGTAACCAATTGACACATCAAAAAATCGCTTTCTTGAGAGAATTTAGAGCAGAATTACTTTTGAAAATGTGTTTTTGCCCCCTGCCCTTAAAAGGGGGAAGGTGGAAGTTTCACAAAATCCCTTTATAGTGCGTTTTGGGTACGCATAACCAAACTGCGCATAAAAATTAAACTTACTGAGATAATTTGGGACAAAGTTACCTATGCATTGAAACATGTTTATAGCCCCCACCCCCACGGGGAGAAAGGGGGTAATTTCACAAAAACCTCGTTACTGGATACAGACAAACAATTCATACATCCAAATTCGTCATTGTAGCTCTTATAGGTTCCCCAGGAGAAATTTAGCACTAAAAGGTTGATCTTGAATTTGCCATCTCGTAACTCCCTTCCAAAATCGAAAAAATCCAAAAATGAGTTTTTGTAACTATTCTAAAGAAGACGTATGACCGTTTTCAACATATTTGTACAATTACTGATAGAGTTGTAATACTCAAAAATCCGGATTTTTCGAAATTCCCCCCCCCTCACCCCCTTAAAAAAAAAAAAAAAAAAAAAAAAAAAGCCTAAATCGCAGAATTTTTTTATTTTTTTTCCACTCAAGTTTTGTCTTTCTATGAGCTATTATTTCATCGTAAAGTAATTTGGAGCCGAGTTATACTTACAAATACACTTTTTGCTGGGCGGCTACCAACTGCACTCGCTTATTTCCCCCCACTTTAAAAAACAACCAACTGCACTCGGACATGCAAACGCCTCCTGCTACTTGAAACTCCCGTTATGAATTTAGATACTTCCACTGAATGTAATGAAATAGAAAACGAAAGATGCAATGGGAAACCAAAAATAAATAAATAAAATAAGAATAATAAAATAAAATCAATAAAATCAATGGATATCCCTACCTAGCTGTGCATGAATCTGAGAACGTCTGTAACACAGCAATCACTACCATGCACGTAAAAAGCCAAAAAAAAAAAAAAAAATCACGACACATCTACATAGCTGTGCGTGATTCTGAAAACGCACGTAACTCGGTTCCGCGGCAATCACTATCACGCACGTTAAAAAACAACAACAACAAAAAAAACATCACTGGACACCCACTACCTCGCTGTGCATGAATCTGAAAACGCACGTAACTCGGTTTCGCGGCAATCACTATCATGCACGTTAAAAAAAAAAAAAAAAAAAAAAAAAAAAAAAAAAAAAATCACTGGACTCCCCTACCTCGCTGTGCATGATTCTGAGAACGCCCGTAACTCGCTTCCGTGGCAATCACTATTACGCACATAAAAAAAAAAATCACTGGACAGCCCTACCTCGCTGTGCATGAATCTGAGAACGCCTATAACTCGCGTCTGTGGCAATCACTATCACGCACGTTAAAACCAAAAGAACATCACTGGGCACCCCTACGTTGCAGTGCATGGATCTGAAAACGTACGTAACTCGGTTCTGCAGCAATCACTACCACGCACGTTAAAACCAAAACAACATCACTTGACACCCCTACCTCGCTGTGCATGAATCTGAAAACGCACGTAACTCGGTTCCGCGGCAATGCTATCACGCACGTGATAACAAAAAACAAAAAATCTCTGGACAACCCTACCTTGCTGTGCATGAATATGAAAATGCACGTAACTCGGTTCTGTGGCAATCACTATCATGCACGTTAAAAAAAAAAAAAAATCACTGGACACCCCTACCTCGCTGTGCATGAATCTGAAAACGCACGTAACTCGGTTCCGCAGCAATCACTATCAAGCACGTTAAAACCAAAAAAAAAACATCACTGGACACACCTACCTCACTGTGCATGAATCTGAAAACGCCCATAACTCACTTCTGTGGCAATTACTATCACGCACATTAAAACCAAAAGAACATCACTGGACACCCCTACCCCGCAGTGCATGAATCTGAAAACGCACGTAACTCGGTTCTGCGGCAATCACTATCACGCACGTTAAAACGAAAACAACATCACTTGACACCCCTACCTCGCTGTGAATGAATCTGAAAACGCACGTAACTCGGTTCCTCGGCAATGCTATCACGCACGTTATAACAAAAAAAAAAAAAAAGAAAAAGAAAAAGAAAAACATCACCGGACACTCCTACCTCACTGTGTATGAATCTGAGAACGCCCGTATCTCGCTTCTGCGGCAATCACTACCACGCGCGTAAAAAAAAAAAAATCACTGGACACCCCTACCTCGCTGTGCATGAATCTGAGAACGCCCACAACTCGGTTCTGCAGTAATCCCTATCACAAAAAAACAAAAAAAAAAACTTCACTGGACTCCCTTATCTTGCTGTGCATGAATCTGAAAACGCAGGTCACGCGGTTAAATTACAAATAAAATTATAAACTTCCATCTAGGGCAGTTAGTATAATTCCGCCAACAAACTTTTGGGTTCTTCCTATTCAGAGCGAAGGGGTATTAAGATAGAAACTTGCAAGAGAGTAAGTGAAAGGGGGTTTAAGACTAGCGAATGCAGTTGGATAACACCCTTTTTGCTTCCTGAACCTACAGAGGAGAAATGGGATGGGGGGGGGGGATTTGGAAAATCCCGTCTTAGGTGCAAAAAAAAAAAAAAAAAAAAACCTACACACCGAAATTTGTGATTCTAAGCTTCTTAAAATCACAATGACTGTGTTGAGTCAGTGAGTTTACGCTTTTATATACAAACATTTTGTATGTAGGAATGAACCTATATTTTTGAGCCCATAGCCCATAAAAAATATATGTTAATTTTATTTGTTCTGTGCAATCTAATATGTTAAACTGTATTTATCAGAAATTTTGCCCATAAACGTAATGTATTTTAATACTTTTATGTGTTCCTGTAAGAATTTTTGTTGATATAGCCACAAAAAAGTTTTGTTGTTTGAACAATATATATATATATATATATATATATATATATTAATTACAAAGTATTCCATGAAATATCAGGTTTAGTTGAGTTTTGACAAATATCAATGATGATTAAATTTTGATCATCCATGAAAATGTATTTACTATGTGACGATAAATCTTAAGCATTTATTTCAAAATTATTCCAGATGGATTATGCTATAACAGAAATAATTTTTTTACAATCTTCAATTGAATTCGGTTTATTTTAGCTTAACTCTTCGAATAATACAAAAATAACATACTCTTTTTTTTTAAAGTATTTTTTTGCTCGTTTTTGTTAAAATTGTTTTTCAGAATTAATTCCAAATTACTACATAAACATTATGATGATTTTTTTTTTTTTTTCATTATGGCGTAATAAATAAAAGTAATTGATGTAAAATAATAAATACGACAAAGAATTGTACTTTAACAAACATTTATTATTATAAGTCATTCAGAGATACAATTGTTTTCTATGTTCAGTATAGAAAACACTTTAAATGGACATATATATAGTCAGTACATTGAATCACATTCTTTATTTAAGAAGTATATTGTTACATCTCCTTTAGTTGTGCTAACTACTTCAGTATGTTTCTTTAGTAAGCTTGCACCGAGTCCATAAGCTAATGTTGGTAAACCTAAAATAAATATATAATGTAAATGTACGCAAGAGAATGTAAATTGCACTCTGAGGTGCCAAAAGTCATAGATTAACAATCGGCAAATATCCAAATGGAATCATGCAAAAAGTGTTTAAGTGGGTAATGCATTATTTCATTTGCACTCAAATGAATCACTTAACACGTTTTCTGACGTGATTATGGGCTGCACTAGAGCCCCTAAAAAAATAATAGGCCGGCGCATCACCGCCATTTTTTTGCCTCCGAAGAGGACAGCATTCCCGCTTGGCGTCCTTATCGCTTCCCTAATGATTTTAAGAAATCTTGATCTGAAGCTAATCTGGTCAAGATAACAGCAATAAGCAACAATAATATTCCTAAAAACACATTTTTTCACAGTACATTCTCAGAATGTCATTTTATTCTGACGATATCCTATGGATGTACTGGGATAAGATGTGTTGTTAGGGCGGTTTATGTTTCTTTTACAAAATGTCGTCAAAACTCAAATACACAGTAATAGAAGGTATGTGAACACACTTATTACACTTTATATTCACTTCTTGAATGATTATAGCAGTTTATCGCTAAACAAACTTCCATACCATAGTTTACTTAGCTAAAATTATGAAATATAATAAAACAAGTTACTCTAAAGTAATTTAAGATGATAAAAAAATTTTTTTGTCGTTTGTTTATCAGAGAAACGCGCTGGGTACATGTGGCAACCCTAAGGCAACAAAATGCCGGATGCGCCAGCTCGTATATATAGGAGCCTTAGGCTGCACAATGGAAAACAGGAATTAACAAACTTTGAACGTAAGATACTAATTGAAGCTAGACGCATGAAGCATTCCGATTCAGAAATTATTTAGGAAATCAATATTTTTCAATCTCCAGAGTGAAGAGTGTGCCAAAAATAAAGGCTCTACCGGTAGACAACGCAGTGATTAATCGGGTCTATTTAATGACCGTGACCAGCGACATCCGCGTAAAGTTTATCAGTGTTACCAGACAAGCAATTTGGCACTCAGATCGGTAGACACGAATTTTATCGAATATATATGGTACATGATCAAAAGTCAGTTTTTTGCACAAAATCGACATCGGCAACACTTTCGCAATTATGAGTGGCTTGGCTATACAAGCAACATGGCTCAATATTCCTCCATGAAACTTCAAGTAACTTGATACATACCAGGTCAAGTTGCAGAACTGGCAGGTAAAAGGAGGTCTCATACGATATTAGTCGACCACGTACAAAGGTAAATATCAGGTTTAGTAGCAGAAATGAGCAAGTGCATTAGGCGATAGGGGATCCAGTCAGACTTAAATACGCAATAGAGAGAGAGAGAAAAAAAAAAATCCCACCAGTTTCATTTTTCACCCCAATTAAATCGTTTTCTATGGTTTGATTCTTATTGACCGTTTATTGAAATTTCACGCTATCTATGGGTGGATAATATCTCCTGACTTTTGGCAGCTAAATGCATTATAACAAAAATAAATGAATAAATAATAACAATAATAATGAAAATTATTAAAGTTAAAAACAACATAAGCAAAATCTACGTAATATAAGAAATTAGAATAAATTTATTTATTTGTTACTGTTGAAAAACATGCACAATTTTTGCGACACGTCTAAGAAGAAACGCATCTTTGTCTTTTTTTCCTTATTGCCACTCTCTGCCTTGTAATGAGCTTCTTTACTTTATTCTTTATTCAATAGAAGAAAGTATTGAATTCATAAAAATTTTTGACTTCTAAAAGCCTCGAATATTTGAATCATCGTAACTCTGTCCCAAAATCGAAAATCCCATAAAATCAAAAATAGGTTTTGGGAAATATCCTGAAGAAGACCTTGGCTGATTTCGACATCTTGTACTATTTTTGGTAGAGTTCTACTCAAAAACATGGATTTTGCGAAATTTCCTCCCGAAAACCAATTTCCCCCTCCCTTAAAAATAAAAAAATTCCAGAATCGCAGACGTTTTTTTTTTTTTTTTTTTTCACTGAAGTCTAGTCTCCTCATGTGCAATTTTTTCACCGTGAAGTAATTTGGAACCGAGTTATGCTCACAAACGCATTTTCTCTTCTGCTACTCCCTCGAAATTTCGCAAAACTCCATCTTAGTAGAAATCAGGGCTCTAAAACCAACTTGAACACTAAAATTTGTGACTCTATCTCCCATAGAATCGCCATGGCTGTGTTGAGTCAACGAGTGAGTGAGTCAGTTTACTCTTTTATAGATGTAGATATGCAAGAAAGTTTTGTGATATCCATAAATATTAGTTTTTTCCCAATATTTAAATAATCGGTAACAGAAGAGAGGAGACCATCGTTTATCATATACCTAAACCAAAGACTTTCTGACCAAAAAAAATAATAATTACAAATTTTGTCAAAAGTGCCGTTGAATTTCGGATTCTGAGGGAAAAAGAAGAAGAAGATATACGAAATATACTGCAGAGATGCGAGATACAATATATGTTCCGTAAATCGAGATAAGACTTTACATCGTAAAAGGGTGTAAAATATATGAACAACGTGGAATGACTACAATCTCCAATCATTGGAAATTTAAAATGTCATTATTTCTCATAAGCTGCTCCGATTGGAAAATCCAAACGCCCCAGATGCTTCAAAAATATCAAACGGCTTCATGTTTCTTATGAGCTGCGCTGTGTGTGGAGATTAAGGCCAATTGACTGCACTAGAGTTCTTGGCCTAAGGGGTAGTGCCCTTCGTGGGGGTCTCTCTAAGCAGTCATAGCCCGTATTTACACAAATATCGGAGAAAACCACAACGGCTAGACTGGACCTGGAATCGAACTTGGCACCTCACGTCTACCAGCTTTGAGCGCAAAGCCACTCGGTCGCTGGTGGGCCGCTGCTTGTTTAGGTTTAGGATCACTTTCGTTGAATATTTAAGATTTCACAACCAATAAATATTTATTTCATGCAAAAAATAATTAGTATGCTACGGTTAAGCTATAGCCGATATACACCAAAATTAAATAAACATAATTTTTCGTAAAAGCGACCTCACATTTCACATATGAAATATGGTGCACCGATACACAATAGAAGCCTAAATATAGCCTTCCCGCAAATAGAGAAAATTGCAGCTTAACAGCGTCACTTTCGGTGAAAACGGCCAAAATTGAGTCAGATTTTTTATTTTATTTTTTAAATATAGTTATTTTACATATTGAGTTTGGCTCATTTTTACAGTATAGAAGCTGTACTGTATGCAGCATAGCAGTGACCTTATTGGCAGATATGCATTCGAATTGAATTAGCATAATTTTCCTAATAGCCATCTTATCACGTTTCGTGAATTTGGTCACTATAAACGCTTTACCGTAATTAGATTAAATTGTAGCATAACAGTACCATCTATTTGTCGATGATACAATGTTTATAGTTTGATACATACAGCATATGAAACTGAATTATCATAATACACAGGGTGGGAAAGTAACTTTCTATTTTTAATATTTTTTTTCTCCTTAAATACTGTAGGTCTATGTGCGCTCCAGCATTTTCTAGACACTGCTTTAAACGAACGGGTACGTTTGCTATATTCTAATACCGTGGCTAAGACTTTCCTTAGCAGGAAACCACTACAGCACTTATGGCCTCACGGATCGTAAAGCTTGGCATGGATTAGAGCGCAATGCGGCGCGCAACGTCGATTCTATTCAAACTTCTTTCATGTAGGATTTCTGCTGCGATAATTGGCATGGAAATCTTGGGTTTCTTTTATAATATTCTTCAAGGAGCAATAAAAATAATGTCCTTCATTGCAAACATATCCACAGGGGCGCGCCAGCATTGTCAGGTCCCTGTGTGCAGAGTTTCAGTTGGGCCTATTCTATATTACCTCTTTTTTTTTTTTTTTTTTTTAATTTTATAAAATGTTATCATTCAGCAAGTCAATTGAATCTCGAACCTTAATAGAAAAAAGTTTATTGAATAACTAATAAAGAAAGAAATGTATCAAATAAATTGAAATTTAAGAAGAAACAAATAAAAAGTGCATCTTGCAGAAAGAGAAAAAATCTTACACAGGGAGTTGCAAAAAATCCGAGATACAATTGTAAAAGTAAATAGAGCAAACCAAAATAGGCAGATTTAGTGTGAATGTGGGTGCAGAAATGCCGCGTTGAAGCATTACAATAAATGGCTTAGACGACAGCTGTAAGTGTAAACATTTCTATTTGTTTGGGTCTAATTTTTAAGTAAATATTTAAACACAAAAAAATAGTCTTAGTAAACTAAGAGTTGCCTCACTTCATTACACCTTTTTGCGAGTATTATGCTTATCATATAGATCCAAAATATCCGTCTCTATAAATATTGTTAGCAAAATATCGGTCGAAAGATACATTTTATTCAAGGATTATTCTCGAGAAAACCAGTAAATTATCGTACTTAAATTCATACCTCAAAAAGGTCATAATTTTTTTTAAAAAACACCACAGAGTAGAAATTTAACTCATTTAAGAATAAATATAAACAATTTACCCCCTCAACCTGCATATCCAAAAATTCAAGGGCCACTTTCTGATAATGGATAATTTACGACCATTTTGTGCATTGTATTGCGCGCTAGTCTGTGTCCGCCTTAAGTTCGTCAAGAATTTGTGGTTTACTGCGATACACTGAAGTTAACATGAGATCCATGAGATTATAAGTGGTGTCCCTGATGAGTTTTTGAGGAAAGTCGTAACAAACGTATAGAAAATACTAGAGAGTGCACATTGAATTGTAATTTTTGGATAGGGTTGGCAAAAACCCAAGTGGGTTGGATTTTTTTCAAATAAAACCCCAAAAACCCAGTTTTATTTGGGTTTTTTCAAGAAAATGTGGGGTTTTTTTTAGGTTTTTCAAGAAAAAAATAAGGTTTTCTTCAGAAAAACCTTTTTTGAAAGTAATTAATGCGAACATTTGAAAGAAGTTTGAAAATCAAACATTTTATTTATTTTTCTTCTGCCTATATGTTCATATATTTTTTGGCTAAATTTAACTTTTAGAAGATATTGAAAAAAGTATTTTAATTTTTTCTTTATGTTCTAATTATCACAACTTGTTTTATTCTTATGGTAATCTTTGTTAACCAAAATTCAGGACATGTTAATACGAAAGTATTCCTTAAATAATCACTTTTTTTCATAAAAAACTAAGAAAAGCACACACACACACACAATCAAGTACAGCAGTCCTCTAAATTTATTTCATGCTCATGTTCTGCAATTCCTTTATTCAGGGCTAATTGTGACTCTATCTTAAAAATTCTGAAATTACATGAAGAGAAAAGTCAAAGTGCAGTTTTCTTTTTTTCTTTTGTAACCAATAAAATACATGCACATTGATGTCAATTTATGATGTTTTGTAATTAAAAATATATATATTGATTAATTATAAAAGATTTTTCTAAATTTCCATAATGCAGTTATCTTAACTACCGAAAAGCTGAAAGAAAAAAAAAAGTCCTTAAATCAAAATATATTAAACAAAAATTCCTGAAATCCAATGAGCAGTTTTAATTTTTTACATATGATGATTTATGTATAAGCAACCTTAACATCTACAAATCCTTAAATAAATTGTGTAATATAACAAATGTTAAAGCAATTTTTGATTCTTGATATAAAGATTTCGAATTAGTTAACCAATTTTAAATAATAAGCAATGTATGTATTCGTATTCACCTTTGAAAAAAATAATTTTCAGTTTCTGTGGCACTATAAGTATGGGAAACTTTGGTATTCACGAAAATTTTCAACCTCAAATTTTTGACATTTTCATAAATTTTGCAGTATGAGGAATCCTAAAATGATAAAAATGATGCTGTGTCCGTATTTAAGTTAGTCAGCTTGTTAGTTTGTGCAAACTACAATACCATAAATGAATTATGTTAAAAATTTACGCTAGTTTTAAAATATATACCTTATGAACTGGCCAGTACCCAGATTTTAATTTTCTGATTTGTAATCTTATGAAAATTTCAAATTTTGTATAAATTTACAAACACATCTGAATAAGGCAAAATTTCATATAAATGTGCATTATGAAAATTATCGCAAAACATCTATAAGATTATGAACTGACATTTATAAGATTAAGCAGCAAACCAGTAAAGGTAAACGTGTCAAAGCAAGTGAAGGTTAGCCTAGTTAGTGAGGCATTTCAATCTGTGACTGTAAAAGGGCCACCAACAAAGTTCATTGCTCTAATCTTGACTGTAATATGTTCCATAGTAAATATTTATGAGATCAAATATATGATGGAGGACTGAGCAGATATTACCTATACCAGCAATTTTCTAGTTGTCGCACTATTATAGTAAGTCTCTAAATGTAAATGTAATGCTAAATCTTCTGTTTGAAAAAATTATAACTCAAAATAAAACTCATTTTTTGTGTAAACTGTTTTGTTAAGAAATAAATGAAAAATTGAGTTTCAGTTGCTCAGTATTTTGCTTTTTTTTTTTTTTTTTTTTTTTTTTTTTTTTTCGAAGAAAGTCTAAAAAATTGAAAAAACCCAAAAGTGGGCAAAATTGTGGGGTTTTTCAAATAGGTTTTTTAGAAAAAAACCCAGTCAACCCTGTTTTTGCAAAGATAATTTTATATAATGAACTAGTACATGTGTGCAAAAAATTGAGTTTATACCTACGATATTTTACAAAAAAAAAATAAATAAAATAAACTAAACTGGGAGTGGTTTTTTGCCCACCATGTAGTCCTCTCACATATGGAGTTCTTAGCACTTATATTTTTATAGAAGATGAACTATAGCTTTTCTATACGGGGAGGAAATTGCAGTATAGCATCGCCACCTGTTGGATGATACATGTGAAAAATCTAATCAACAATAATTTATATCATGATCAGGGACTGACTTACTGAATTGGGTGCTCAGGGCAAAATCATTATTTTGAGCCCTCTTCTATCATAAAGTGCACAAAGTGAATTTTATATACATGTAAAAAGTCTTCAATTTCAAAAGGCAATTGATTTGGGGGCTCTCTAAAAAATGGGGCCCCGCCCCGTGCACTTGCCCCGTGGGAAATCAGGTCTCGATCATTTTCCAACGAAATATAAAGTTTCGTGGGATTCTGTGCCCACAAAATTTTGCTAGCACTCTCACAGACAGACATTTTCTAAAAATAATTAAATCATGTTCAGGACACCTCAAAATGCGTGAATGCATCGAAAACAGAAAATCGAATAAATTCTGTATATAGAAGAAAGTAAAATAATAAAATGTCTGCCTATATATATGTGCGTGTCTGTGTATTAGCAAAGTATTACGGGCGCTGTATATCACGAAAGCATGCACATAATTCTTCAAAGTTTTATATTTGATTGACATAGAATATAAATTGTTGCTGATTAGATTTCGGCATATATCGCCCTGCAAGTGGCGCTGTGTGAGATAAATATTATATAAATAGGATCTAAATTAAATATATTTGTATTTATATCAGCCGGTGGGTGGTGTTACTATGGTGCAATTTTCTTCATTTACGAGAAAGTTATATTTGAACTTCAATAGTATGTAAACACATTACACTTAATGTATAAGATGGTTATCATGAAAAGCTACGCTTTCAATTTAGGTTCACATCAACCAATAGAGCGGTGTGTGAAGCTGCAATTATTTCCATTTATAGAAGGAGGGACGTTCTCAACTTCTATAGTGTATAAACGTCAATGTTAATATGTACAAAATGCCTACTGCGAAAAGCTAAATTAAATCTATTTGAGTACATATCGGAGGATCTATTTGAATACACATCCAAAAAGAAGTGCTGCAGTGTTACAATTTTCCCCATTTTATGGAAGGCTATATCTCAGATTCTATAATGTATAAATCTGCCAAACTTGTTATGTGAGAGGACAATATTAAAATCTATGCTGAATCAATTTTGAAGTAGTATATTAGTAAATACTAATAAGTATTGCTGTTATGCAGTACTTTTCAAGTTTGGCGTAATTTACTGATCAATAAATTAAAATGATATCGAATCAAATTTTCGTGATGGGCACAGCATACTAGAGGGTTTTTTGAATTTGTCTCGAACATACGAATATACATAATAAAAAGAGGCTTAAATAGTAAATTTGAAAAAAAAAAAAAAAAAAAAAAAAAAGATCACTAGAGCTGTTTTGGAGATATGACTTTCGATCCCACTTCCGGTTGTTTGATTTTCACCAATGTCAGATTCAACCGTAAATCAATAAGAAAGAAGTAAGAACATTTGAAAGAGAGGATAGAGAGTTTGGAAAAAATCAGAAGAGTTGAGTCATGTTTTTAAGACATTCACTTTCTGACAAGGAAACATTCAAAAAGACTTAAAAAAATATTGAAAAAAAAAAAAAAAAAATGCACGTGATTCTACTCTTTATAAAACACCAGATAGCAAAAAAATTATCGGCTGAAATGAATTACAGCGACCACAAAATATATCAAAATTAAGCATTTTTGGCGATTTAGCGCTGTTAGGCTATAAGTTCGCTAGCACTGAGATTGACGTGTACGAACAAAACCGTGTTTTGCTTCTCCGCCAAGTACTCAAAATCAATCGCCTAACAGTGTGAAATCGCCAAATATGCTTACTTTTGATAATTTTTTGTGGTCGCTGTAATTCATTTCAGCCGATAATTTTTTCACTTTCTGGTGTTTTATGAAGCGTAGAATCACATACATATTTTTTTCAATATTTTTTGAAGACGACACCTTTTGAATGTTTCCTTGTGAGATCTACAATTGATCTACCTAATCAGAACACCTATCAAATTTTCAGTAGTAACAAAATATTCAAATGTTTATAAAAAGGCACATAGGGACCCAACCCCAGGAATAAAAGTAACACCAGCAAAAAAAATGGCAATTTTGGGTTTATTTAATTGAAAAATGTATACGAAGTGCCTCAATGTGCACAAAATCTCTATCTAATATATCCATCTGTGATGTAGTTTTGCCAGTTTTATTGTAGACTAGTCAATGTTTTATCATATTTTTTAAATTTAATTTTTTAAATACTGTATTTTTAAGTTTTAAGTTGTTTAACTTTTTTTGCAGGGACTTTGTCTTGTTGATTTTAATACTCTAAAATGTTTACTTAATACATTTTTACTTTCTCTTACCCATAGGATCGAGAAAGTATTGTTTTAGGGTCAAATTCGAACGTGAGTTTTTGTTATATTTACATGTTCTGAGGTCCAATGAATACGAAAATCATGTTTTTAGCGAATGGTCTGTGTGTCTGTTATCAGCATATCTCAAGAACAAATAGTAGCAGAAATTCCAAACTCGGTATGCTAAATGTGTATCATATAGGGATGCTACACTAAGCTTTTCGTCGAGATGAAGCAAATGGTTCGTGTACAGGGACACTCAAAAGTATTCAAATACATTACGTCTATGGGGGAAATTGCAGGTAAATAGAGTTTAACATCTATAGACTGCACTAAATAAAATGAAACGAAGATATATTTTTTGTAATAGAGATAGTCAACTGGGAAATTTTTTTTGTGTATGTGAGCCTCGCCTCCCCCCCCCTTTGGGGGGGGGGTAAATTTTCATGATGGGTATCTTTCAAAAGAGCTTGCCAATACCTTTAAAATGAATGGTTGAACCATCGATCTGCGATAATTTAAAATAAAGTTATCAATTTTTTTCATTTTTAACCAAAAAAAAAAAAAAAAAAATTTTTTTTTTATTTTTATTTTTTATATGTAATATTGAGAATAAATTCAACTTTTTTTGGATATTTAGTGTTATACTACTACTCCTCTAATATGGAAATCTATGCATTACATGGAAGATAATTTTTTAAAATAATAATTTTAATAAATTATTGTTACTGAGTGAATTTGTATAGAAAAATATAGAAGAAAGTCGTGTGGTGGCCACAACACACTAGTTATTTGTTGTTAGTGGATGTGCTTTACTAATAATATTTTACCATTCCAGGAAAGCTGTTCGGGAATTGAAATAAATTCCTCATAGAGATATGGTAAATAAGGTATGTTTTAAGCTAAATATTCATTGGTTGTTTTTTGTATATTTACCCGTTTTGAAGCTACCTGATTACCACAGTCAAGTTTTTTAACGTTTGATCTTTGTCTGTGTCTCTTAGAGTAACTTAAAAACGAATAATTTTAGGAGATCCAAATGTTGCATTTTGAAGTTAATATAAGTTTGTTGCTGGAAAAGTTTGATCAAAATTGATAAGTTTCAATGAATGTTGTGTGTGAAAATGGTCTATATAATTTTAAGTAACCTTTTAATTTTAAGAACAGAATTAAATTCTATATAAATGTAGGTGCATTAATGAAATGGGGTGTTGAGGGGGGCGGTTGCCCCCTCACAAAGAACTAATTATCACATAAAACTCTCCCGAAGCCTAATTTGAATTGTTTAACACAGGTTTACACAACAGTACTCGTTATCTTACCTCTTAATCTCCAACCTGTATTTATAGTATTAAATTTCAGGGTAAGAGAAAGTCGTGTGAGTGACACACCAGATTATTTTAAATGCTGTGAATATAATAAAATTTACTATAATCAACTATGATAGCTTTTGAAATTGATGCTTATGTTCTATAAAATTGCTTCCACGGGTATTTAGCATTATTAGTTGAAATATCTATTATTTTCTGAGTTCACCTGAAAAAATAAAAAATAATAATGATTCAATAAGAATAAAAGAGACAACAAAATTAAACAAGTTCTTCCGGTTCATTCAAAAGGGTGTAGGTTGATTTCTTTTTCTTATCAAGTAGCCACCATTTTGAAAGAAAATGGCAGCTACAAATTATTAATAGACTTGGTAGAAATATTGATGTGGGCTATGTACATATGAAGTTTTAAGCAAATAGTTTCATAAATAGCTTTTTATGTGATTCTGAAATTGTCAAGTGGCCGGCATTTGGAAACAATATGGTGGGCCAATTTGGCAAACAAATCTATCAAATGCATTTGTGAGAGAAGTCTACTGTACATATTTAGTTCAAATTAATAATAGGTTGATTTCTAAAGAAATCAACCTAATAACCAGAAAAATTCAAAATGGTTTCAAAATTTAGTAGACGTCCTCCTTTTTTCCCCCCATGTTTCATTTCTCTGTAAGGGAATTGATTACCTTTTTAACAGAGTCGTGAATATAAACTTGAATAAGTATTTTTACTAAATATTTCTAATCATATCTTTTCCAATTTCACAGCATACCTGATCTTTTTATTCCCATTTTAATTCCTTTTAAGAGAATTGATCAACCTTATAATAGGATGGTGAAATGTGTACTTGAATGAAGAAGTTTCATGTGCATGCCAAATACTTCTAATGCTTAACGTATTGATGCTTGCATCTTCATAACAATTATCATTAGTATTGCTGCTCTTTTTCAATATGATACTATTTTATTACTCAATCTTCAATTTTATTTTTACCTTTGATACATAAATGAAAAAAGAGAGAGAGAGAGGAAAAAAAAAAAAAAAAAAAAAACCCTTAATATATATAGTTTATAATTAACTTGTAATATATAGGGAATCAACAATGATTTTATTTATTAATTTTTCAGTTAAGTAGTGACCAAAGCCTAGTTTTTAATTCAAATTGGTTAACAAAGAAAGATGACTTTCTTTCCAAAACAACTAATTTTTAAAATTTATTTTTAATAAATTGCTCATCTAATCTTATTCCAGTAAGTACATAGATTATATAACCATGATATATAAACTGAAACACCTATAAAATAAATTAACTTACCTAAATTCAAAAGTTTTAAACATACAAAGAAATTGTTTTCCTTCTGTAAATCTTGATAAAGTCGCTTTGAGCAATGATATTTAATGTAAGGAAAACAACCTGTTCTTAGAATATGATAATTAGTTTGATCAACTTGCCAATTAAAGTGAGACAATCCAAATTGATCATTAATAATACTACTATATTTAACAAAATAAGAAGTCCAGTGTGGATATTTTCGTTGTTTAATATGACAAGAAAGCACTTCAGAAGCAAAAGGTTTAGTATTTATAAGTTCTGGATGCAAATGTAAACTTATTTTTGTAAACGGTCCATAAATTCTTATGTTATTCATATCATCGATCTAAAATTATTTACTGAAAAGTATGAAAAATTTTGCGAAATTTTTAATTGAAAATCAATACTGAAGATTTATTCAAACCATGAAGGTAGAGAGAACCCTCTAATACCATGATTCCACGGAGTAATATTATTCAAACACATTCCGCCCGGCATGACCTCCTGTTTATTTATATTTTGACTTATGCTTGATTAATTGGTTGATTGCAAGCCGATCACAGTTTCAAGTTTGGTGAGTAATATTTTTACATCGCTCTGGAATTCACCCATAAAGATGGTCCAAATTTTGAGTTTTAAATAATAAAATTTAAAATTAATAGAAGAACTGACCGTTTTTCCAATATTAAAATATATAATATATTACGATATGACGCTTTTTAGTTGTCAGTACTGAATTTGATGATGATGATAAGCATTTCGAACAGATGCGCAGTTTTTGCCCTGCTCGCTTCTACGCAAAAGCAGACAACTTTTCGCGACGTGTACTTTCTTTAACTTTAACTCAAGTCAAATCATCAACAGCAGAACTGTCATCATGGCTACACAAACAAGTGCTGATGTTCTATTTGAAATAAAGAATTCTTTCTTTATTGGCAATTATCAAAATTGTATTAACGAAGCCCAGAAATCACAGGTTAATTAAATGCTTTTTTTTTTTTTTTTTTTTTGTTTGTTTTCTTAACTTATTTTGTTTCTCTTCTATTTTGTTGTACTTAGATTAATGACCTGGTTGTTTATCTTTTTTTTTTCTTTAACTATTATTATTGCATTTAATGACAATCCCGCTGTAAATTTTGAGCTCTCTGGTATAATTTTAATCATTTAATAGTAGTTCAGTTATTATTATTATTTTGTGTGTGTGTAATTTTATAAGTCGTGAAAGCTATATTTTTTTTAATCACGTAGGAAATAAGATTGTGTTCGAGCTAAAACAGAAATAAAAGATCACGGGTTTTAAGTCAGTCATACTCTCTCTTATAAATAAACAATGTTATTTAATATATATTGTTATAGGGGACAAATAATATACTTAAATTCTGATAAATATAGTAGATATATAATAGACTCTTCAAAATTTTTATGAAAAATCTTAGATTTGAAGACTCAAATGGGGGGGAGGAGTTATGTGGACTGTAGGCAATTCCCCCTCCCCCTATTTATTGTTGAAGATTTAGTAATTGGTGATTTAATATTATTAAAGAAACAGTATATACCATTACTTCATTTTACATTCAATTTCAACCTGTTGTTTAAGACTTCAAACAGTTTAATGACATCTCTTGCATTTTTCATAAAGTTAAAATTATCAATTGAGCAATTTCTTTCATATTTAAAGTACGAGCTGTTTAGATTCTTCGTAATTGCTTGTATTTTGTTAATTTTATAAATTGGATCAATGCAGTATAATTGCCACTTTTCTTAGAATATTAGAAAGTGTCATAGCGTAAGCATAATTTAAATTACATGCGTTTATGTATTATTTTTGACAACTAAGATATGTAACTTTAGTTTTATTTAAGTTAATGATATGATCATACTGATTTCTCTCAAATAAAAAAATGAGAGGGGAAAGATGGAAAGTTTATATCCATCTGCCCAGTTGAATATAAACTTGGTGTGACCTTAGATGTACCATATAGATTTTATCAAGAAATTATTTATTTTTATGCAACGGCAAATTTGCAACAGATGGCTATTTCAGTGACTGATAATACAAATATCAAATATATAATGAGTTTAGAAGCAACAGTTATAAAAATGTCACAAACACCAGTATAAACTTTAAAAAAAAAAAAAACACTGGTTAAAATTTTTTAAAAACTACTGGTTACAAAAATGTTACGAACATCAGCTGTAAGTTTTTTAAAAACACCAGTTATAAAAATTTCAAAAGCATCAGTTATAAACATGTTAAAAACACCAGTTATAAAAAAAAAAAAAAAACTAAATACAGGCAGATAAAAGCAATGGGGAATTTTGTTTACTTATAACTCATTAACTAATACATATTTTTAAATTCTGTTTTCGCGTTCAGAAAATTCACAATTGTTAAATTAACGGAAAGTTTTTTAAAAATGATTTAAAAAAATTTTTTTTTTTTTTTGAAGCTGTAAACTATGAATTTTCAAGTTTCAAAATAAAATTAAAAAAATCCAATTTTAAAAAACGTCTGTATGTTTAACAGTTGTGAATTTTCTGAATTTGGAAACAAAATTTAAAAATATGTATTAGTTAATGAGCTATAAGTAAACAAAGTTTCCCATGGAATAACATTTGGTTGGGCTTCTGGCGATGGTAAGTAAAGAGCAATAGTGCAGTGGTGCCAGAAATTCCCTGACAAGGGGGCACTATATATGGGACAGGGGTGCCGCTGATGTGCTAGAGTGCATAAAAGCAGGGCCGAGAAACTAGAGTGGGGCATTTGCCCCGGGCGCATATATACAATCATTACCCGAATTTGAACATAGGCGAATTTCAGTACTCCTGATTCGCTGTTTCCTTTGCAGTCGGCTCTGACGTCAGACCATTAAAACAAAATGTCCGTCTTTTCGGAAACAAATATGCCATCTTCGTTTTCTAATGAAGTGCAATCAAGCTCGGCGAATATCATTACGATACGTAGCGATATTAAAAATTTAGAAGACTGCAACGTATGTGTTAAAGAATTCGGCAGATTGACTAATACTAAATGGAACTCAAGATCATAAATCCTTCTGGAGAAAAATTTATTTGCTCGTAAGTATTACTATTTGTAATTTTATTCTAACGTATTGTAAATTTTTATATTCTAAATTTTAAAAAGAATATTATATATTAGTCAAAGTGAATTATATAAATATAAATTATTTTAGATTTAATTTTTATCCAAGTTTTATTCGAATTGTGATATTAAAAATACATTAATACATGCTGACTTAATGATTAGTTCTGAATGTTTTTTTTTTTTTTTTTATTTTATTTCAATTATTATTTCCCATTGATTACAAAATTGGGATTTTTTTTATTTTGTTTTATATATATTCAGAAACTTATTATAAAATTTTTCTTACTTTTAATCTTTGAACAAACTAAAGATAGCGTCATCTGTTAATCCATTAACTCACTAAAAAATTTAACTTTTCGTTATTTTTTCTTTAATTTTAGTTTACTTATTGATGGAAACAGTTTCTTTTTCCTCCCCCCCCCCAATCTACACAGACATTCCACAATTATACGTGTGCATATTATATGCTAATTTAAAAGAAATAACATAAAATTTCAAATTAAAAATTTATAACTATTAATCATGATATTTTTAATTTAAAAATTTAAAGTAAAATAATTAAATTTATTTAATTGATGTGTGATATGCGCTGCAAATTTGATAATATTTTGTCACTATTGCGTAAATTTACTATTAAAAAAATAAATTACATATTAATATTTTTTCTGTGTTAAATAAATGATTTGCATTTTCCAAGACAACATTTGATATCCTAATGAACAGAATGTGTACATACTCCTCAATGAACACACTTTAAATTATTACTTAAAGAAAAGATTAATTTGCTCATTTTTAATTCCCGAACATAAATTATTTAAGAAAATTATTGTAATTATAATAATAATAATAATAATAATAATAAAAGAAAAAAAAAAGGAAGTAAGAAAAGAAAAGAAAAAAAAATCTATCATGAAAATTTGGTATATTTATACATTTTAAGGTCTGATTTCTTTGTTACTATTTTTACGGTGATTTGTGTGCGTGTGTAAATGAACACAATAACCCCTAACGATTTGATGAATTGCTCTAAAAACTGATAGGTGTGTGTTATAGGTCACTGTCGCATGAACTACATAGATTTTAACGAGTCTAGCACTTGTAGATTTTTAGCAGGGACACAAAGAAAAATTCTTTATTATTAAATTTTATAGATTAACATTATTTAAAATGCGATGGTGCCTATACGCCTTATTCGATTCGTGTAAAAGTTGGTAGGTTTGTTACAAATCACCGTCGCACGATTTCTGTAGAATTAGATGTTCAGGATTTATAGTTTATTTTACAGGAACATAAAAAGAAATTCTATGTCATTACAGACTATAGATTCGAATTATTTGAACTTATTTAAATACCGATTCGTAAATTACTAAATGTTTGGAAAGTTGAGTGGAATCACTCCATATTTTTAACATACATTTTTTTAAATATAGAAATCACCTTTTTTAGATAGTTTTTGTTTTATATGAGTACATTAAAAAAGTAAAAATTAGCAATTATTATTTTAAAAGTGGTTATAAGATGTTATACTAGGCTACATACTACAATAAGATTATCCGCAAAATATGTTGTGTATTTTTCTTTCTGTTAACTTTACTTAAAATGTTTCATTTTTCCATTTTCAGAAAAAAATTTGTTTGTCAGCATAGCACATTTATGAAAGTCCTACCTTCAGCAAATAAAAGAAGTATTTCAAGCAAGCAGTTTTCAGTAACAATCATTCTTCAGTAAAATTTTCAAACGTATATCAGTTTTAATCTTTTAAGTAATTTAATGAACTTAATATAATTAGTTCCAACGGGATGTGATATACGTAAACTATTTCACACTTTCCTGTAAAAGAAATATAAATATTAAGCATATTGTTTTTCATAATAAACCAATATTAGCAAAAAGATATTACAGAAATGAGTTCATAAACGGCAACGTTTAAGAATGATATTTTACATTTCCGTAATACTCGCACACACACATATATATGTGAAGAATTTAATAACGTTATAAAAATTTAGCAATTAATAGATAACCTGAAAACACCAAAAACGCACACATAGATAGCATTTATTGTAATTCAATTTAAATGTTACTGAAAATCACAGCATATATATTCTGCATGCATGAAAATTTATATACTTCTTGCATCGATGACTTGTAACATGCCTATTCAAATTTACCTTAATCGATTATGAAGTTTAATGTTAACACATTTCAAATAATTAGAATCTATATAGCATAATTATAAAGGTTTTTCCTTGTTTTTCTGTAAAATAGTATAATCATATACTCGTCGTAATCTATACAGGTTATGCGACGATGACCTTATAACATACCTACCAACGTTTAACTCAATTTGGTATGGTGTTTGCATGCTAACATGTTCACTCGTACACACATAGATGCATATTGTTAAAAATAGCAAATTCAGTAGGCCTCAGAAAGTAGCGCCAAAATCTCACAATCGAATTTTGCATCATTACAATACATAGTAAGTATATATTTGGAAAATAATAAATTGGACAAATTTAGCAAATTAAAACAATATAAAAAGCCTTCTTGAAAAACTATTAAACAAAGATATTTTGATTAAAAAAAAAAAAAAAAAAAACTGAATAACCAGGGATGTCTATTTCAATTTAAAGATTTATATATATATATATATATATATATATTAACACCATTTTAATAATTTACACTATTTATTTAATTTGTTTTTTATGAGGTGAGTGGGGGAGGAGAGGATTGAAGGCTAATTTATTTGGAGACATTTAATTATTATTTTAGTAATGTTTAATAACAACATATGGATCTTAAATAATTTTTCTTTCTTTTCTTCTTTTTAAAAATAATTTAAAATAAAATAAAATACATAAATAAATGCTGCAAGAGGCAAAGAGTTGATTTCTTTCAAACAGCAAACAGCCTTTCTCAGCATTTTACCATACACTATCATGAGAAATATAGTAATAAGTGAAATATGTCGTAATTAAATACATCTCAAGAGAAAACTTATAATTAAGTAAATAATTACTTGAACAATGATATAGCGCATTTCTTACATTCATATCCATTACAACATATATATTTTTAAATAAATCTTTTGAGACAACTTAATTGTCTTACAGGTAAAATAATTTTTTTATTTTACTGTTATTTATAATATTTTTAAGCTTTTAAAGAATCTTATTTTAAAAATGAAAAATATACACAAATGTATTCTTAATTAAATTAACAGAAGGAAATATAATTTAAAACACAACTATAAAATAGGTATCCTATAGAAAAACAGATGGCGCCACTACATATTTTTAAATGCTGTTAAATAATTAAGTAATTACGTCTAGCGCAAAATTGTTTATTATTTAAAACACATTAAAAATAAAAATTACTAGGATATTTAAACTCGAGTAATGTGGTGTATATTTATTTAACAAGTAAAAAAAAATATGTTTAGAAAAATATCGTATGAACATAGAATCGCTTTGCAATTTTTTTTCGTTTAATTCATCTATCTGTAAATTTTTTTGAATTTTTAATTGTTACTTATAGTAATTAGTAGATTTAACGTTATTAGAAAATAGAGATAGAAGATTTGTTTTCGAAAAGAAAGATATTTTACCGAAAGGTAAGGGGGAAAATTTCTCTACTACAGAATGTTTCTCAGTATGTAAAACATGACGTCAGAGCCGACTGTAAAGGAAACAGCGAATCAGGAGTACTGAAAATCGCCTATGTTCAAATTCGGGTAATGATTGTATATATGTGCCCCGGGCACCAGATGGAGAAGGGTGCCGAAAAAGGCTGGTTTGTTGCCTTATTTACACATTTAAAAAAAAAAAATTCAAAGTTTAAAAAAAAAGGGGGGGGGGGAAGGAAAGAAAGAAAAAGAATAAAAAAGTCTATTTCTTTTGCTTAGAGCAATTTGAACAAAGAAAAAAAAAAGTGGAAAGAAGATTAATAGATAACAGATTTCATTTACAAGGAAAAGCATGGTGGATAGAGTGTTTTCCAAGACTAACAATATTCTTTTAAGGTTAGTGAGTGTGGTAAAATATTCTCGCAATCGAAGAAGAGTAATTTACAAGTGGTCCCTGACTTTCAGCCAAGGTTTTTAAAAAGTAAATGGTTGGAAAATACGTAGTATATTTGATTAAACTTCAGAAGGCTCTTTAGAAATTATGATTCATAAGGAAGCAAAAAAAAATTTTTTTTTTCTCAGGGCGCCGTCGTGACTATTAAAATAAGTGTGTCTAAATAAGGCCATAATGTTATAAAACAATCCAGTGCACTAAAAATAAAAGAGCAAAAAGAATGCAAAATAACTAGTTAATAATTGAGTTAGGAGCTATCATTCACAAGGCTCAGCAAGTCCCTATCAAAGAACTACGACAACTAAAGCCACCACTACCTCCATGTATAATTATAAATATTACAATGAAATAAAATGTCTGTACTTTTACTGTACTTTTTACTTCTTTATTCAAAGCATAAGTAAGTATTATGAACTGCAGCAGAATAGTTCTTTTACAAAATGTAGGATGGCTAACAAGTTCCTCGATGCAGTCGGTGATCAGAAAGCAACCATAACGACACTTTCTTCAGCAGGTTTATTCTCAAAACTTTCGGGTCCGATGGACCTAACTATTGTTAGTCCATAATTAACGATTCCATCCCAAAGAATAATTCCTAGCTAACCTATTCTTTTTGTTACCCATCTAGTTCTGATCACAATCAATACCTCCTTTTTGTTACAGGTTTGAATGTGTGTCAAAAAGCTACCATAATGTTAATTACCTTTACCGGATTTGTAAAATATTATCCAGAGTGCAGGACATAACAGGTTGCACAGCATACAATTCCTGGCAACTTAGTCTTTTTGGAACTCATCTACTTTTGACACGCACTTCTATTCTCAATTGTAGGGTTATTACTTACCTTGTTAAGCCTTGAACTATTTCCTGTCACTTTTCTTTTTGGTACTCATCAAGTTTTGACCCGCACCAATTTTAATTTAATCACTTGCTTACTTTAATTAATTAATTAATTAATTCTATATTATTATTTTTATTTTATTATTCTATATTATTTTTATTATTTATTTTATTATTATTTTTATTCTAATTATTTTTATTCTTTTTTCTTTCTTTCTTTTTTTTTTACGAGGGTGTGGCGGTGTCTGGTCCTCGTTAATCTATGCTGCACCGTCAAGTGCTCGATGGGGTCGTTTAGCAGTCATCGGGCTACCAACGCGGAGTACCATCCCCCCGTGGTAGATCAAAATTGCGATGGTCCCTCTTTCTCCTCTCCATTCGGCCTCCCTGTGCATAGTAATTTCCCTCCCAATTAGGTGTATTTAGGCCTTGCCACTCCAAAAACTTCTAAATTTCCGCTATGCGCCCCTCCCCCCCCCAAAAAAAAAACTATCATCCCCTATTGGCTTCACGTAATCAAAATATCCTTTTATTTATTTATTTATAATAATCTCATTGTTCCTAACTCATTCAGCTTCTCTTTCTTGAGTGTTATCCCCCTCCCCTTTTCAAATGACCGTCACTTTTGGTTTTAATTATTGTGTGCACTACTACCTTTAGCGGCTCCCCCATCGGCCTTTTTTTTTTTTTCCCTCCCTCCCTGCTTAAATTCTAAATTGTTTTAATTTTTGTTGATCTCCGGTTTTTTCGGCTCTCAAATAGTAAGTGCACTTATTCCAAATTCCATAACATCCAGGAGCGTGTCTGTGCGTTTCCACCGTGGCTATCTTGGAGGCAGTAGTGGCACCAGAAATTCCCCGACGGGGGGGGACACCACCTCCCCAACAGGGGGCACTACATAAAGAGAGTGTATTATATGAGTATTCATCAAAAACTGCAATACTGTTAATAATACTACTCTTAATATTTGTACCATTCCATTTGTTAGTACTCTTCGTGGTTTTGGAGATCATCGTGTCACAGACAGACATTTTCTAAAACTATCGTGACCAAAACGTGTTCTAGACCTCTCAAAACGTGTATATTTATGGAAAACTGGAAGCTGAAATTTTTTACGAATCCAATACTTTCTTCTATTGAATATAGAATGGAAAAACTGGAATGCTCCAAATTTGTAAAAGGAAAGAAAAATGTTGCTAAAAGTAGAAAACTGAAAATTTTGTATTTGTTCCCCCGAGAGATTTTAGGAGTATGCCCCGATGGAGACTCCCCAACGGGGAGACTCCGGAGAGACGGGGAGAGATTAGGAGACTCCCCAACGGGGGGCCTGTGCTCCCCCGGCCCCCTAGCTGGCGCCACCCCTGCTTGGAGGGTGTGGTGCACAAATCAATCTATGTGTCCAGAGCAAAAGTCGATACCCTGCAATTCCTGAGCTTTGGCGATCTAGTTACATTGCTGCCCAGTAGCTTCCATTCGGTGATCTGGCGGTTTATTCGATCCGGCGGACGGCATCCAACCCGTTAAGCTTGGCCGAGCCCAGGCAGGCAGGGGCCGTCCAAAGGTTTCAAAGGAAGTATTATGAAACCAATTTGCAAAGTGGATTTTGTGTATCGCATAGCTCATAAACGAATAGTCATAAGAGTTGCAAATTTATATTTTTAATTGTTATTTACCAATTTTGGTCTTGAAATGAACTCCCGCTTTTGTGATGTCTACGAATTTATGCGATTTTTTGTGACGTCTGTGTGTACGTATGTGTGTGTGTGTATCTCGTATAACTCTAAAACAAGTAGACGTAGAACGCTGCAATTTCACATCTAAGTTTGTTACAACAGTTGTTGTGCAGCTCTCATTTTGGTGTTTCTGTGCGCCTTTCCCTTTTGGAATATCATTTTGGAATATATATTGCCAAAATCTCTCGTTGCCCCGGGTGAAAAAAATTCTAGTTTCGGCCCTGCATAAAAGATATGGAATATGCAAAAAAGGACCCAATATTTTAAACAAAACGTGTCCCAACTCCCAAGGGACGCTCAATTTTCTTCTCTGATTTCCTTAATAAATTTTTTAAATGTATGAACAGACTTAATTATATTTTGCTTTCTGTTTCAATGCATCCAACGATAAATCTGCAATATTCCTTAATTTGCTGGTAATTAAGAGCAGCGGCGGCACATTAAGCCTACATCAGGAATCTGAGCGAAAATGCCAATCGAGTTAAGCCTACATGTGGAAATAGTGCTCTATTTATTTATTTATTTTTTAAACTGTTGCACTGGATTTAAATTTTAGATTTCAGATTAAGACTTAGAGCGTATTCAGTAGAGCTTTTCAGATAGACCAATTCAACTGGTTGATGACATCATTGTTCCATGGATCAGTCAAGAATGTACTGAATGATATGGAACAATTCTGACGGGATTGGAGCAGCGCCATTTATCCAATTTGACCTGTATTGGCAGGTTATTTATTGTATTGCTGTTGTTTATTTTGCTTGGACTTTTAATACGTAATTCTATAAAATGCTAAAGTATATTATTTCTTTTTTTTTTACTTAATAACGATTTTCCTTTTTTCTTATTAACCAATAAATGTTCATTGATTTCACAGCGAAACCAAACATTTGATATAATTTAACAATTTTTATGCAGCAGTTTTTTTAACATTTCTCTCTTGTTTTAATCAGGTTTTAAACATATGTTCCTTTTTTGTTCAGTAGATAGCAGCACTATCCCAAAATTTAACAAATAATGCTTCAAAGGAAGCTAAATGCATAAGTCTCTTGAAGTTTCTTGGTGTGCACGAGTTTCGAAGTGCTAGTTTGATGATGCACTCATGTCTAGTTTTTTTTTCATTTAATGAAGAGCTGGACTATTATTTTCACCTAAAACAACTATTATGAGTGTTTGGTAGTCGATAATGTTTACTTACAAAGTGTTTTATTTATTAAATTAAATAAGGTTAACTTATAGATGTTTGAAACCAAAAATTTCTCGAAAAGGAACAATGCTATTTTTTTATTTTTTAAATATTTGTGATCAGCTATGTATTTAAAAGCCATTTTAAAAATTAGTTTAGTAATTTTTAAAATAAATTAAGTAGTGAACGTTAAAAGGATTAATGTAGACTTTCTATTAATTGATTCTATTTAATAATAAATTACTGATATACATTATTTTGGTTATGATTTTCCCGCATTCATTTATAAGCAATTTTGATCATGAAAATGTTAATCTAGGGTTAGAAATAAGCAGTCGTTAGTCGTATTTTGCGACCAGTTTTTTTCATTTTGACAACTAGAATTCCAATCATAGGTGCCATATTTGATGCCTGGATTTTTTCCTCATCATATCTAATAATTTTCCCAATCCCATCCCATCAGACAGTAAACAAGTCTATTTCACCTAACCTAATAAAAACCTAATTTGAACCTAATAAAAACTGATTTAAGAAATTATTTCTCTATGAAAGTAGTTGACGATTTGTTAATGATTAAACAGCCCTAAATTTGAAGATTTCTGCCCAGAAAATGCTATTAAATTGTGGTGGAATGATGTATCTTCTGAGCGAAGAATGAATTTGTGATTTTAAATATGTACGTTTAATATTATTAATGTAATTACATTCATTACATAAATATTTTTTATATAATCTTGCATATATTATTTACAAGTTGATGCTTTATTATTATTTTTTTTTAAATATACATATTTAATTATAGATGGCACCTAGATTTTTAATTTGGACGCCCAAAAAATTTAATCCAAGTGTTATTTTGACACCTAGTTTCAAAATTCTTATTTCTAACACTGATATTACGTTATATAACCATCGGTCTGTCCCATGATTTTATTTCTTCATCCTCGTTTGTTATGGCACTGCAACCATGAAGAGACAATTCTGTTTCATTGAGAAAATTTCACTCGCACTATTGACATTTATACTTACATAAACATAGCATAAATAGATTATAATAATATGTATTACGTAAAGTCATAGATATTGTTCACTGAATATTAACACGTTAATCGCCATGTCAGTCATATGTGCCTGACGCATTTTTAACTAGGAAATAACCCTAAAAGGAATATGATATACGCCGAGTAATTATTAACACGTTAATCGCCATGTCAGTCATATGTGCCTCACGCATTTTTAACTAAATTGTCTAGTAAAGTTACCGTGGCCCATGTGAAAATTTTTCTGATATTATCGTGGCGATTAACGTGTTAAAATAAACTAACAGTGTAAACACTGCTTAATTTTATAGCTACTTTATGCTGGTCTGTTTTGTTTATTAAAGTTACTAATTTGCATATTAAAGTTACTTTTGCTAAAATTTAAAATATGTGGAATGATTTTAATTTATTTACTTACAGTTAACTTATTATTATTTTAAAAATAAAAAATACAATCGTTTACAAACTTTTCTCTATGTAAACAAAAAACTGTCACATCTTTAATGTAAAGCTTTGCTGGGAAAAAAAAAAAAAGTGAAGTGATAAATTTCTTCCAGCTTCGAAGCAGGACACTTTGGTCCTGAGGAAATTTTGGTCCCAAGACATTTTCGTCCCACTAATATTTTGCTATCTTTTAAATATATATGAGGTTTTTAATATAATAGCATATTTATTGATACAGAAGGATTGAAGTACTCTTAGAATATCTTTAATTAAGGAATATCTTATAGGTAAATATATAAAATTTCGATATTAAGATTGATCCCTGGTCATTGAGATTCAGAGAGAATTTTGTTTTAACTGATTTTTTACGATTATTTAATACATTTCATCTTTTTTTTTTTTTTTTTTTTTTTTTTTTTTATACAATAGCCCTTTTTTTTCTTCTTTTTTTCATTTGATTTTGATTTAACTTACTTTAATAGCAATTTGTTTTTAAATTTACTGTTTGTGACAAAATTTTGTGATTTTAAAAGTATTGTTAACAATAGCAACTGCACCTTTTTATTAAAAAAGAATCCCTATTTGAATATATTTATTGATAAAGTCTGAATTAATTTTATTTAAGAGCCATTTTTTTTAAAGCTGGACAAAGCCTATGGAGGTGTGATAGTTGACATTTTCAATTTTCCCGAAACTTTCAGGATGTGTTAGTAGTACTGTGATAAGAAAAAGTGAAATTTATTTTTTTCTGAATTTCATTTGTTTGACCTAGAGAGGGGGTCAAAGTCGGAGGCCGTAAATAAAGGGTGCCATTTTAATATCATTTTACTCCTATAGCCATGAGTGACCCATGTCAAAATTTTTAAATACGGATACTACTTGATACTAAGTACATTTTAGCATAAACAGTTTGGTGGGTCATTCATGGCTTTAAAGGCCAGGGTCATTCAAAAGTGCAGTTTTCGTTGATTTTTTCCATGTTTTCAGTCTGAATATCTGCTAAAGCCATGAGTGCCCCATAGAAATAATTATGGGGTTAATTACACACCTTAGTACAGAACTTAAAAATATTTAAAATTGCATGGGTCACTCTTGGCTTTAGTAGATAAACGGTCTCAAAGTTGAAAATTTTCAAAAAAAGGTCAAATTTGATGGTAAATTACTCTATAAGCTATGAGTCAATAACTATGAGAGCAAGTTTTAATTATACCCTAGATGGTCTAGTTTTAGACCCAGGTTACAAACCTATGGGGCTTGCAAGATTTATTTAGATATAGTCTATTCTATATCGCCAATGTGTACCTGTTCTATGTAGTACAC
Source organism: Salticus scenicus (assembly GCA_963930645.1). NCBI lineage: Eukaryota > Metazoa > Arthropoda > Arachnida > Araneae > Salticidae > Salticus > Salticus scenicus. Next base: position 61,545,061 of record OZ005653.1, on the reverse strand, counting down.
AACGCTTGAGACCCAATTTTGTAATACATTTATCCTTGTTTAAAACTTCCCATTATACTTTACAGTGGTCAGCATCAAAATAAATATAAAATAAATATAAAATTAAAAAATCTGGATTGACTCCACTCGACTTTCCGAACATTGAGTAATTAACAGTTTTGTAGATAAAGCCTATAAATACTAGATTCACCAAAATGCTTATAGTTAGTGCAACAGTGATTTATAATATTCATATAAATTTTCAGCTCAATTGAATAAGGCGTTTAGATGCTATCACACTTTTAAAAATTTGGTCCTATAGGCCCTAATGATAAAGAATTTTTCTTTGTGTCCCTGTAAAAACACTATAAGTGCTAGATTCTCCAAATTCTATACAGACTGAGTATCTGTGACCTATAATATGTGTATAAATGTTTTGCTCAATTGAATAAAGCGTTTAGATGCTATCACACTTTTAAGATTTTGGTCCCATAGGCCATAATGATAAACAAGTTTTCTTTGTGTCCCTGTAAAAAAACTATAAGTGCTAGATTCATCAAAATCGATAGGGTTCGTGCTACGGTGACTTGCAACATGCTTACAGCTCATTCGAGCAAAGCGTTTAGACGCTAGCATGTTCACTCACACATACACACACACACACACATACATACATCATCGTAAAAAGAGTGAAGACGGACTCAGGGAACCTTGAAACATATAGAAACATCAAAATCTCAAATTCGGATTTTTGACATGATTACAATACTTTCCTCACTATAGTGTTCGGAAAGTAATAACCGAAGATAAATCTGAAATGTGCATATTGTTATATTATGTAAAACATATATAGGGGGATAAAAACAAGACTGGATACAAAAAAAAAAAAAAAAAATATATATAAAAATATAATAAAAATTGCGCATGAGACTAATTGAAACATGTGTTTCAAGTAGATTCCCCTATATTTGTTTCAGCTTGCCCCTGCCCACAATTTTCACTTCACTAGATGTTAAGCTACCAGTACTTATGCTCATGGGAGTTTCAAATCATATGATTAGCAAGCTGCACCTATACACTATAAACGCTGAATCAATCAGAAACATTCACCAATTTTTGTTACATAAAATGCAACATCACTTAAAAATTTGAATTTTTACTCACAGTCAAAAACAGTACTCAAAAACAGTTTTATCCTCATAAAATCGACAGATGTTTACATACACATCTTTTTTTACATTGTGAAGTAGGTTTTGTGTGTCTGTACTTCTCTTTATTGGCAATAAATAAGAACTTAAAAATTGTATTTTTTATTTCCATGTTTCAACTTACCCCGTACTTCAACTTGCCCCTGTCTCCCTTATGTGATTTTTACTTTCCGAATACTATAGTGAGGAAAGTATTGCAGTCATGTCAAAAATACGAATTTCAGATTTTGATATTTCTATACGTTTCAAGGTCCCCTGAGTCCGTTTTCACTATTTTTGCGACAATGTATGTATGTATGTGTGTGAGTGAACACGCTAGCGTCTAAACGCTTTGCTCGAATGAGCTGCAAGTTGGTACGCATACTGGAAGTCACCGTAGCACGAACTCTATTAATTTTCATGAATCTAGCCCTTATAGTTTTTTTACAGGGACGCACAGAAAAATTCTTTATCATTATGTCTATGGGACCAACATTTCAAAAGTGCAATAGTATCTAAACGCCTCATTCAATTGAGTAAAAAAATTATACACATATTATAGGTCACAGATACTCAATCTGTATAGATTTTGGAGAATCTAGAAGTTATGGTTTTTTTACAGGGACACAAAGAAAAATTATTTATCATTATGGCCTATGAGGCCAAATTTTTAAAAGTGTGATAGTGTCTAAACGCCTTATTAATCTGAGCAAAAAATTTTTACACATGTTATAGGTCACAGTTGCACCAACTGTATAGATTTTGGTGAATTTAGCACTTACAGTTTTTTACAGGGACACAAAGAAAAATTCTTTATCATTATGACCTATGGGACCAAATTTTTAAAAGTGCGATAGCATCTAAACGCCTTATTCAATTGAGCTGAAAATTTCTATGAATATTATAAATCACTGTTGCACTAACTATAATCATTTTGGTGAATCTAGCATTTATAAACTTTATCTACAAAACTGTTAATTACTCAATGTTCGGAAAGTCGAGTGGAGTCACTCCAGATTTTTTAATTTTATATTTATTTTATATTTATTTTGATGCTGGCCTCTGTAATGTATAATGGGAAGTTTTAAACAAGCATTAATTTATTACAAAATTGGGTCTCAAGCGTTTTGTACTACATAGAACAGGTACACATTGGCGATATAAAATAAACTATATCTAAATAAATCTTGCAAGCCCCATAGGTTTGTAACCTGGGTCTAAAACTAGACCATCTAGGGTATAATTAAAACTCTCTCTCATAGTTATTGACTCATGGCTTATAGAGTAATTTACCATCAAATTTGACCTTTTTTTGAAAATTTTCAACTTTGAGACCGTTTATCTACTAAAGCCAAGAGTGACCCATGCAATTTTAAATATTTTTAAGTTCTGTACTAAGGTGTGTAATTAACCCCATAATTATTTCTATGGGGCACTCGTGGCTTTAGCAGATATTCAGACTGAAAACATGGAAAAAATCAACGAAAACTGCACTTTTGAATGACCCTGGTCTTTAAAGCCATGAATGACCCACCAAACTGTTTATGCTAAAGTGTACTTAGTATCAAGTAGTATCCGTATTTAAAAAAAATTGACATGGGTCACTAATGGCTTTAGGAGTAAAATGATATTAAAATGGCACCATTTATTTATGGCCTCAAACTTCGACCCCCTCTCTAGGTCGAACAAATCAAATTCAGAAAAAATTAAATTTCACTTTTTCTTATCACAGTACTACTTACACATCCTGAAAGTTTCGGAAAAATTGAAGATGTCAACTATCAAAAGTGTCCAACTTTAAAAAAAGACTCTTAAAAAAAGGGTAAAAAGAAAGAAAATCTTAGGATATTAAATATAGTTTGCTTTTAGTGTCAGAATGTTATTTCTTTCAAAGAACTAATTATCAACCTGCTTTCTCTTCTTCATAAGCATAAGCTTGTGATCATTTATGAAGTTTTTGAATTTATGTATGAATTTATTCATATATATATACGTGTGTGTGTGTGTGATATATATATATATGTATATATATATATATATATATATATATATATATATATATATATATGTTTCATTCGATTTGATTGTGATTTAATTTTTATCATTGATCTAAAAGGTATTTATTTCAAAATCTGTGTTATAATAATAAAATGCATGTTTGTTTGGCCGTGATATTTAATTATGTTAACAATTTAAATATGTATATAAATTCCTTTTTTTTTTTCAATTACAATGATTTAATTTTTAAAATGAAAAAATTTAAGTTGTCCAATATTTAATCAAATGTATGCATTGCAAGCATCAATGTTTAGAAAATGTTGATGCATATATTTTTTTTTATCTTTTTCGTTTAATCTTATGTCTTTAAAATAAATAAATAAATATATGTCTGATATGTTGATATGTCTCTAGGGCTAAAAACAATGCCAGCGTTGAAATTTTTGAACTCCCTCCCCCCTCTTGGATTCGTTTCACACCTGTTTCTCCGACGGACAGTAAAAAAGAAAATCAAAAGAAAAAAAAAAGAGGGGGGGGGGGGGTAATCGAAAATTTCTTAAATGATATTGTAAGGGATTATAATGGAAGAAAAATGCTTTTAACATTAATAATTATCTTCTTTTAATATTAAACTCTTAACATTTAGAGGATGCTTGGATAAAGCATCGATTTACTACAAATTTTGTATTCGAACATTCTAAATTTGAATGTGATAATTAAGAGCCGCATTACAGTGTTTTATATTAAAAACGTTGTATTTTATTTAAACTGAAAGTTTGGGGACTTAAATAAATTAATAATGCATAGATCTTCACTGATAACTAATACCCTTTATCATTCAAAATTTGATCCGAAATAATAAATCTTCTGTTTCATGTGTCCTACAGTTACATCATTTTCAACAACGATTGTGGATATTTAACCCTCCAATTGTAAACATTCGTCTAAGTTCTCTTTTGCCCGAAGTTCCTTCATGTATTTGCTGTCCTTTCATATATATATATATATATAGTATATGAAAAAGATAAATATATAAATAAAATAAAAATAAATAAATCTAAATCTCAAAATTTTAGACATATTTTCAGTTTTATTTGTTACTACAACTTTCTGTTGCAAAATAATAATAATTATTATTATTATAATTATAATTTTCATTTTTCCTACCCCCCCCCCCCCCCCCCCCCACGTTTTCAAGTCAAATGACAAGAATTCGAAATATGAAAAAGAATTTCGCTTTTTTTCTGTAATACTTTGATTATTCCTGATATTGGGGCCAAAACGGCAGGACCAAAGTGGCGGGACCAAAATTTCCCCGGGACCAAAGTGTCATGTACCCTCCAGCTTATTTTACTTCCATTACCCTACTACCGTAGGTAATGGAAGTATTGTATTCGGTCTGAAAATTCGATATCGGGTTTTCACCTGATTTACACGTTTTAAGGTCACCTGAGTCCAAAAAAGTGGTTTTTGGCAATTGGTCAGTGTGTATGTATGTGTGTGTGTGTGTGTGTGTGTGTATGTATGTGGAGAATCTTCTGGCTATTATAGCTCAGAAACTAATAAAGATAGAGCTACGAAACTTTAGAATTTAAATACGTCTGGTGTACAGATGAAATTTCCAAATTTTGGTGAAAATTGAAAAACCGGAAGTGTGACATCGGAAACCGGAAGTGGGACCGTAAGTCCGTACCTCAAAAACGGCTCTAACGATTTTCTTCAAACTTGCTCTATAAACACTCTATTAGATGTCCTTTCGAATGATATAGTTGGTTAGTTCAGGAAAATTGATAGGCGTCCTGTATAAATAGCTCAATTTCAGGTCTCCCAAGGGCGTTCCTTCAAAAACAGCTGTACGGATTTTTTACAAACTTGCCATATTTACTCACTTTTAAATATCCTTTTGTATGTAATTATTGTTTTCCGGTCAATAATTGATTTTTTGTAAAAGTTGGTATCTCAAAAACAGCTCTAACGATTTTCTCTTTAGTTCACTTTTATGTTTTCTGATCGCATTATCTCTCAAAAATGTATATAATATGTGTAATAGTGGGTTATGGAAGTCGTGTGGTTGTTTCACACCAGATTTTTTATACATTAAATTAACAAAATAGGATAGTGTCCAAAGTTAAAAAAGTATTTTTGCATTGTGTAAATTATTGTTTTAATTTTATGATTAAATGTTACGTTCATCAATAATAGGAATTGCGTATCGAAAAGATTATTACGTAAAAGATCTTTTTTTACAAAGAAATAAACATAATATAGTATAGCATTTTATGGAATTATGTACTGTATTTTCTATAGCACAAACAATACGCATAGATAGGTGCTCAGACATTTTTTGTCTAACCTTTTTAGTTACGTGATTGCAATAGCCATTTGAATTCAACAACCAAAATGGTAAAAAATATTTGAATTCACCAAGGGTGCCCAATACTAATGCTGTGCCTTTTGTTTTTATTTATTTATTTGCATTACTTTCTATTAAAGACTTCGGGAAATGTTTCATGCATTTTTCTTTCCATTTTACTTCTCAATTCTGTCATTCATTTCGAAATTCTATAAACACTATTTCAACCTGGACAATGCCGGGTAGACCTGCTAGTTCATTTATAATTACTTTTGTAATTTATTGTTATGCTGCTTGAAGTTTTTCATATTTCAGGTTGACATTTATACTACAAATAATTTTTTAATTTTTGGAGCTGATTTGGAAAACATTGTTTATGCTTTGAAAGATTTTTGTTGCTGAAAATGTCATAAGTTATAATTTATGAACTATTGCACATAATATCATTTAACATTATATTTAGTTACAATGACCAGACATAATTAGAATTGTTCGGTATATATTGTGTAATGTAGTGGTGGCCAACCCATCGCTTCCAGGCCACATGTGGCTCATCCGGTCAAGTTATGTAGTCTGCGGTGGAATTCTGGAAATTTACATAATGCTTTCTTCTGTTAACTGGGCAAGAACTAAGAAATCTGTTTTGACTTTACTGAGGGACAATATTAAATGAGATATCTATCTATATTTGTGGGATGTGTATATGTATTTGTTGCAGTGTATGAGGGTTCCCACAGACTCATCTTATTAAAGAATTCTTCCACTGCTATTCTTTAAAAATAAACTACTACTTAAACATATGTGCTTATTTTTATGAAAAAAATTCATACTTAAAATTACTGGTATGCAAATTTGAGGTCTGTTGGAATCTTGTGTATGTGTGTTTGTATGTATATAAATATACAATACTATGTATGTATATACACACACACAGAAGCAGTGTGGCCCTCTCAGGTAAGATCAATTCGCAATGTGACACTCGAAGTTGTTTGAGTTGAACAGGCCTGGTCTAACAGAGAAGCCTTATATCTTATATTAACTTTAAGTTTATTTATTATTATAATAGGATTTTTTTTGTGATATTAAGTGTCTTTCTAAGAAGATACTCTATTATTGCTGTTCTAAAACTTTTTAAAGGAATTTTAATGACCGTAAAATTAAGATTAGGAAATATTTATTGCTATGTAATATTTATTCTTTTTAAAAATTCTTTTTTAGTTTAACAATCCATTGCAACAATTAGAGAAAGATGTTTTCATGTATCGAGCATATATAGCCCAGCGTAAATATGGTGTGGTTGTGAATGAAATAAGTTCTTCAAGTCCACCTGAACTTCAATATATTCGTATGCTTGCCACTTATTGCAGCGGAGACTCTGATAAAAAGTAGGTTAATATTTCTTGTGTGTCATAATTTTTTTTTCTTAATCAGTTTTTTGGTGCATTACAATTATACATACAGTAGAACTTCAATCCATCGTTTTTCACGGGGTATGTAAAAAAAAAAAAAAAAAAAAAAAAAGATGAAAGCAGGAAAACGATGAATGTGGGTTAAAGTCAAAACATGAAGAAAACAATGTTTATGGATTTATGCACATAATGTGTAAAGTATACTACTAATAAAAACTAATTTGTTACTTTCCAAACTGTCAAAAAAATAAATCAAAGTAAAATTTATTTTTTTTTTTAATCAAAAATTTTATGTTGGGTTTTTTGTTTCTTTTATAAATTGATCAGGAACTTTCCCAGATTCACAATATTTTTCCGGTCCTTTTCTGTAATTTCATGTGCTTATGTAAAAGTTTGTGCATTTTTAAACACCATAATTGAGTCATTGGCATGGAAATTATCCTCTGTTTCTTTGCCATTATTTCATTTTTTGAAATCACACATTTCTTCTATGCTTTAGGATGTTGCATGTTGCAACATCTTGATTGATGCTAATATTATCACTAAATTTTGTACCAGACACATCCTCTGCTACACGCAGCCACTCTTCATCTGCATTATCAGCCTCATTTTCTTGCCTTTCTGTTTGTATTCATCATTTTTTCACATGTAATCACATTTCATGAGACAATTTTCTGGATTACTAAAAAGGTTACTTCCTGTCATTTTGAAATTACAAAATGAATAGATGGTCTGGAGACATGGCATCACAATTTTGATCCTCTGTGGAAATAGGGAAGACAGTTATTTTAGGATAAAAGAAGTAATTCCAATTTGTATGCCATATGGAACTGCTTGACCTTCAGGGGAAAGTTATACAACGATGAGTGCAGGAAAACGACTTTTTGAAGCACAATACATGCAGGTTTTGTTAACATTATTTAAATACAATTTGTGCAGGGACTACGGAAATAAAACAATCAATGCAGGAAAACGATGAATGTGGGAACAATAGATCAGGGTTTCACTGTATTATTATTCATTTTTTAATTAAATATGTATATATCTATATAAATGAAAACTTATTAAAATTAGTGCTACTGTAAAATGTTCACCAAATTTAAAGCAAGGAAGAACGTTTTTTTTTTTTTTTTTTTTTCTGGATATCATATGAAAACAGCTGGGCAGAATTTAAATATGCATGGCAGTTTACGTCTGCACCCAACATAAAATTATGTCTGTGATCATTTCAAAATATTTATTAGATTTGGATATGGCAAAAAGTGTTTGGGCATGGGAGAAAAAAAAAAAAAAAACTTTTGATAGTTGAAGAAACAGAATAGAAATTTATTGTAATATTTTAACGTTTCAGATATCAGTGAAACTAAAAATGTCTTTTTTCTGTGAAATTTCTTCTGAAAGAATATTTTCTCTGTATGTGGGAGAGGGAAGACTGATTTATCCAGATATCATGTAAAAATGACTAAACAGAATCAAATGACAATGAGCAGAGGTTTAAACATGCACCCAACCTAAATTATTGTGTATTGACAAATTTAAAATTTTAATTAGTTTCATAGTTACAAGCAAAAAAACATTTGTGCATGTGCAATAAGAATTTTTTAAGTAAATTGTACAGAATGGCAAAGTTTTGCAATATTTTTATCTTTCATATATCAAGCAAGCCAAAAAAAAAGCCTTCAGAATATAAAACAAATTTCCTTTGGAACAAAATCATTTGCAACACTGTGATTACAAAGTATAAAATTCCTTTTCTTTATTATAATTGTTTGAGTGAAAGTATTTGGAAAAGCACAAGGAACATAATAAAATTTTATTATAACAGAGGTTTGCTTTATCCAAATTAAAGTTTCAAAAACTAGAAGCTCTTTCTCAGTTTAAAACGGTTAATCTGCATTTTTGATATAATGTTCTGTATAATGTACTTTATAATACATTTTCGATATAATATTTTTGCCACTAATTTTTCCCAAACAGTATAAAAGGAGTCCATCTAAACTTGAAAGTATTCCATTGAACTCTTAGCTGTGCAACCGATATTTATGCTCTTTGGTATATACAAAAGAGTATAAATATCGAGCAAAAAGTGTAATATATTTTGTATGTATGCAGTAGCAATTATATCAAAGAGCATAAACTCTTTGGCATCATCAAAGTCATGATAGCGTTATTATCCTGACTTTGGTGGTGCAAGTGTTTTTTAAATTTCTCCATCTGTAGTTATAAGAGAAATAAAGAGGGAAAAACCCTCCAAATTTAGCGTTTAATAACATTGTCTTGATTCGGGATATCATAGTTCATTCCTTGACTGTAACCTTTATTTACAAACCATATCCATAGGAATAATCAAATCAAAAAGTTAAATGATTGAATTTTGATACTATAATAAATCACATGTTAAATATTATTAATCCTGAAAGTATGCATGTGTATTGCATGTACTAAAAAAAAAAGGGGGTGGGGGGTGGGCGAGATTAGCTGTATAACAGAATACAGCATTTCATGAATTGCTTGTTAAGTATAAAAATCTTCTTGGGTATATATTTCTACTGAAAAATGAAATAATGCAAACATACTTTTATAATGTATTTGGAAAAATTAGAAAAAAAAAAAAAAATGCTTGACAATGATTGTGTTATCAGCATTAAATAAATAAAAAGAAAAGTTTGTGCCGTCATTTTTTTTCTTTTTTATTCACATTTAAAATATAATTCTTTACAGGAAAGATGTTGTGAAGTCCCTGGAGCAAAAACTACAAAGCATAAATCCTGATGATAAGCTTCTGCCATTAATTGCTGGCCTAATTTATTATTTTGAAGAAGTAAGATATATATATATATATATATATATACATATATTATGTACTCATTTTACTTTGGTTTTGGTGGATTTCACATTTTGAGAGATCCAGAACATGATTGACTATTATTATAAAATGTTTCTCTGTATATATGTGAAAAAGAATTTTGTGGCAATCGTATCTTAAAAATTACTGTATAGAATTTTATATAAATTTACATGTAGTTGCGCCTTGATATAAATTAGTGCCTATCAACTTTCGGTTAAAATTGCTTAACAGGTGGTGTTGCTATCCCATTTGGCATTGCTGCCAATTTTTATATGGCTGTATGGGACAAAAATTTCATATAAATGAGCACAGTGCAGAGATGCCAACCTTGTAGGACAATTTTCAGTAGTAGACAAGAAAAATTTCAGTAGTTTTTGGTACTTGTCAGTCTTAACTGATGTAAATTTAAGTTCAAATTAAAGAAAAATATTTTAAATGTTATACACTCAAAAGTGATTTATTTTTATATATTAAACCAATAAGTTCGTTTTGTTATTTACTTTTTAAATTTATAAATAAAATTTGACCTTTTTTTTATATATATAAATGAAAAAATTAGTTATGAATCATTCAAGCACTGAATTTTATTGTACACAACTCAAAACTTTGTTATTATATTAATGTCCGTATAAAGTATCAGAATTATAAAATTGCTAGAATCACTCAAAATAATTTGATATACTCTGAACAAGTTTGGTTATCTTATACATGCAATATCTGTTTACTGTAAATAGACATTCCTTGAACACTAGCTGCAGATGGGAAGGGGGGGGGGCAGTCAAAAAATAAATAGATGTTTGAGAAAGGAAACAATTCTACTCCTTTATAGGTTCTAGAACCTAATAAAACAAGTTTAAAATGAATATTGACATTCATATTGCTGATGGAGAAAAACTGAGAAACAAAAAGCTTCTGCAGAGCTTTTAATCGACTATCGCTAGTAGTTGGATATAAGAAAAGAGGGGACGGGTAAAAAAAAAATTACATGAGCAAGAAATATCGAACAATTCTATTTCTTCATAGTTCGTAGAATCTTATAAAGCAAATTTAAAGTGAATATTGACATTTATGTTGTGGATGGAGAAAGATTGGGAATCAGAAGGCCTCCATTGTACGTTTGATTGTTGATCGTAAATAGGTTTTTTTTTTTTTTTTTTTTTTTTTTTTTTAAATAACGAATGATATCCGCAACTTTTTTAAAAATGTATGATCCATAATTTTTATATGTTGTCCGTAAATCCATAAAAACTACGGTCAAACTGTAGTAGTGGCATCTCTGACAGTGAGAATTTTTGCAACAAATCATTCTGAAATTAAAAATAATTAAGAAAAATTTTTGTATATGTAAGTAAAATTTTATATGTTCCCATCTCTGGCCTGTGTGTATGTGAATGTAAATTTTCAATATTGGTATTCTTCAAAAGAACTCGTCAGTACCTTTAAAATGAATAGTTAAACCACAGATGTGTGACAATTTAAAACAAAGTTATAATTTTTTTTTTTTTTTTTTTTTTTTTTTCTGTTTTAACAACAACAACAGATTTTAAAATCTTGTTTGTAAAACACAAAAATGACTTTTTTTGGATCGTTAGTGGAAAATAATCTGCATTCATCATGGAAAATAATTTTAATAAATGATATTAAGTAGTTTTTGCTGTATGAATTTGTATAGGAAAAAATAGAAGAAAGTTTTGTGGTGACCACAACTTTCTAGTTGAAGTATAATGTCTTTTTCAATGTCATTGTGAAAAACCAGAAAAATCTTAAAAATTTTTTTGTTTTCATCTTGGTTACATTTTTTTCCCTTGTCTATTATTTTACCAATCAATTATGCTTCTTTAATAATAACTGTAGCAGAAACAGCATTATAAGCATTTTGGTTAAATATTCATTCATTGACACTATGATATTTGATAGTATTGTTTAAGAATGGCACAGTATAACAAAAGAATAACTTAAAATTTACAAAAGAATTATAGAACTGTCCATGAATAATTTGTTAAGTAATGTTTGTTAATTTATTTTCAAAAAGCATATTTAACTCAAGTTTCTATAGATTTATGTGTTAATTTAAATTTTTCTTTTTCCAGAATTATGATTCTGTTTTGAGATTGCTGCATAAAAGTGATAATTTAGAATGGTAAGTTAAAATATGCTCTAATATTGTAATATAAATGCATACATATATATGTTCAGAGAGCTTTATTTAAATTATTATTTTGAACTATATATATATATGTGACATATACTAAAATTTATTTTGTAACATTTTTTCTGCCTTTTAGCTGTGCATTAGCAATCCAGACTTATCTGAAAATAAATAGGGTGGATCTTGCTCAGTAAGTTTTAACGAATCATTGTACTTTATTTATGTATGTTTTTCTCTGTACATTTGTATAAAAATTGTTGCTGCTGTATATTTTGTGTGCTTGTGGCCTCATCTCCTTACGAATGAAAGTATATTGGGGCAAGAGTTACCATGTTTGCAGAATAATCTAAGGAACATGTTTAACTTGGTCTAAAATTTCTATCACCTTAATTAACAAAGTTGTTAATTAAAGATGCTATTTTAATAAAGGAACATCTTTTGCCAACTTCCAAATAGTTTCTCTTAATCATTGTTTTTTAAGTATGTGATGTCACATTCACTAGGGAAAGTAGAATATCATCTATAGTGTAAAAATGAATAAAAAAACAAGTCCTTCCGGCGCATTCAGAAGTGTAGGTTGATTTCTTTTTTCTTGTCAAAGTAGCCTACAATTTATTAAGAGACTTGTTGGAAAAATTGATGTAGGGTATATATACATGGAGTTTTAAGCAAATCAATTTATAAATACCTTTTTTTATATGAGTTTGAAATTTTCAAGTGCCCGGTACTTGAAACAAGATGGGGAATCGCATTGGCTGACAAACATATCAAATGCATTTCTGAGATAAGTCTATTCTACAAATTTAGTTCAAATTAATTCATTATTTGAAAGTTATCGTTTTGACAAATTAAGTGGCTGCCACTTGGAAACAAAATGGGGGAAAGAGTTGCTCAGTGAACTAATCCAAGATATTTGTAAGATAAGTCCACTGTTCAACTTTAATTTGAATCAATTCAATATTTCAAAAGTTATTGTGTTAACAAATTCTCAAATGGTAGTGTTCAAGTGGCTGCAAATTGGGGACGAAATTGTGGAGCAACTTTCCGACTGAAATCATTTAAAATATTTGAAGGATAAGTACACTGTCCAACTGTGGTTCGAATTAAGTATTTCAAAAGTTATCGGGATTACAGATTTTCATGTGACTGTCACTTGAAAACAATATGGCAGAGCAAGTTGCCCATTGAATTTTTCCAAGATATTTCAAGCATAAGTTCACTGTCTAACTTTGGTTCGAATTAGTTCAGTATTTCAAAAATTATTGTTATGACCAGGGCTCGTGAAATACGGTTGCCTGGTTGCCATTGGTGACCAATATATTTTAACTAGCGACTATGCTTTCAATTTTTAAGGAAACTCAATATTTATGTATATAGTTTTGAAAATATGTTAAGAGTGGGCGTGGTTGACAAGAAGAAAAAATGTTAATAAACATAAAACAACTAATTAAAGTAACCAAAAACATTTGTAAAAATAACACTCAATTTTTACAAATGTTTTTGGTTACTTTAATTCATTGTTTTATGCTTATTAACATTTTTTCTTCTTGTTAACCACACCCACTTATCTTAAACTCTTACCATATTTTCAAAACTGTATAATTTTTGTATAATTTTTAATGCTGCCTTTAGATTTGAAAATGTTTTCAATATATATATATATATTATTTTTATGAAAATATTAATCCCAGAATCGGGTTCCTATTCCACTCTCTATGTAATTTAACTCTCGTCATTTTGATTCCTGTACCTTTTATCACATTTTTAGACACTGTGTTGAATCAATACAGCATTAGAAGATTTACACCACTTTTTTTCTTTTGCGCGTGCTTAGCAATCTAGTGGTGAATCATTATGCTGGTGTAGTGATGTATCAATGCTGATAGTGTATCTGTTTAGTGAAAAGGGTTTCATGACGTTAAATTTAAACATATATTTCCTGATGTATCATTCTAGCCTATTAAATATTTGGTTTTTATAGAATTTTAATTTCTATATTCAAGTAAATTTCAAAGTTGAAAACAAGTGTGGGGGGGATGATATTTTTTACTGGCTACCAGAAATTTTTGCTGGCTACCAGTTTTTTTCCTATTCCTAGAGCCCTGGTTTTGACAAATTTTATAAGTGGCTACAACTTGGAAACAAAATGGTGTAACAACTTGTCCAGCGAAATCATCCAAGATATTTGTATAGTTCACTGTCTAACTTTGGTTCGAATTAATTCAGTATTCAAAAGTTATCATAAGAAATTTTCAAGTGACAGCCTGATTTTAAGTGGCTGCAATGTGGAAACAAAATGGCATAACAACTTGCTCAGCAAAGTCATCCAGGATATTTGTATGATAAGTTCACTGTCCAACTTTGGTTTGAATCAGTATAGTATTTCAAAATTATGATGGCACATTTTCAAGTGGCTGCAACTTGGAAACAAAATATCTAAACAAGTTCACTAGTGATTTCATACTAGATATTTGCATGATAAGTTCACTGTCCAACTTTGATTCAAATTGATTCAGTATTTCAAATGTTATAGTGATGATAAATTTTCAAGTGCTAGCCTGATTTCAAGTGGCCCCGCTTAATTTAAGATATCTGCCACTTTGTTAAAAATAGCAGATAAAGTTCATTAATAAACTTGGTTGAGCTCCTTATATGTTCTATGTATACATCAAAATTCAAACAAATCTGGTTTTAAATATGCTTTTTATAATGTGGATTTGAAACTTGTAAGTAGCCACCACTTGAAAACAAAAGATGGAGAAACTTGGTTAACGAACTCATCCAAGATATTTATAAGATAAGTTTGCTGTCCAAATTTGATTTGATTTAAAGTATAGAATTTATCATGATGACAAAATTTCCGTTTTATATATATATATATATATAATAAAGATGATCTATTAAGCATAGTAGAAGCCAAGCAACAGGTATAAGATCACTGAAACACCAATGACCAATAAGATTTTTAAAAAAATTATCAGCGGATGAAATACACTAATGTAAAGAAACCACACCCACTAATCAACAGCCTACAAAACAAACGAATCAATAAAGTAACACAACAAATCCCAACTCAAAACCATAAACTTATCAAAATTAATGAAAAAATAACCTCAGAAACACAAGATAGGAAGGAAGGAAGGAAGGAGGCAGGCGGCAAGACTTGTGACTTGCCTGTGGGGTTAAACTAGTTTCACGCCGGCAACACTCACCCAGCCTGCCACAACCAGAACAGGAACCATATGGATTTAAAAAAGCAAAATTTCAAAGCAGATTATATATATATATATATATATTTTTTTTTTTCATTTTCGGAAAGAAATCTGTAATCTTATTGGTCATTGGTATTTCAGTGATCTTGTATCTGTTGCTTAAAGGAAACTCTTTTCTATAGAGCTTTATGAAAAAGAGAAAAAAAATACTGAAATCGCTCAAAAGCTCGCTTTTGATTCCCGTAGCCTTCGGCAGCAACTTGTTCATCCTCGCAGTCTCCGGTGCCTGTCCCTATTGCCTGCGACAATGGCTTACCCATGGGCTTCCATTTGGATGCTTATCATATATGACAATTTAGATACGGACAGTATCGAAAAATTTGAAGAAGTCCTTTTATATTTGAATAACAGTTACAGATGAACAACATTATACGTGATGTACATAATATTTGCTTTCAAGTTATTTCCTATATTTATTTTATTTAATCGATCAACCATAAAATGACAGCAATTTTGAGCCAAATATAATATTTCAATATGCTATGATCGGCTTCGTCTATCGCATGAGGCAGTTATTATTATTATTTGTGGTTATATATACTTCATGCTTAGTTAATAGTAGTTGGTATACAGAAAAATAAATAAATTAATATGTAAGCCTGATCATGGTACAGCCTTAATATAGCTCCCCTTGGTGACTTTTGAATTTTTGTCGCCGTTTTAGACCAAAATATAATTTATGCGATTATTGTTCCTATTTCTTTCTATCTTTTCTTTTCTATCTTTCTTTCAATATTTTATATTTTAGTTATATTTTTGATGCACTAATTGGCTTTAAGTGTCTGTCCTTGGCGAAAAATGTCCGATCTACTTTAGCATTAAAATTTAAAAAATTGTCCAGAATTATCAATAAGTAAATACCTTTAATATAAAATAGATTTATGCCAAGTGTGATTCATCCGTGCTTAAAAAAAAAAAATCTAAACATTGAGATACATAAAAAATGCTATGAAATAAAATTCAGAAGAAACATGCAAAAAAAAAAAAAAAATAAATAAATAAAAAATACCTTGTAAAATTTTTTGGCTACAATTAAAAATTTAAATGGATTATATTAAGGCTATTACCGGTTTATTGTTTTCATATTTTAATCGACTCTTCCCAGTTTCGTCTGCTCAATCATGTGATAGAAGGAAACGAATAATCAAATTCAATTAAATATTGTTCTTAAGAACAAAAATGTTAATATTTAATATAAAATAAAATAAAAGTAATATTGTGCATTTGTAAACAATAGAATAGTTGCATTTGTAAATTTAATAATTTTTTAAAAGTACTTTATGAGTTTATGTATTTTCAACTGTAAGAATCGATTTTTGTATGTTCTAGTGTAACTTTTACATTAACTGATCTAGCAATAAATAATAGCTTGTTCTTGTGGAATGTTTATGGATTATAATTTGAAAATTTAAAATGTTTTCATTTAATTTAATTGCATAAAGGTGTTACAACAAGTTAATTAACTTAGTTACTGGTCTAAATGGATTTATGCAGTACGATATTGCACTGTCACTGATTTAAGTACCAAAAATCAGAGTATTTAGCATGTTCTTCATGAACATCAATAAGAAATATAAACTAAAAGATAATGAATTATGATATAAAAAGGATTAAAAATGATGATGTATAAAAAAATAATACAGATTAAATACGATTGATTAAAAATAAGAATAGAAAATGTTATTTTAGAAATTTATTCATCAACCATGAAAATTCATTTGAGAAATTTTTGGAGTGGAAGGCTGATATTTTTATACCAACTATGTGAAAAATACCAGAGCTGGGAATCGAACCCGGGCCTTCCGCTTTACGTGCGGAAGCTCAAACCATCGAGCTACCCTGGCTGATTACCAGCTAGGCATTTCTCACATAACATTCGTTGGCAAAGTCACCGAGTCCGCGCGTAAAGTGGAAGGCACGGGTTCGATTCCCGGCTCTGGTATTTTTCACATAGTTGGTATAAAAATATCAGCCTTCCACTCCAAAAATTTCTGAAATAGAAAATGCTATTTCAGCAATCGCTATAGATACACAAGACTTCGTCTGCTATTTATCTTTCCTCTATCATGTGACGTCAGGTGGGAAGAGCCAATTAATTTTAAAAAATCTAATCAAATTTCCGGTATAAATAGTAGCCTATGTCCTATTCCAAACTATTATCTCTCTGTACCAAATTTCATCGAGATCTGTTTAGCTGTTGTTGCGCGATTGAGTAACAAACATACATCCAAACTTTCACATTTATAATATTAGTATAGATGTATATAGATAGATAAATGAAGTGATTCCAATGGGCCAATTTCTTAGAAATCAACTTAAAAATGTGAAAATAAATTGAAAGATTGGCATCCTCGAGATTTAAAAAAAACAAACAAACCTTGGAATAGAGAAAAAACATCTAAAAACAATCAAGATTGGTAAAATATTATGCAAAAATTTAATGCAGATGAAATAAATATTAGTTTATACTTTACTATATTTGAGCGTCTAGCAAAAAATAGTTCTCTAGAAAAAAGATTGGGTTTCAAATTTGTCACTTTTGCCTATGGATATTGTTTAGATGATAGTACATGAACCAGAAAAAAAAAAAATTGAACATCATAATCATGTTAGATATCTGTTGATAAAGCATTTTAAATTAAGTGCAGAAGCTTTTAAAATAAAATTTAAGAGACATGAATGTTTACATGGTTGTTTATATTTATTGCATATCTGGCATAACACAATGAAAAATGTTAGCAAAATTACCCACATGGACAACAAGTTTGTTTCCTTTAATATTTGTGTAAACAGTATTATAGCAAAATATATTATATTAAAATCTCAGTTTCAAAAATTTGATCCGAAAATACCTTTCATAATTAATTTATAAAGGATTAGACTTTAATAAAGATTTTGGTAAAATTACAAAACATCCTTTTGATCTGAGCATGTATATTTCAAACCACCGTCGGTTTCATCATCAATGCTCACAATGACACTGCTGGCTCTAGTTTGCCTTCGTTCCTCCTCCTTCCTTCTTCGTAACCTCTAAAGTGTGAAGCTATTGCAATACTGACTACTAATAATGACATCAATGATATAGAGCACAGCATAATACCTGTGGACTGGCAACATCATCTTGATAAAGTGAAGCAAAGTGAAGAGAAGTAAGGAAGGAGGAATGAAGGCAAACTGGGGCCGGCAGTGTCATTGTGAGCACTGATGATGAACCCAATGGCTCAAAATATATATGCTCAAATCAAAAGGATGTTTTGTAAGGTAATTTTACCAAAATCTTTATTAAATAATACCCTTTTGCTTAGCATATATGGGTAAGAGAATGTAAGAAAAAGTATATATATTTTGTCTGGTTATTTCTGAATATATTGTTTTATTTTCATACAATGTAGTGGCTTTTAAAATTATTCATATCATTTTCATTTACTACAGTAAAGGTATGACAAGACCATGTTCCTTTTACATAAATAATACAAAATTTTCTTTTCAATATTCTGTAAAAATAATTGATATTCTATTTTCTTTATAAAAAAAAAATTTATTAGTGATACAGTGATTGTAATTTAGGAATTTATACAGTCGAACCTCTCACACTATCAGTAACTAACTAATCTTCATATAACTAAACTAATCTTCATGTTAACGAAGTTCGACTGTATTAAGTTTCTAATGAAGTTATGTGCCCATTTGATATTACATCATTAATATTTTAATTGTAGAACTGCTTCAAAATTTGGTTTATTTCTACTTTTCAAATTTGAAATATTTATATTTTTCATGAAACATTTATTTAAAAGAAAAAAAGAAAAAGTCCTCATACATATCTGTACTGATAAGGATTTAAGTCCAAAAATGTCGGATTTTGAGTTACATACATAGTCAGACCCAGAAACAAATTCTCTATCGATTGGTATAAAGGATTTAAATCCATGTCATTTAGTCTTTGAGAAAATCCATTGGTAAAAAAGGATTCAAGTCAGAAATTTAGCATTAATCTTTGTATAAAATATTTAATTCAATTTTTTCCCTTTATTAAATGAAGGTTGACAATCTCTGAACGGTATAAAGGTTATAAATCAACATGATCCCTTTTTCCTAATCAATTCTTCTGATTAGTTTTTAGTTTAACTTTATTTTTCATCTCCTGAAAAATCAAGAATATGGACTTAAATCCTTTATACTTATCAGTACAGATATTAACCCTTTAACGTTCACTACTTAATTTCTTTGAAAATTGCTAAACTTATTTCAAAAATGACTATTTGGCACATAGCTGATCATAAATATCTAAAAAGAAACAATTACCATTTTTAATTATTGAGAAATTTTTGATTTGAAACATTTATAAATTAACCTTATTAAATTCAAATAATGTTTAACTTAATAATTAAAAACTTAGTAAGAAAGCATTATAAACTACAAAAAACAGCAGAAGTTGTTTCAAGTCAAAATAATATCCTAGACTTTCATTAAATGAAAAAACTAGACACAAGTGCATCAACAAACCAGCAAGGCACACTCATGCCTACTAAGAAATTTCAAGCGACTTATGTAATTTAGCTTACTCTAAAACATCATTTGTTAAATTATGGATTAGAGCTGTTCTACTAAACAGAGAAGGAAAAAAGTTGAAAAATCGTTTAAAACAAGGAAAAAATATTAAACTGCTGCATTAAGAATGTTAAACGAATGTCAGCTTGTTTGGTTTTGCTGCAAAGCCAGTGAACATTAAAGGGAAAAGTATGCATCTTGAATTACACATTAGCATGTGTATTTCAAGTGCTCCTAATAGCCTATACATTATCCCTTTAAAGCAATGAACATTAAAGAGATAATGTATTGAGAACTCTTGAAATACACATTGTAAAACTATTGATATTTATATTGTAGCATTAATTTCATTTGTATAACTCATATTTTATGGAATAATTAAAATAAATTTGAAATAATTAAATATGTTTTTTGTTTCTGCCTTAGATGTATTTGTAACCATTTTATTTTATAGGAAAGAGCTAAACTCTATGAAAGAAATAGATGAAGATAACACTCTTACTCAGTTAAGTCAAGCTTGGGTTAGTTTATGTAAAGTAAGTTTTTTAATTTTTATTATATGGCATTTTAAGAATTAATTTCATTGATAAATTGTTATCGTATTATGTTATTTTTTTATAGCATGTGAAAATAATATTTTTGCCAGTTTAGATAAAATGATATAGAAAAAAGTTTTGTAAAGCCACATCATATTAATATTGCCATTTTAGTGTGGCTTTTTCTGGTAGTAATTATCTAATAACCAACATTACTGAAGCAACTTCATTTTTATGGTGCACATGTAATGAATCGATGATTTGTAATTTTTTAGAATAATTTCAATTACCTTAGATACTACTTTATATGTGTTTTTATATTTAATTTAATACTATTTGCCAAGCCATTTTCGACATTTTTAATAATAGTTGTGTTTTTTAACTGTACTGGATTAAAATAAATTTGATTTTATCAAAACTGAAGAAAAAGCTATCCCATTTCTTCAGGATAGATGTATTAATTGTAAAGAAATTTATTTAAATATAAGGGTAAGTCAATTAAGTAAGTCACAAATACATGTAGCATAATGTAATTTTTTTCCTAATCTTTTGTGACTTAGTTAATGATTTCCTCACGTAATTATTACATAAATTCAAATTTGCTGATAAGTCTAAATAATTTTGCTGTCTTCATTCATATTAGGCCAAAAGCAGTTTGAAGCCAGACAGAGAGAGTGAAAGAGAGAGATTATTTCTTGAATCATGCAAATATATGGTATCAGATAATAATATTGAACTTTCTGGAATTATAGCTTGAAACTAGTCATAATATACAGTAGTTTATTGGATTAATTATCTGAGATAAGTATGTACAAATTTCTTGTTACCTTATCTAAAAGTTATGAGTGGTGGACATAATAAGGTTATCTGAGTTGATAAAACTTTATTTCCAAGGAAAAAATAATTACAAGATAAAAATAACTTTTTGTATATCATGTTTTTAAATTTTCTGTTGAATCATATAAACATTACCAAAGGCAGCAGAAACCCGGAACAATTGGCTAAAAGTATTAAAAAAATTCATTATTAACGTGTTTTGAACTATTATAAAAGCTTCAAATGGTATTCACCATATTCTGAACTATTCTGAAAGTTTCAAATGTCTAGCTATTCAGGAAGTTAGTTAAATAAATTTTCTGTTGAATCATATAAACACTGCCAAAGGCAGTAGGGACCTGAAACAGTTGACTAAAAGTATTAAAAAAATGTATTGTCACCATGTTCTGAGCTATCTTGAAAGTTTCAAATATATAGCTAGTCGGGAAGTTAGTTAAAAATCAATTGCAAGCTTTGTACTGGTAATGCTGCCGAAGGCAGCAGGAACCCAAGACAGTTGGCTAAAAGTATTAAAAAAATGTATTTTCACTGTGTTCTGAACTATTCTGAAAGTTTCAAATGTCTAGCTAGTTGGGAAGTTAGTTAAATAAATTTTCTGTCAAATCATATAAATGCTGCCGAAGGCAGTAGGGACCTGAAGCAGTTGACTAAAAATGTTAAAAAAAATGTATTGTCACCGTGTTCTGAACTATCCTGAAAGTTTCAAATGTCTAGCTAGTTGGGAAGTTAGTTAAAATTGATTGCAAGATACACATAATAATTGAAAATCACATAAGATGACTTTCAATATAAATAATGATAAAAAATGGATCATCTAAGATCATGGTCTAAGCATGGTAACCAGCACAAAATATGTCAAAACCTGAATTGCATCAGAAAAGATCATGCTGTCAATTTGGTGTTACCTTATCTAAAAGTTATGAGTGGTGGACATAATAAGGTTATCTGAGTTGATAAAACTTTATTTCCAAGGAAAAAATAATTACAAGATAAAAATAACTTTTTGTATATCATGTTTTTAAATTTTCTGTTGAATCATATAAACATTACCAAAGGCAGCAGAAACCCGGAACAATTGGCTAAAAGTATTAAAAAAATTCATTATTAACGTGTTTTGAACTATTATAAAAGCTTCAAATGGTATTCACCATATTCTGAACTATTCTGAAAGTTTCAAATGTCTAGCTATTCAGGAAGTTAGTTAAATAAATTTTCTGTTGAATCATATAAACACTGCCAAAGGCAGTAGGGACCTGAAACAGTTGACTAAAAGTATTAAAAAAATGTATTGTCACCATGTTCTGAGCTATCTTGAAAGTTTCAAATATTTAGCTAGTCGGGAAGTTAGTTAAAAATCGATTGCAAGCTTTGTACTGGTAACGCTGCCGAAGGCAGCAGGAACCCAAGACAGTTGGCTAAAAGTATTAAAAAAATGTATTTTCACTGTGTTCTGAACTATTCTGAAAGTTTCAAATGTCTAGCTAGTCGGGAAGTTAGTTAAATAAATTTTCTGTCGAATCATATAAGCGCTGCCGAAGGCAGTAGGGACCTGAAGCAGTTGACTAAAAGTGTTAAAAAAAATGTATTGCCACCGTGTTCTGAGCTATCCTGAAAGTTTCAAATGTCTAGCTAGTTGGGAAGTTAGTTAAAATTGATTGCAAGATACACATAATAATTGAAAATCACATAAGATGACTTTCAATATAAATAATGATAAAAAATGGATCATCTAAGATCATGGTCTAAGCATGGTAACCAGCACAAAATATGTCAAAACCTGAATTGCATCAGAAAAGATCATGCTGTCAATTTGGTGGGAATACAAAGTTATGTATTTTGAGTCACTTCCAAGCAAGAACAGCCAAGCGATCAACTTGTATGTTTTCTGCTATTACCTAATGAAATTGTAGGAAGCAATCAAAGAGAAAAGCCTAGAACTGGTTAATCACAAAAGGATTATGTTCTACTACAACAATGCAACATCTTTAGTGACACATACAAAACTATTGAAGCTTGCCTGGAAATTGATGTTGCATCCCCCATATAGCCCTGATAATGCAGCATAAAATTATCATTTCTTTCAAAGCTTACACACCTTTTTAAATGGTAAAAATTTCAATAATAATGAGGATTTTAAACCACACTTGGTTGAGTTGTTTGCTAATAAAAGCCAGAAGTTCTCTGGGCGAGGAATCATTAAGTTACCAGAAAGATGGCAAAAAGTCCTGGAAGATATTTGACTGATGAAAGTTTATTTTTTGTATTAAAAAAAAAAAAAAAAAAATATTTCACACTAAAATACCAAAATTACTTTCTTGCCAACCCAATGCATTTTGAAACTTGTTTTTAATATTTCTTTAAAGTTATAATTATTTTCACTGTGTTGTATAGAAACTAACAAATGCTAAAAATTGAAGATATCTAAGCTTTGTTATGTTCTCTTCCCTTTTTAATAAAGCATTGATATTTTAATAATTTTAATACTAAAACTTTTTTAAAAGTTATATTGAGAAATATTTTAAATACATATATATATTGTATTATTATTATTATTTCCATATTTGAGATTCAGGAACTAGCATTTTTAATTATAAAGTTGAATGTATTTGTCTTGTCAGTTTTATTTTCTAAAGAATTTTAATAATTGAATATCTCACCTTCTTTCACAGATGGGGGGGAGGGGGGGGGGAGAAAAGAAAAAAGTAAATACTAAAAGTAAATAAATAAAGGCTAATAAATAAAATATGGTACATATTTCTTAAACAGTTGTTAATCTTATTAAAATTTGAATTCATATATTCATATTGATTTGCTTTTCAATTTTTTCCCAACTTGAAGTAAACTTAATTTCTAATAGCATGAAATTATTTTAAAATTTCTTTAGATTGATGAATTTGTTGGAAGCCATTAAATGTAAAACAATTAATTCTCTGAGAAACTTACTTTTTTTTTTTTTTTTTTTTTTTTTCTGTAGTGTGATAGAGGGAAAAATCAATTATACTTTTTTTTTTTTTTTTTTTTTAAATATGTGCTTAAAAAAAAAAAAAAATGTATTCAGTTATATTATTATTTTTCATAAATTAGAAGTTGCGGGAAGGAAATTGATGTAATTTCTTAAATAATTGCTTATAGATTTGTAACTTTACATGCTTCTTTAATATTTTTATAAATTTAGAATGGTGAGAAAGTTCAGGATGCATTTTATATATTTCAAGAATTAAGTGATAAATATTCCTCAACACCAATGCTCTTAAATGGTCAAGCTGCTGCACTTTTAGCTCTTGGAAAATATGAAGAGGCTGAGCCTATTTTGCAAGAAGCTTTAGACAAAGTAATTATTTATTATTATTTTTTAAGTCTTTATTTACATTTTATAAGCAAATATGTGCTAAATGTACTTTAAAAATACACTGTAAAAGTACGCTCTTAAATATTTACCTATTTTGATTCTTCATAGAAATTAACATACAATATTCATATTGTAGAACTGCATATACATTTCTATTTTATCAAGATACTAGCAGGCTTTGCCCGCTTTGCTGGTCATTATATCGAAATGTATTTTCAAATTTCATATCATTAATAATAATAATAACAATAATTAAAAAAAAAAAAAAAAAAATTAGTCAAAATATAAGTTAAAGTTCCCACTACCTTCGGTTGCAGTTTTCATTCTTGGCACATGTCGAATCTGGAGTCCCAATGCCTTCGGCAATGCCTTACCTACTTTTTAATACCCCTCCCTTGCGGGCAATGTTGAAAGTTTTGCAAAATTCTCTCCCATCAAAGTGCATATTACAAAGTGTACACAATCAACACCCACACATCAAAATTCACCATTCTAAGGTAATGTGGAGGATATTTAAGCTTGAAAACATGTTTTTTGCCCTCTTCCCGCCCCAGAGGGGAGGGTGTGTGTAATTTTTTGAAATCCCTTTATAATGTATCTTGCATACACATACCTAACCAGACATAAAAAAAAAAATAGATTATTTGAAGTAGAGTTGTGTTTTAAAATGTTTTTTATCTCCATTCTCTTAAAGGAGGGACGGTGGAGGGAATTTTGCAAAATCTCTTTATACTATAATTTAGATACATATATCGGACCCACACATCAAAAATCTCCTTCTTCCTAAGATAATTTAATGCAGAGTTACACATGGATACATGTTTTTTGTCCACACCTCCCAAGAATGGTAAGGTGGAATTTAACAAAATTCTTTCGTAGTGCATGTGTTTAGTACCCATAACCAACCGATAAATCAAAAAATTGCTTTTCTGAGTTAATTGGAGCAGAGTTACTCTTAATGTATTTTTGCCTCCACCCCACCCATAATGGAGGGAGAGGGAAATTTAGTAAAATCCCTTGATAGTGCATGTTGAGAACGCATAGCCAACCCCCACATAAAAATTAATCTTACTGAGTTAATTTGAAACAAAGTTATGCTTGGAAATGTGTTTATTGCTCCACCTTCCGTAAAGGGGGAATTTCGCAAAATCCCATTACAATAGGTGTTGGATACATGTAAATAATCCACACACTAAAATTTGTGGCCTCAGCTTCTATGAATTGCTCCGGACAAATTTTACCCACTTAGCTGGTCACTATATTTAAAGGAAACTCTTTTCTATATCGCTTTATAGCAAAAAAAAAAAAAAAAAAATCCATTGCAATTGCTCAAAATGCCATGCAACAATTAATTTTGCATTGCTTTCTTATTGGTCCTATCTCACCGGTTATATTGCTCTCTTGTGCGTAGCACACCCTACTGTTCTCTGCGTGCCTTTTGTGCTTGCCTGTCTTTGATAAAAAAATTTTGTTCTTACCTTTTTAGGTATTTTAATTTTACAATTTCTTTCATGCTAACCTTTGTTTTTTATAATTTTATTTCAATAGCATTGAAGTAAGACCTTTTGAATTTCTAAAATGTTTATTTGCCAGCTTTATTTTTAAACTTGTGCTTTTCTTAACACTGCTTACTTACTTTTTGATATATACAATGTTAACATATTTCAATATACATATATCTAATACAAATCTCCATTTTTGTATATGTTTTTGCCAAAAACTATACTTCTTATAACTCAAATACATTTAAAGTCATTATTTAAAGAAAGTGCATTCTAAATAATCTAAAAAATGAATACAAAGAAAAATTCTTAAACTGAGATTGATTTCTGCACCTAACTTTAAGTGAAATCTAAAAAATTTTAAATTTACATATTAGAAGAATGAATTGCAGGGTAAGTACAGTTAAGTTCAATGTCCTCATTTGACTGTTTTTGTAATTGTAGAATGCAAATATAAAAGAGAATATCTGTGTAATTTAAAGAGAACATAACTGCCTAAGAATTGAAAGATTGTACTACCATTGCTCTAAAAACATTCTGTTGCACAAAACCAAATGCATTAAATATGGGAATTGGTGGAAAATTTGATTACAAAATATTAACATGAATTTATAAAGTGCAAGAAGGATGGAAAATCCATTCACCATGTATAGATTATGATTATACTTTCTACCATTGCAGAATATAGTTACAGTTAAAATAAGAGTGTATTAGTGAATAAATGTTATTAAATATATATATATAATAATGATGATCTATTAAGTATAGTAGAAGCCAAGCAACAGATACAAGATCACTGAAATATATATAATACAGAAACAGGGGTAGAAATAAAGAAAATTAAGTAACTGGTCTGCAGGACGAGAAATTTTAAGATTTTACTAGTCCGTACTCATTTTCATAGGCCTGTTCACTCATTCTATTAGATTTTTAAAAATACTTACAAATTTGTAAGACAAAGTAAATTTACATGATAAATATGATAATTAAATATATTTGTAATTTAAAAATACAAATGAAGTCTTACATAAATCAAAAATACAAATGAAATCTTACATAAATCAAAAATGTTTGCTTTAATATGTGGATTAAATGTCACATATTTACTATTTATAAAGTACTATATATTATGTGTTGAAGGTTAAAAAAGAGAGCTATTAAAGTGAAATTAAATAAAAAATCACAGAGAATAAGTAATATTGATAATTGCAATAAAGTACTTATTGTTATAACATATTATATTCTACGAAAGATTTATAGGTAATTTTTGAGAAAAATAATAAAAATAAAATAAAGCTTTACTGGTCTGGTAGACCACTATAATTTATATTTTGCTGGTCTGTTGAATGTTTTTGCGGTCACAGACCAACAAGGCACTGTTAATTTCAAGCCCTGCAGTAATGTAATCGCCACTGCAGATTAAATTGAAATCTGTCAAGACTCATGTTTTAAACTAAACTTAGGCTCATGCTTACTAAATATCTCCAGTCTAGCAGTATATAAACAAATTTTTCTGAAAAGTAATCTTGTTAGAGTTAGCCTAGGCTTTTCTCAGTTAGAGAGAATCTCCAATGAAAAATTTACTAAAATCATCTATAATAATAAAAGAAGATGTTTGTCTGTCTGTCTATACATCTATACGTTCAGCCCCTACTGAACGCAGAAGTACGAAATACGGATTTTTTATATTTAAAAAAAAAGTTTTAAAAAGGGTCGAAAATTTCTCTTTTTCTCGATCGTCTTTTTTTAAACGCCCTGTACGACCGAGTAACTGTTCCATTTCTTAACAACTGGTATATTTAGAAAGGACATTTAATCCTCTTTCGAACCATATAAACATTTTTACAAAATACGGATTAGCGATCCATATTTTTGGATTTTACGAAACATCGATTTTTTTCACGAAACATTTTATAACTCAAAAGCGTTTAGAGATAAATCATTTCTTTTTTTTTTTCGTATATAGATCTCGCTTCAACAATTCAATTCCCAAAAGATTGAGAGAAAATTTCAAAAACTGAATGAGTTATAATTTTTTTTAATTTTCAGTATCCCTGCAGTTTTCGATGAAATTCTGAATCGACGTTTCAAGTGGCTGCGCTTGTCGTTCGAACAGCAGTGGGGTTTTTTGTTACCATGGCAATTTCACAGACAATATTTTGAAAGTAGAACAAAAGAGAAATAAATATCTTTTACTGTCATATGTTTTTGGACTGCGATAAAAAATTTCAAATTTCAAAAATCTTCAATTTTCCTGTACCGTGCACAAAACTTACTATACACCTTTAACTTGGAGAATAAACAAAAATTTACATTTTAATTTACATTTTAATTGCAAATTAAATTTTATTCTAATATACGCGTATTTCAAATTCTAATTACGATTAAATTATTTTTAATAAATCATTCGAAAGATATTTTAAAGTACTTTTATATTATCGAAAGTGGAATTCGAGATTTCACCTGATTTACACGTTTCGAGGTTTCCTGATTAGGTTTTCTTTGGTATCTCAGCTACTAATTAAAATACATCATTTGAAAGGTTTGTTGATTTGGAATTAAACAGTTCTAAAATCGGGATAAGGAGCGGGACTTTTCTGAAGTCAGAAATTTGAAAGATCATAACATGGTGAGCGAACCGGTTGTTTCAGATATTGAAACTGGAAGAGGGCACCGCAGGTGCTACCGAGCGGGAATTTACTCAGATTAAAATTTTCAATTAAGCTATTTTCACTATATGCCACTAAGCTGTTGTAAGACCTGAAACGGGAAAAAGGTGCCGCAGGCGCCACCGAGCGGGAGTTTCGTAAAGTCGGATTTTTCAAGGATCGCGAACCAGCTGGTTGCCGAAGGCGGCTAGTTAAAAATATAAAATAAATAAAAAAATAATAATACTAAAGAAAAATTTAGAAATATAGATTTTAAAGTTACATATTTTCATGGGGGGGGGGTTGGAGGAGAACATAGTGCTCTAGATAAAACAAAATAGATAGGTTATTGAAATTTAACAAATCTTTACTTTTAATTTAAAGTTATTGAAGGTCTGGAACATTTGTAAAACAAAAGCTCATGCATGCCAAGTTAAATTATAATGAAAAAATAAGTGACATTTTGAATTTTGCCTGTATGGTACTATTATTAATTTTATTCAGGAAAAACTAACTACAAACTTATCTTTTTTTTTTTTCATTATTGGTATTTATTTTATTCATTGCATACATTTTATTATTGTTTTTTTTTTTATACATGCATTATTAGCTATAGTAAATTTTACTTTTTTTCAGGATCCCAATTGTGCTGAGACATTAATCAATATGATTGTACTCTGTCAACACCTGGGGAAAAGTACTGAAGTTAGTATAATTTAAATGCTGGTTATTGTATAACTTTTTTTTTTTAAATATAATATTGTTTATGGATGGTGGCTTTTGCAATTTAAAACAAGAAGTCTTTTTTTGGGTTTTGAAGTTTGTAAAAATTTTACTTTGTATATTATTATGAAAAACTAGCTTGTTTTATTTAAACTTGAAAACTTCTTCACATACCATAAAATAAATATAAGCACTACCAGTCTCGAAAGGATGTAGCCCTTCTTCTTCAGGTGCAAAATACATGCTGCTGCCTTGGAGGCAAAAGCAAGACTGTCTTTTTTTGCCTCTAAGGTAGTAGCACGTGTTTTGCATCTGAAGAAGAAAGGCCACATCCTTTCGAAACCGGTAGTGCTTACATTAATTTTATGCTGTGTGAAAAAGTTTTCTAGTTTAAATAGCTTGTTTTTATTTGAGAACATTAAAAGTTTCAAAGTAAAAGTAAAATATTGAATATCATGATGTTTGTTTAGTTTATATTTCTGTTTGATTAAATAAAGCAACAAGTATATAAGTTAAAAAATAAATAAATAAATAAATCATAATTGTATGTACAGGCCTTCCCTTTTAAGTAAAAATCGTTCAAAATTGACCCTTTTGACCATTTTGCAGATTATCTGCAAAATTTGTCTATCCACAGTTGCCAAGTTACCCAATTCTAGAGATAATCGGAACTATACATGTTTCTTTACTTATGTTTACTGTACACTTTTCTTTATCTATGAATTATAAACGTGAACCAAAATATTTTTATTAATTTCATTTATATTAAAAAATAGGTTTGTGTAAGGTTCCTTAATCAGCTTAAAGATTCTCATATTGACCATCCTTTTGTTCGAGAATACAAAAACAAAGTAAGTTTATTAATTGTCTTCCTTGATAATTTCTAGAAATTGTAATTTTATATTGATTTATTGTTTATACATGATAAAATTAACTTATGGATTCCAACCTTTAAAACAAATTCCGTTCTTCCAGTTGAAATCTGCCCCCCCCCCCCTGGAGGTGGTGTGTAACTGCAACCATAATATGGACTTCAATATATATAAAATATGTATTGTAGATTGGTTTACTCATCTGTACCTGAAGATGCTATAACATGTATTTTTTAACCCTTTAAGTGTTAAGCCCATCTTTTTCCGTCATACTTACTCAAAATAAAAGGCTGGTGTGACTAAATTTTGAAAGCCATGTTGCTTTTTTTGAGAAAATATGATTAATAGATATCTGTAGTATACAGTTCCAAATTCTCATATTTATATTGCACATAGTATTAATTTTACGAATCATTAAACAGGTACACAGAAAAACTGCTAATGCTGAAAGGGACCAGTTCTTAAAAAAAAAAAAAGTGTGTGTTAAAGTTATTATTTAAGCTATCTTATCAACTAATGTCGTTTGTACTTTTTTCCTACTTTAACTAGAGGGGAAAAAAAAAAGGTTGTTATATTAATTCATATAAACAGTTTCAATTGCTTATTTTTAATACCTATGAAATATTATAAACTGCTTTTTATTAAAGAAATATTTTTCTGAAAATTACTTATATTACTGTCATGTTATTGTCAAATAGTGTGCATGACTACTTGATCATAGCTGCCAACTTTGCACCTTTAAAACTGGAAGATTTCTATCTTAAAATAGAAAAAATTAAAAACTATATTTTAAACTGTTTTACGATACATTTGATTTTTAATGCAAAATATTTAATATTTTATAGCAAATTTAAAGTTTAATAAAATAATATAATATTTTGTATTCAATATTAAATTGCTGGATAAACTATAACAGAATAAGAAATAGTGGTTCTATATTATTTGCTATATGATCTCAGTTTCAGGCACAATTAACATTTGCTTAGATGTGATCAGTGGCGGCTGGTGGATGACGTATTGGGAGGGCTGCAGGCTAGTGACTAAAAACAGTCCGTTAGAATGGAAAGTTTGTTCTTCTGATTGGATGTTGAATTGTCAACATATTTACATTGATTCTCACAGTAAACAAATCAGCGAATGAGACAAATAAAAATTCTGTTTCATGCACTTTTTCTAGACGCTTCGTTGCAGCTCCCCCAAAACGTCATTCACGAGCCACCACTGGATGTGATACATGATACAACAACTTTATGTGCAAAATTAGGGGAACTTTTATTTTAGTGAAACCTTAATTAATATTCATTTTCTTTTTCTTTTTAGGAGATGGAATTTGATCGTCTTGTGAAAGTTTATGCCCCCGCATGAAATTGAATTTATGTTACACTACATAGTCTTGTTATTTAAATTTTGCTCTTTTTATAATAAAAATTGTTTATCCACCTTTGATTATTTTTGTCTATCTTTCATATTAAAAATGGAACTGAAATTTGTGGGATCAATTTTTGTTAAGGCATTAATTTTGCATCATGCAAGTTGGATATATATATATTCAATGCTTATATAGTAAACTTGCTGACAATTGAAAAATAAATAAAAAATTCTTTCATAGTTTAGCATTTATTAGCTTTATTCCAAAATTATTTTTACAATAATGTGATTTGTAGGTAGAGTATTGAAATAAGTACAAAACATTGCCATTGATACTTACAGCTAAAAGTCATATAAGAAATAGTACATTATACAAAAGAAAAAAGCTAATTAACAGAATTTACTAGGAAATGTCTTTGGAAACTGTTTAAGAAAAAAAAAAAAAAATGCACATTCCATTTTATGTTTTATATTAATGCAAAAATAGTATATGTGAACAATACTTTTAAATACTTTTTAAATTGAAAGAACTTTAATTTCACAATAATTAACTTTGAAAGGTAGTGAGTTAATCATGTAGTGAGTTAATCATGTATAAATAACTACCTTTCCATAAATGACCAGATACTTTCAATTTCAGGCATTTTTTGTAATACCTCAAAAAGTACTAGACAAATCATCTTGAAACTTCAGGAGTGTGAAGAACATGTTGTTCTCCATATATTTCAGTTAAAGTTTTGCCCCAAATGTAAAAACGGGACCAGTAAAAAATTAAATAAGAAAGAATATGTTTGGGATCACCCTGTAACTTGAAATGTAATCTGGCTGTAATATGTGATTATGACACTCCTTTTTAATCTTTGTATAATTTTTTATGAAACTAACACATATATTCATGGAGATATAACTGTTTCTTTGAAAAAAAAAAAAAATGCAAAAAATTATGTCACTTTTTTAAGATATTAAATCCAGTGCAAAACCCTTTTCAGAAAACTAGACACAATATTAAACACAGCATCATACAGCAACCAGAATGCAGAAATATTAAATATCTAACGAAATATGAGCATTTTTACTAAATTTTTAACTGCACATGTGCTTAGCTTTAGCAAACTTTCATTTGCATAATTTAATAGCCAAATGTATTGTGCTTCCTAAACCTATATAAAAAGCCCCAAAGAATCGTGTAAATTCAAACAAGTCCTTCCAACTCATTCGGAAGGATAGGTTTATTTTTTATTTTTTCCTTATGAACTAGCTGTCCTTTTGTTTCAAAAGGACGGCTACAAATTGTTCATGTACTTTGTAGAAATATTGACGTAGGCTATGTGCATGTGGAGTTTTAAACAAATCGGTTCATAAATACCTTTTTCTGTGAATTTAAAATTTTCAAGTGGCTGGCACTTTGAAACAAGATGGCGGACCAAGTTGGCAAACAAATATATCAAATGCATTTGTGAGATAAGTCTATTGTACAAATTTAGTTCGAATTAATTCAGAATCTCAAAAGTCATCATGTTGAAAAATTAAATGGCCGCCACTTGGATCAAAATGGTGGAGAAAGTTGCTCAGTGAACTAATCCATGTTATTTGTAAGATAAGTCCACTGGCCAACTTTAGTTCAAAGAAATTCAGTATTTCAAAAGTTATTGCGATAGCAAAGTCTCAAGTGGCTGCGTTCAAGTGGATGCAACTTGGAAACAAACTTTCCCACCAAAATCACAGTTGTCTGAATGATAAATCCATTTTTCAAATTTGGTTTAAACTCTCTAAAATAAGTAGAGTGAGATCTGATTCTAAAAGAGTGGCATATCACTCTTTCAACATGCCGAAGTTGAGCCAACCTCTAAAGGGGGAAAAGTCTTTTCGAAAGAGTGAGATTTCTCACTCTTTATTAAGAGTGAGATTATTCCGAGTAATTCAAAGAATGTGACTTTATTTTTTCTATAAAAAAAATTCAGATACGCTAGACGATATCTTTTTTTTCCACATTGGCTGTAGTTCAATGATGGAAAAGATCTGATTGGATCTGAGGGGAATTGAACCGAAGCTGTCTCTGTGGTAGGCGAGCGTCTTACCACTGAACCACTGGGGACACACAGAAGTCGCTTAATTTACAGTGTTAAATCATTCACACAAAAGATTAATCGCATTTGTAAACTTTTACTTCATTTATTTTAAAAATAGAAAATCACAGAATTCTAATGTACATTTTAAAATTAAAATTAGAATTATTTTAAATTACTAAAATTAGAATTATTTTTAAATTACTAAGATTAGAATTATTTTTTAAATCAAAATGTAAACTTGAAAAGAAATTCCCTAAGTCAAATAGTTATTTTTAAAGAAGGTTAGGGAAAAGAAAAATTCTTGGGGGTGCACGTTTAAAAAATAGCTAAATATTTACACACAAATCTACAGAATTTCTTGAAAAACTCGTCTTTTCAGGAGTATAGATCTTGCTGATGATTTCCATTTTTAGTAAAATATTATAGCCATCTTTTTGAATATTTCACATGTGTTAAGTATCGATGAATATAATAAAAATATAAATTCCTATAGATTTTAAGATGTTATGCATTAAGTATTTGCATTGATATTTTCTTTTATACCATATATATTTCTGAATAAAACTACTTGCTTTCTGTTGCGAATTTCCATAACTTTCTTATTATTTTCGATTCTTTACTAATAACACTTCGATTTTATTAATCTTATAAAAAATTTTTATTTACCAAAATATCTTTTAACATAATTATTTTCCTCTTTCATACTCAAATATCTTCAATAAGTTCTGTTAAACAAATCACATGCATGAGATCACACAGAAATTGTCTTTCATATTTCATTCGAAATATGGTAAATAGATGGCGCCATCAATTCTTCACACTTAAGATTGTTGATCTTGCAATAGATGATGACTTTACTCTTTGTGACAGAGTGACTACAAGTCTCTCTTTCAAGAAAAGTGAGAAATGTCACATTTTCAAGAGCAACAATAGTATTTTCTCACTTTAATTGGTGTCAAAATAATGGTCACTTTTTTAAGGAATGAGATTCTCACTCCAGAAATTTTTGAGAGAATTGATTAAGTATTTCAAAAGTTACCATAACAGATTTTCAAGAGGCCGCCACTTGGAAGCAATATAATGGAGCAAGTTGCCCAGCAAACTCATCCAAGATATTTGAAGCATAGGTTCACTGTTGAACTTTGGTTCGAATCAGTGCACTGTTTCAAAAGTTATTGTTATGGTAAATTTTAAAGTGGCAGTCTAAGTAGCTGCAACTTAGAAACAAAATGGCAAAAGAATTTGCCCAGCGAAATCATTCAGTACATTTGTATGATAAGTTCATTGTCCAGTTTTAGTTCAAATTAAGTCAGTATTTCAAAAATTATCGTGATATGAAATTTTCAAGTGGTCACCACTTGGAAAAAAAAATGGGGAGTGAGATGCCCAGCGAACTTATCCGAGATATTGCAATGATAAATTCACTACCCAAATTTGATGCGAATTGATTCAGCATTACAAAAGTTACCATAATGACAAATTTTCAAGTGGCCGCCACTTGGAAATAACATTGCGGATCAAGTCACCAATGAACTTATCCAAAATATTTGAACCATAAGTTCACTATCCAACTTTTGTTTGAATCAGTTTAGTATTTTAAAAGTTATTGCGATAGTATATTTTTAAGTGGCAGCATGATTTCAAGTGGGCGCAACTTGGAAACAAGATGTCGGAACAAGTTGCCCAGTGAACACATCCAAGATAATTATATGATAATATAACTGTCCAACTTTGGTTCGAACAGAATCAGAATTTAAAAAGTTATCAGGTTTATAAATTTTCAAGTGGTAACCTAATTTCAAGTTGTCTCGCTTATTTTATAACATCCGCAATTTGTTAAAAATGGCAGATAAAGGTTATTAATAAAGTTGATTGAGACACTTATATGGTCTATGTATACATCAAAATTCAAATAAATTCGAAATACACTTTTTACAGTGTGTATTTGAAAATTTCAAGTGGCCTCCACTTGAAAACCAAACAGCGGAGCAACTTGATAAGCAAACTCATCCAAGATATTTATAAGATAAGTTCACTGTCCAAATTTGGTAAGATTTGTAGTATTATTTTGGAAGTTATCATGATTTTGAATTTTCAAGTGGGAGCCTTTAAATTTCACAATCTCTCCCAACCATCCAGCCAAACACCACCACCCATCCTCCGTAATCAAGCATCTGCCCACCCAACCTACATGTTTTTTTTTTTTTTTTTGGGGGGGGGGGGGTAATATTTTTGGTTTAATTACACAAAAGTGCACTCTTCTTCTCCTTTTTTTTTTTTTTTTTTTTAAGCAAACACCATATACCAGGATAGAATAAATTAGAAATAAGATTTAATAATTGAATTTACTAGAAATTTAGGATAACCATAAAGTCTAACCTGAAAATAGATTGATTTAACGTTTTTACTTGTATAATTATCAGAACATAGATGTTTTATTCTGTAGAGGAAATTAATTAGAATATTTTTATAAATAGTTCTGTGTAAGCATGATTTGTAATGAGTAAATAAATTAACTTTAAAAGAAAATTCTTTTCTCTTATAAAAAATATCAAAATCTAATTTTCCATTGTCATTATATATTTTTAAATCTAGAAAGTTTATTTCTTTATTTTTCATTTCATTTTTAGTTAATGAAAGACTTTGAGGTAATTATCTATGAAGGTGTTAGTATTGCTGTCATTAAAGTAAAAAACTATAATATCATTAATATATCTGTAGAACATTAAGTCATTACCTAAAGAGAAGTTTCTTTCATAATAATAAAGATATAAATCAGATAATAAACTACTAGCAGAACCACCTTGTGGAATACCTTTAATACTTTAGTACATAATGTGACTGTAGAATGAAATTATTATGTATTATAAAATTTAGTAATGTTTTAAAGTAATGAAACGATATTTTTTCTTTAATACTATGTTTATGTTCATTAAAAGGAATTAACATAATGTTATGTAAGTCGTGAATGTCTATATTATTAAATAAATCATTAAAATCAAATGTACAGATATTTGTAATATTTTTGAAATTTTTAATTCTATGTAGAAGTTGAAAACAATTTTTAACACAATGCTTACTGTCATAGTTTAAAGTTAAGCTGTAAATTTCTTTTAAAATTTTTAAAAGAAGATTACAAGCAACATTATTATATACATTACAACCAATGGTATATATATATATATATAATCAGAACGTATAGTAGAAATATAATATTATCAGTATATATATATATATAGATAGATAAACGAAGTGATTGCAATAGGTCGATTTCTACGCGATAGAATGAACTGCTTTTTCAGTTCCTCTCAAGAAACCAGATAAGCTATAAGGGGTTTTACTCGCATTTTTATTTTGAATCGGTCAATTGTAATACAAAGTTTGTTGATAATAAATAGATACTGAAAAGATCCCTTATCATTTTCCTTATTTTTGAGAAGAACTGAAATACAGTTCATTCTAACGTGTATAACTTTTGGAATTTGAATGATATTTGTTTGGGGTTTTGATATAAGTAGCCCAATACTATCGGCTATTATATTATGCAAATGAAATTTCGCTAAAGTTAGCGCATGCACAGTTAAAAATTATTTAGTAAAACTGCTCACATTTCAATAGATATTTAATATTTTTGCATTCTGATTGCAGTATGCTGTGTCTAATGATATGTGTCAAGTTTCCTGAAAATGGCTTTGCACTGGAGGTAATAATACCTTGCACAGTATACCTAAAAAGTGACAATTTTTTTTTTTTTAAGAAATCGTTATATCTCTATGAATATACGTGTTAGTTTCATGAAAAATTTATACAAAGAACAAAAAGGAGCATCATAATCACATGTTACAGCCAGATTACATTTCAAGTATTACTTTTTACAGGGTGATCCCAAACATATTCTTTCTTATTTAATTTTTTACTGATCCCCCTTTTATTTTCGAGGTAAAACTTTCACTGAAGTATATGAGGTGTAACATGCTATTCACACTGCTGAAGTTTCAAGATGATTCTTCAGGTACTTTTTGAGATATTTGAAAAAACGTCTGAAATCGAAAGTGTTCGGTCATTTATGGAAAGGCAGTGTATATGTGTAAAATAATTATATATATATAATATATATCATTATTTTAAATAATATGGAATAAATAATGATGATCTGTTGAGCAATGAGGAATGCAAATAGGACGTTGAGGCTCCCGACTGCAGATCCACTATATTAAAACGTGATAGAGTCTAAACACCTAATTCGATTCAATTGAAAATTTATATACATGTTATAGGTTATCGTCGCACGAGCGCTATAGATTTTGGTGAATCTAGTATTTATAGATTTTTACAGGGATGCAACGAGAAATTCTTTATCTTTGTATATAAAATTCTTTATCATTTTATGATGTATGGACTTAAAATATTTGAAGCACTATAGCGTTAATTTAAACAACATACTATATGGGAAAAAACACTCAAACACCTTATTATAATTTTCTCATTTGTTTATTTAGCGACTTCTTTTACTTTATTTAAACAACCCTTAATTGCATAATATTCAGAAAATCGAGTGGAGTCACTCCAGATTTTTTAGATTTACATTTTAATTTTAACAATGACTTTATTCAATTAACAAAATCAACTTGTTTCAAGAGCGAGCGATGTGCTCAATCGATAGATCTGTTTTGTTAAAATGACAATATAATTTTGGTTCTGGTAACGAAAAAATTGTTGGTGTTTTTCAGGAAAGAAAAATCTTGCTGATTGAACAACATTTTTGTTGTTTCAAAAAAAAAAAAAAAAAATTTTTTTTTTTTTTTTTTTTTTTAAATATGTTTACATATAGTATATGCTTGTATATGTTGTTTTATAACAACGATAATCTAATGCTATGTGAAACATTATATCTACTGAAACAGCCTGCGGTTTATGTTTAATAAATAATGCATTGATGATTTTGTGTTTTGCTATTTTTATATTAAAAAAAAATTCTCTAAGAAAATACTTACACTTTACAATTGAAGAGCTTGTTTCCAAAAGGCGTTAAGTCAAAAATTTCAAAAATTGACTTTTCGATGCAAAAGGTCGCAGCACACGTCTAACAACATATTTTCAATAAGTAGAAGTTCCATACGAAGTTTAGTCATAATGAAAACAGAAAGTGAAATCCGTGTTTTTTTTTCAAAAAGAATTAAGTCACAAGTAAGTTTTGTGCCAAAAAGGATTAAGTCAAGTTTAACCAATTGTAGCGTGCCTTGAGATCACGTGGTTTGTCTGGCCTTGGGTGAAAAGTCAAAAGCAAGGGAAAAAATGTTGTTGTAGATTGTCACACTGAGACAGTTTTATTTCCCCCCCCCCATAGAAAAATATAAAGATGAATGTATTTATAACCTTTATTATAATGTGTTTGTAAATATTTTCATCTTAGTTTTCGAACCCCGAAAAAAGACATTTGTTCCTTCTGTATTAGGAAAAAAATACAAATGAATTCAAAAAAATGTACAGAAAAAAGAAAAGACCCTGTTAACCGAACTTTTGATTCATAAACATCGGAGTAAAAAGAATTATTCACTTTTAGGGGAAAAGTTTATAGAAGATGAAATTACAATATGTTTTGACCTGATACAAAATCAGGAATTACCACGCAAATAAAAATTATACCATGTTAGGAATGTTTTCAGCAGTGGCTGCTCAAAAGGACTTCACCTTCACGTACTATTTACCAGTGCGTGGTCACTCATACTTACCAGCAGATAGAAGATTCGGACGAGTGGAGACTAGTTTAAAGAAAGTGGATACAATTTTACTTTCTAATGAATATTATGAACATTTCTTTAAGGTTGGAAATCGTTTCGAGTATAAGAAGCAATGGAATATTATAGATTGGAAAAATTTTGCGCAGTCGTCTGAAAAGCAAACAAGGTTTCTTGATTTCAGAGGCAAAAGTACTGGAAATTACGAAGCGAAATGTGGGAATCAAGACAACGTACTGTGGTTCGTTTTGCCGCCAAAACATCCTGAAACGAGGGACAAAAATTCTCCCGTGTGCCCCTTCTGAAATAAAAACAAAAAACAATATGAAACAAGTAAAGAAAAACAGATGTATTACTTAACGCTTTGGGAATTAACAAATTGCACGAATTTTTTTATTTTTATGAATAATCTTATAATGATACTGCTAACGCTAACACAAGGGAAAATAATGATAAAGATGGCAAAATAGAATTTGTAAATGAAGATTTGTAGTAATTAACTACCTTTCAAAATTGTATAACTAAAATTTATGCTGTATTTACATGAAAAAAAAAAATACTTGGATTACTTTCAAATGGAAGTAAGTCATTTCATTTCGTTATTTGTTTGTGCCAAAAAGGCGTAAGTCATAGTTTTGTTCCAAAAGGAGTTAAGTCACTTCTTTCTTTTTTTATTTCTAAATAACTATACTGTCAGGATTTTTTTAAACATGTAATTTAGTGTTATTATCATCCATAGATATGGTAAAAATTATCTTTTCCTAAAATTCAATAATAAATCTTACATAATAAAACCGCGTTTTCTCAAGAACTGAAAAAAATGACTTAACGCCATTTGGAAACAAGCTCTTCAATTGTAACGTAATCTATTCTGATAAATGCCAAATCTTTCAAGAGAGCAAAGCAAGAGATTGAATAGTTGTACAAGATCTTAGCCGATAATTCACTCCTCACATATTTTGCCAAAGAAAAAAATATTTGGGAGACTATTGTTGAAAGAGCAGCCTGGTGGGGCGATTTCTGTGAGCGTCTTGCGAGGTCTGTCATAGACTGTATTAGAAAAATTCTTGGAAAAGCCCTGTTAAATCAAGATGAGATGTCAACTTTGCTAGTAGAATTTGAAGCTGTTCTAAACTTACGTTCCACCACACATGCGTACAGTAAAAATAATGGACCGAGTCCTCTAACTCCAATGGAATTTTTTGATGGTCGGACCAATTACATACCCAGTGAATTTAGTGATATCATCGGATATGCTTCAAATAGGATAACTGCATTGCGACGAAAGAAGTATCAATCACTACTGCTGAAAAAGCTGTGGTTAAAGTGGAAGCATCAATATCTCAAGAACTGCTCATTCAGTGAGAAATTCCAGTGCTCAAGCCGAGCTAAAAACTGGAGATGTAATTTTAATAGATGAGGATACATAAAATAAACTTTTATGGAAAACTGGCAGGATCGAAAAGGTAATAATTGGAAGGGATAATCAAATTCGATCCTATGAAGTCAGAACAGGTAATGGTATTTTAAAAAAAACTATCCAGCATTTGTGTCCTTTAGAAAGGATTTAAGAAATAGTAAAGTAAAGACACCAGTGCTCGTCACCCCTAAAATCTGCACCAGTAGTCGTCACCCTCTTAAAAGAAGTGTTAAAATAAGCGTTTTATAACCTGTATGAATTTGAATCTACCAGGCAAAGATTCTCCAAAGTTTGCTGTATTTGACATTGCTCATAAAGCATTGTATGTAATGTTTATGATGTGTAGAATACGATTTATGTGCAACTTTTTAAAATTTGACATAATATATAGATTTTTAAGGTA
Source organism: Salticus scenicus (assembly GCA_963930645.1). Taxonomy (NCBI): domain Eukaryota; kingdom Metazoa; phylum Arthropoda; class Arachnida; order Araneae; family Salticidae; genus Salticus; species Salticus scenicus. The sequence continues at coordinate 61,503,850 of OZ005653.1, read as the reverse complement.
TGACGGCTACTAGTGCATATTTTGCACGTTTTACCAGTGTTCGTCACCCCTGACGAACACTGGTGTTTTAACATTTTTAATAACTGGGTAACTTTTTTGATTAAAAATACTATATTTTCGTTTAGAATTTTGGTGGTATAATTTTTACTTTAATTGGACTATCAGCACCAGTAGTCGTCAGGGGTATTCGTAAATGTAAACAAATGTAATTTAATCCCAAGAACGTGACCTGTGTTGCACTTGTAACTTTTTTTTAGCTTGTTTAAATAAAGTCAGTCATGGTACCTTTAATTCACTAAGACTGATTTTAAACCACCTAAAATTTTTCATTGTATTTTGCTGGAAAAATTAAACAATGGCGCATAAACATATTTAGTTATAAAGAGCTTTTTTTAGTTTTCTGGTATATATTTTAGAAAAACAGACGTGATTACTCTATACATCTGTCTAATGTATTTTACATTTTTATGATGTCATGCTTTTGCCAAGATGTATTTAAGTGATGTTTTAAAGTTGCTTCATACTAATTAGTTATAAACCATAAATACCATTTAAGCACTTTTTTTATGCATTTTATATAATTTTTTATTGACTGTGATAATTTAATTTTAATTCATATATATTTTGAAAATGATAAAATAATTTCATAATAATAATTTCATAATTAGCATGACTGTGAGTCTGTTCAAAATTATCTTAAGGCTTTTTTGTTATGTTAGATGCAGGTGAATAAAAATTTATATAGAAAATATTAAACATAAAAAACATTTCTTAAACAAGTATTCTATTTATACATTATATTAATTATGTAAGATAAACAAATAGTTAAAATGTTGATCAAAATTACCCTGTAGACTGTTGTTCTTAAATAATTAAAATTGTAAGATACAGATCCATAATAATTGATAACATTAGCTTGATGTGCAGAATAATACTAGCAGGCTTTTTCCCCTTCGCTGGTCTCTATATTTAAATAAAAAAATGAAAAAATCCATATAATTATCAATAATGATAAATAAAAAAAAAAAAAAAATTAAAATCATTCGAAACCACAGTTAATGTTCCCGCTGTCTTCTGTAATAGCTTTCCGTCCTGTAATATGATGATTGGCTTCTACTGCCTTCGACATAGACTTAACCGCTTCTTATCACTCCCCCTCTCCCCCACGGGTAAATTTAGAATTTTAGCGAAATCCCATCAAATTACATATTGCGTACTTTTAACCAACACCCACACATCAAAACTCGCCTTTCTGAGTTAATTTGGAGTAGAGCTAAGGTTAAAACGTGTTTTTGGTCCGCCCGTCAGAGGGAAGAGGGGTGGGGTATTTTTGCAAATGCGTGTTGGGTACACACAATCAACCGACACATAAAAAAATCCCCTGCCTAAAATAATTTGCAACAGAATTAACTTGAAAACATATTTTTTCCCCCACCCGCACATATATGAAAGATTTCCGCAAAATCTTCTTTTACTAGGCGTTGGATACATATGACCAATTCACACATCAAAAATCACCATTGTAAGATAATTTAGAGCAGAGTTATGCATGGAAACATATTTTTGCTCCCCATCCTAAAAATTTACTCGAAAATAATTACTAAAAATCCCTTCATAGTATATGTTGGGTACGCATAACCAATCAACGCATCAGAAAATTGCTTTCCTGACCTAATTTGGAGCAGAATTACTCTTGAAAACGTGTTTTTGCATCCACCCCACACTTAATGAGGAAGGAGAAGCGAAAGATTTTGCAAACTTCCTTTATAGTGTGTGGTTGGTACGCATAATCAACCCATACGTTTAAAAAAATGACTGCAATATAAAAAGAACTTTTATATACCATGTTTTTAAATTTTCTGTTGAATCATATAAACGCTATCGAAGGCAGCGAGGACCCGAAACAATCGGCTAAAAGTATTTAAAAAATGCATTGTCACTGTGTTCTGAGCAATTCTGAAAATTTCAGAAGTCTAGCTAGTCGGGAAGATTGACGATCGGGATGAGTATATGATTGCTGAATCATATAAACGCTACCGAAGGAAGCGAGGACCCGAAACAGTTGGCTAAAAGTATTAAAAAAAAAATACATTGTCACCGTGTTCTGAGCTATTCTGAATGTTTCAAATGTCTAGATAGTCGGGAAGTTAGTTTAAAAGCGGCTGCAAGATGTGTACTGGACAAACAAACAAAAGAAGAAGAAAAAAAAAAAAGAATACGAGTAAATAAAAACATGGTAAAAATAATCGTACTTTGATAATTTGGAGCAAAGCCACGTTTGGAAACGAATTTATTACCCCCTTCCCTGCTACTTACCCTCTGCTTTAAGTAAAGATATTTTTGAGGTCAAATAAAATTTTGAAAACTTTTCTTAAAAGCAAACAATTTTCAAATTATTTTGCATATATTCGCAATATTTCGAATTTTACCATTTAATGTTTTGTGTTTTAAACCATAAGAATGGATTTAGGTTCTAAGTATGTGCCAAAGATGCTTTGTTTCATTAAATTTTGTAAAAGCGCAATTAAAATCAAACTATTCAGCAAATTGCTGCATTTTATTTACATGACGACTACTGGTGAAACTCATTTTTCAAGTGACGAGCACTGGTGCATTTTTATAGGTTCAATGTTTATTACTTTCGGAACACTATAGTGAGGAAAGTATTGTAATCATGTCAAAAATCCGAATTTGAGATTTTGATGTTTCTATACGTTTTGAGGTGCCCTGAGTCCATTTTCACTATTTTTACGATGATGTATGTATGTGTGTGTGTATGTCTGTGAGTGAACACGTTAGCGTCTAAAGGCTTTGTTCGAATGAACTGAAAGTTGGTACGTATGTTGTAAGTCACCATAGTACGAACCCTATAGATTTTGGTGAATCTAACACTTATAGTTTTTTTTACAGGGACACCAGAAAAAATTCTTTATCATTATGGCCTATGGGGCCAAATTTTTAAAAGTGCGATAGCGTCTAAACGCTTTATTAATCTGAGCGAAAAATTTGTACACATGTTATAGGTCACAGTTGCACGAACTGTATAGATTTTGGTGAATTTAGCACTTACAGTTTTTTTACAGGGGCACAAAGAAATTTTTTTTATCATTATGGCCTATGGGGCCAAATTTTTAAAAGTGTGATAGCGTCTAAATGCCTGATTAATCTGAGCAAAAAATTTGTACGCATGTTATAGGTCATAGTTGCACGAACTCTATAGATTTTGGTGAATTTAGCACTTACAGTTTTTTTACAGGGATACAAAGAAAAATTCTTTATCATTATGACCTATGGGACCAAATTATTCAAAAGTGCGATAGCATCTAAACGCCTTATTCAGTTGAGCTGAAAATTTATATGAATATTATAAATCACTGTTGCACTAATTATAAGCATTTTGGTGAATCTAGCATTTATAGGTTTTTACAGGGACACAATGAAAAATTCTTTATCATTATGATCTATGGGCTCAAAGTTCAGTAGCGTTAAATAAAACATTGTGTAATATATGGAGAAAAATACTCAAACACTCTATTATGGTTTTCTCTCTTTTGTTTGTTTAACAACGCCTCTTTCTTTACTCAATGGTCGGAAAGTCGAGTGGAGTCACTCCAGATTTTTTTTTTTTTTTTAAATAATTGGCTTAATGTATTGAAAAACTGAAAGTGTCTAACAACAACTACAAGAATCAGTGTATAAAATAGACCAAAGTAAAATATTGATACATGAATACCACACGAATACCACGCGAAAAAAAAAAAGAAAAAAAAAAAAAAAAAAAACATAAGGCCTTAAGGGGCCCTCTTCTCTCACCGCCACCGGAAGACGAAGATAATGTTATTCTATGGGAAATTTTTCTTTACAAATAACTTATTAACTAATACATATTTTTAAATTTTGTTTTCACATTCTGAAAACTCCCAGCTGTTAAATTGAAGGATCTTTTTTAAAAAATAATTTTTTTAATTTTTTATATTTTATTTTGAAGCTGCAAAATACGAATTTTCAATATGTGAAATTTTTTCATTTTGCAATTTCAAAATAAAATATTAAAAATTAAAAAATACATTTTTAAAAAAGGTCCGTCAATTTAACAGTTGGGAATTTTTTGAATGGGAAAACAAAATTTAAAAATATGTATTAGTTAATAAGTTATTTGTAAAGAAAATTTTCCCATAGAATAATGTTGGCTTGGGCTTCCGGCGATGGTAAGTGAAGAGGGCCGTTAAGAGTGACGAGCACTGGCGTCGTTACCTTAGTTGACTTTTAATGAGACTTTATAAACTGAATAATAAAAAAAAAGACTCTTTTTCTTTTAGAACTCTAATTTTTATAATTACATATTCTCTTTATTTTTTCTATACATTTAATATCCTTTTATTTTAAGATAATAATTTTCCATTTTTGAAAATAATAAAAATAATAATAATGTTTGTTTACATTTGTATTATGATACATTTAAGCGCATTTTCTTTACATCTTTAATTAAAGATTGTTTATTCATAATAATGTGTTGAAATATGCAAAAAATTTGGATAAATGTATGCTATTTTGCTTAGTAATTTTAATTCATACTAGCAAACCCTTGAAAAATTTTTGCAGTTTAATTTTTTATTTGCCTTCAAAATTTGAAACTTATAAATCTTATATCAATTTCACCATCTATTTAAAATTTTAATTTACCAGAAGTCAAATTATTATTAGTATTTGGGCGATGAAACGCTAATGATAATTAAACCAAATCATCCCTTTTATTTTATTTTTTTATTATTTATTGTTTCTTGGCATAATGTTTTTGTTAAAAACACTTAGCACTTATTTTGATCTTATTTTTTATTATTGCGTTTTTCAGTCAATTTATGAAAAAGTTCATATTTTGTTTATATCTTTAAAGTATTGCTGGGTTTTAAATGACACTTGCAAGGATTGTAAAAATGCAACTTTTAAAAAATAAATTTTTCAGATCTAATCAGACAAATATAATTTTTTTTTTTTTTTTTTTTTTAAATTCAATTTTATTATATCACTGAACTGAGTCCGCGCGCTTGAATATTACTTACCACTATTTTTTATCCTCGCGTTTTTTATTGTCACTATCGTATCGTTTCTACAAAATGCAATCGGAATTGGTCCACGTTAGAGAAATATTATGTAGATTATTTAGTATCTGTACTTTGATTTTTGCTAAACTACTTAGATTTGAATTTAGACTTAGAACTGAATATCAATAAAGCTGATGCTTACTTATTAATTATAGAAATGTTGTTTTGAAAGAATTAATTTAATGTTGATGCTTCCTAAATATTTTTGAAATTATTATATTTAAAGTGAAATAGATTTTGATTATCAGTATTTACTAATTTGCTAAGAATAATTAGATGCATTTTCATGCATCTAATTGGGCGGGGAGTGTGTGGCAAAAACTTCTCCGAACAATTAGATGCATACAGGGTGCATAGGAAAGTCCCTTTAACCTGAAAATACTTGCGAACGGAGAGTGCTACAGCCACGCAAGTGAGGTAACGGTATAGTAAAGCGACTATGCCCGACCTAATGCAAACGACAGCAGCGCCCCTAGTGGCGAAATTTGGAAGTTAGCCATTGCAAATCGAAAACGAAAAGAGATAGAGCAAAATTTCCAATTAGAAAGTTTTAGAGCATCAATTAATTAGTACGAAACGATATTTGGTTTACACGGATAAGATAAATTGGCGCCTGTATACCCAAAAAATATCCAAAATCGATGCACTCCATTTTGTGTAAATATTTGAAAGGAATAGCCAGAGGAAAGAAGAAATATGCACAATTTAATGAATAAATACTATGTACTTACATCAATACAGTCGGTAACAAAAGTGTCCGAACACTAGCAAAAATTCTTATGTAAAAAAAGTACACTGCATATGGTTTTGTTAAATAAATCCTTATCGAATCCTGTCCTTACACTGACTAAGAACAGGATTCGATAAGGATTTATTTAACAAAACCGTATAAAGTGCATTTTTTTACATAGGAATTTTTGCTAGTGTTCGGACACTTTTGTTACCGACTGTACATTTTGGTAACATCACACACAAAAACAAAATAGGTAAACTAAATTCTAAGTCTCATAATGATAAAAAGTTAATGTTGAGAATGTTCGAAAAGTTCGCCATTGCTCACAATACACGTTTGTATTCGTGTGAGTAATTCACATTTCTCAGCATGGAAGGTGTTACACTATTGAAAGCTTCTGTAATACGATGACGTAGATCCAGCAGACTTGTATGTGGAGTTGAATAAACCTGATCTTTTATGTAACCCCACAGGAAGAAATCCATCGGAGTCAGGTCCAGCGATCGTGGAGGCCATTCAATACTACTATCATACCCAATAATTTGTTGTCCAAAGCAATCTTTTAGAAAGCTTCGCACTCCAGCTGGCTGGTGTGCAGGAGCACCGTCATGTTGGAACCACGTGTCCCGTAATGCGGACAGGGGAATATCATCCAAAAAGTCGGGTATGATATCCTGTAATAGTTCGAGGTACCTCTGTCCGTTTAATGTACTTTCGTAGAACACAGGTCCCAGTAAGCTATCCTTCCAGATACCGCCCCACACATTAATGGACCAGCGCACTTGGTATTTTGTGGATAGTCCCCACGAGGTATTTTTCAGCGCCCAGTAGTGGGCATTATGTCGGTTTAGTACTCCGGTACGCTGAAACAGTGCCTCGTCCGACCAAACAATGTTGGACAAAAAATCTGATTTATCTTCAACATTATTTAATGCCCAGTTACACCAATCAAATCGACGTTCATTATCCCGTGGCAACAGTTCTTGCTGCAAAGTGACGTGATAGGGATGTGCATGTTGACTATGCAGTATTTGCCATACTCGGGCCCGTGTTAAGCCACAAGCCATGCTGATTTCTCTTGTACTGCTGTGTGGATGGGCTAGTGCATATGCCAAAATGCTCTCTGGCGGTATACGCATACCTGCACTCACTGGTCTGCCAGAACGCGGACGACTTTTAGTGCTTCCTGTCTCCATGAGCCGTCGCACTACATTTGCGATGGTAACTGCACTTGGATGTGGCCCACCTGGAAAACGAACGGCATACTCCCGTGCAGCATGCGTTGCGTTTCGTTGAAATTCGTCATAAATAAGCACCATCTCGCAATATTGAAAGTTAGTGAAGCTTGACATTCTCACACAGCTCCAAAATTCTAAATCCAAACGTTTATTTTTAAGAAATGTATCTTTTGTTGGATCTCATTCATTTAGGATCATTCAAAATTGCATTTGTTTTGTCAATTTCAAAAAAGTACACATATTTTATACCCGTCGCTAGGCAACGATTGAAATTGCCACAACACAGAAAATAAATTTTTTTAAATGAAAGCGCTCGCACAATCGGAATAAAATTATCGTCTGCCATCAATAATTTTATGCTATGAGATTATGTTGTTTGTATCAAGCGAGCGCCAACACCTTTTAAACTAAAATTTTAAATGCATTGGAAATTAAAGTTTTCAGACATTACAGTACAGTACAAAGCCACAAACTGCATTTTCACATACTGCTACATTTCCGAAATGTGAATATGTAGACTGTAGAGTAGAACAGCCGCGCATAGATTACGGACATTTTTGGGTATACAGGCGCCAATTTATCTTATCCGTGTGAACCAAATATCGTTTCGTACTAATTAATTGATGCTCTAAAACTTTCTAATTGTAAATTTTGCTCTATCTCTTTTCGTTTTCGATTTGCAATGGCTAACTTCAAAATTTTGCCACTAGGGGCGCTGCTGTCGTTTGCATTAGGTCGGGCATAGTCACTTTACTATACCGTTACCTCACTTGCGTGGCTGTAGCCCTCTCCGTTCGCAAGTATTTTCAGGTTAAAGGGACTTTCCTATGCACCCTGTATAGAAGTCACTAGATGGCGTTACGCGTCCACTAATGACTTACATTCTCGCTTAAATATTTTTGTTAAAGAGGAAGTATCGGCAGAATACTTTCGAGCTTTGACCCCATTGAATGGCAGCGATGTTAGTTTTGGAATTGAAGTTCCTTTACGGAATATTTTATAATATTTTGTTCGATTTGATTTTTTAATATGTAAATATGTATTATTTTCATTGTAAATAACCATGTAATTCATTTAAGCATGTAATCGTATTAAAATAGCTAAAAATATTTGAGCCTGACTTTGCATCGCTTGAAATCGCAAGCACATTTTTTTTCACTGTATAGGGACCGTCACAGTTCCACTGTAGCTTGGGAGAGAGTCCTTTGCGTTGAACAAGGTTTCACAACCAAACTTTGTTTCATTCCTTGAATTCATGTTGTGTAGACTTAGGTCATATCTCGATTTCATTCTCTCCGTTGCCATGTGAATCTGCTCCCGAGCAAAGTTGTGTACATCTTCAAATCGGGCATGGAGATCCTGGATGTACTCCTTGGACGATGAAGGTGCATCTGGTGGACAACCAAACAGGAGATCGCATGGAAGATGAAGTTCATGTCCAAACAGCATCTGAGCTGGAGTAAAGCCGATGGTTTCGTGAACAACACTTCGATAAGGCAGCAGGAACAACGGCAACTTCAACTCCCAGTTTTGCTGGTTCCTCGGTACTAAAAGGGAGGATTATTCAGGATGGTACGGTTAAACCCATAGAATAATAATAAAGGAAGAAGGAGCACGCCAATACTCTTAATGCTTACAAACACCTTCTAGTGAAATGCCAGCGAAAGCTACTTTTGCTCCTCTCAACCTTGAAGTAGGGCACCCATCCTCAGCTCTATTATCGCTGTTTGTTGTGGCAACACAACAGCTTATGTAGAAACACTTATGCTCCTTCTTCCTTTATTATTATTCTATGGTTAAACCTCTCAACCATGCCGGCCGACTATGGAGGTAGGGGTGTTGTCTGAGTTTTGTCTATGTCGGGTAGCTGACATAGTCCTTTGAATATTACAGAGCTGAAGTTCGTACGTTGGTCTGTGTGAAGCTGTAGGGGTGTGACATACCTTGACACGTATTGTTGCACTAGAACCTCTGCAACTGTACATGCTTCTTAGTTGGGAATGGGATACGCCTCAGGCCACTTAGTGAAATAGTCTATCATAACGATGATGTACTTTCGGACCTTTATTTCGGACCTTTATGTGCCGCACAAGCATCACAAAATTTGCACCATTTCTCCACGTTCTCTCTTGCTTTGCACCAGTAGAAGCATTCTCAAACTTTCTAGAAGGTCTTCGTTACTCCAATAGCCTCCGGTATCTGCTCCAGAGCATCTGGAATCTTCGATCTTGGTAGTAAGTTCTGCCATCTGAAGTTGCGCCATCGTCAAATTTCTATTTTTTGTAGAATACGCCGTTTCTCCTCTAGAGAGAGTCCCAGGGTGCCCAGTAACATTTCATCATGGGACTAAATGTAGAATGTGCTGCCAGATAGGTCTGTTAAACATTTTATTACCTCACTAAGCCTCTTTGAATGAATTTATGTAAAAATAACTACTATTATTTGCAAATTCGTAAATTGCCCCCCCCTCCCCTCCTCCCTTCCCGAGGACTGCAAGTACCGGGCAGTACAACCCTTGGTTAAGAGGCAAAAACCAAAGAAATTCGAAACAATATTCTGATACCATCTTATATGTACCATTTGATTTCCAGTGAACCTATTTATTAGTTATACTTTCAATTGGGATGACTATCAATAAGTCACAAAACAAAACTTTGAGAGGTTGGCATTTTATTGAATTAAACAGTTTTTACACATGGTCAACTTCGTGTTGTAGCAAGTCAGGTTTGTTCTTTCAAAGATTTGAAATTTTTTAAGTGGACAAGATCCTTTAACTAATGACGATTAGAGTATCTTAAGGACATTGTTTACACAGAAGTTTTGAATATCTAAATTTATTATTTAAATTCTTACTTAAAACAATCATAAGATTTGAATAATGTTGTTGTCGAATTTTGACCACTTGGTGATGCTAGTAATATTTAAAGACTGACAGAATATTCCATTGTAAGAAGGTGCTATTCATAAAAATAATACGAAAAAAAAAAAAAAAAACTGAAATCTATGAACTGAAATAATCTATAACTGAAATCTATGAAACTTGAGTGTGTAACCTTTAAATAATATATTATTACTAAATAATAATATATTAAATATAAAATAATATATAATAACATTTATAAAATAGCAATATATTATTATTAAACTGGTATGCAAGAAAAATTAGTTGACTTGACTGTGATAATAAATAACATAATTTTAATTCTACGAAAAAAGAAAAATGTTCTTCATTGATTTTTTACATTTCATTTCGTTGAATATTATTATTCTTTGGAGAAGATAGAAGTGAAGTATTTTCTTTAAAAAAATATATCAAAGATCAATGCAAAAAACCATTTTGTTTCTATCGAAAGAGATCATTCAGAATTCATCAGAAATCTAATGGATTCAGAGCAACAATACTTAACATTCATCAACCTAAATATTGCAGAATATTGATTCCCTCAAAAAAGTAATTGAATGAGGAATTTGGAATAACAAATTTTTCATCGTTGATGTATCATCAAGTTAATATTTTTCGAACAGATTTCATTTCTGAATCAAGACTATATTATTTATTAATATTGCAAATAATCAGTGCAGAGTATTTTATTTGATAATTATTCCCCAATTAATGAATTTATTAACTTTTACTTCCATTACCATAGCTGCCAACATCCTGTTTAATATTACGTAGTATTGTTAATACCCCCTTTAATTTATTATTATTTTTTTTTTTTCACACCAGTCACCTTTTATAGAGTATTTTTCTTCTTATTCAATCGTAATTACAATTGGAGAGAATTACTCTAAAATTTAAGTGGTGTAGAAAAAGGGGAAGGTACTAACAATACTACGGAATATGAATTAGGATGTTGGCAGCTATGCCATTACTCGTCTACGGTAGACAATGGAAGTTTTGTATTCGTTCAAAAATTTCGACATAGAATTTTCATCTAATTTACTTGCTTAATTTTTTTTTTTTAATTAGAACTCTGGTTTAATACGAATAGCTTTGTTTAAAGCTTTGTTTAAAGAAAACTGCTTGATAGTATTTTATTACTTAATTAAAATGTCTTTTTTTTTTTTTTTTTTTTTTTTTCTTTTCCAGGCTACTTTTCCGTAACCATGTTTTTTTTTAGATTAAATGATAGGAAAGAAAATAATCTTTATATATATATATATGTATAAAAGGCAATGTATGTGTGTGTGTGGACAGCGTAGTGCAAAGACAGCTCGGATAGTCGCGTGTTTTGACACGAAGGTGCTCCCTGAAGGATCCTTGGGCACCTCGAAGCACGATTTTCAAATTTTTGATTTGTTTTAATTAATTAAAATATGAAAATAATAACTTCATAATAGCTGTAAATATAGCCATTAAAATTTTATCCTTATTTTAATTGTTGCCAAAAAAAAATTTACGAGTTCATTTTTTTTTTTTTTTTTTTTTTTTCGACGGGAAAATAAATCCGCGTTTGTAACGATCGATAGATGGCGCTTTTTCAGCTATTGTTGTTAGTAAATATAATAGCCACGTGTATTTATTATTGTTCCTTTTGTTATTCTATTTAATATTCGTACTATAATTTCTCCGTCATTACATCATGGAAAATTGATTGCTTTTGGAAAAAAAATATTTCAGTTTATTCAAAGTTCGATCGGAAGTAGATTTTTAACTGAAGTTGAACAAATATTAGTTTCAAATCATCTGATTAATTCTTTACTTCCATTAGCCGAAGCATCTGAAATTTTAAATTTGTCATTTGGAAATAAATGGAAGCTTAATTCTGGATTTCTTGATCCTTTGGAGTTACACTGTAGCACAAAACAGTAAGTGTTATCTTTTTACCGGATTTATTCATTTTTATTCAATTAATATATGTGAAACTAAATATCGGCCAGCAATGGCGGCTTCATGAAAGCCGAATTCAAGCATGTTAATTGTAATTTCACCTTAGCCCACCAGAGGGAGAGCATTTCATTACAATCGCGGATACGTTTACTTAAACGTGAACAATTAAAAAAAAAAAAAAAAAAAAATTATGCATGTAGATCTTTACTGTCAAGTTGCTATTAAAAAAAAAAAAAAACTGCCCATGACGTCACATTTGACTGTTCTTTACTACAATAAACTCTATGAACTATAAATTTATTTTATCAGTTTTATTTATAGATCCTACTGGGCGATTTTTTTAAATTTTGGCGTTGAAATAAACCGAATGTTTTTCGCCAAGAAGTTTAATTTAGCAACAGCCATTTTAATCCATTTTAATTTAGCAATAGCCATTTAAAGAAATTAAACCAAAATAGTAGTCACATAAATGATCTATTTTTTATCTGCATAGACAATTTTATAGGGAAAAAAAAAAAAAAAAAAAAAAAAAAAACATGTAGTTTTTAAAATAGAAAAATTTATTTCAAGCACTATTTTAAACCTAAAAACCATTTAAAATATAATCAGAATATGAAGAATTCTTACAAATTAACAAAAAGGTGTCCGATAAAAGTATCAGCAAAATAGGGTTCCCCCTTTTATACAAGAAATTATATTCAAGAAAAAAGAAATCATCACTTATATGGTGACAAAAATTCAAAAGTCGCCAAGGGAGAGATTTAATAAGGTTGTGTAGCACGGTAATGTTTACATATTTATTTATTTTTATATACCAATCACTATATGCTAATTTATAATACACTAGCTGTTACCCGCGACTTAGTTCACGTGGAAATTTTGATGTGTATGTGTGGGAACTGACGGTTTGATCATAATATGTAATGAAATGAAACCTTATCATTGTGGTGCTGTGCAAAACAGAGTCTGATAAAGTACACTCAAAAAAATTTGTAACTCATTGAAGGCCAAAATAAAATGCCAAAATAAATAAATAAAAAGTTATCGCCAACATGGCGATAAAAATTTAAAATTCGTCCATACGGATTCTGTACTAAAACAGTACTGCGTTGTGGAAGTATAAAAACTGGGTCGTCAATTATGAATTTTATTTCGAAACCTTTCTTTGTATGATTTTAGTTCACTATTGCACAATATTAATCTGGTTCTAATAATAATTTGGTAACTGGTTAATTAAAATTTTAACTATGTGGTGAAATTCATATAATATTTATGAGTTTCAATTTTTTTTTTTTTTTTTTTTTTTTTTTTTTTTACAAATAAATGATTTTTTTTTTTTTTTCATTTCCCGGCGAATTGTTGAATAATATTTTAGTTCTTAAACAATTTTGGACGGCCTTGCCCGCTTCGCTGGCAAACTCTTTTCTATATGCTTTATTAAAAAAAAAAAAAAAACTGAAATCGGTCAAAAGCTTGCTTTGGGTTTCCGCTGCCTTAGGCAGCGCCTTGTTCGTCCTTGCAATCTCCGGTGCCTGTCCCTATTGCCTGCGACAATGGCTTACCCGTGGGCTTACCCGTACAATAACAGTTTCGATACGGACAGTATCGAAAAATTTGAAGTAGCTCTTTTATATCTGAATCCCAGTTACATATGAACAACATTATATGCGATGTACATAATATTTGCTCTCAAGTTATTTCCTATATTTATTTGATTTAATCAATCAACCATAGAATGACAGCAATTTCAAGCCACACATAATATTACAATATGCTATGATCGGCAACTTCTATCGCATGAGACAATTATTATTTTGTGGTTATATATACTTCATGCTTAGTTAATAGTAGTTGGTATATAGAAAAATAAATAAATTAGTATGTAAACTTGATCATGGTACAGCCTTAATGCCCTTGGCGACTTTTAAATTTTTGTTGCCGTTTTAGACCAAAATATAATTTATGCGATTATTGTTCCTATACGCAAGCGAAGTGTGACGTCATTGACCGTCCGTGGATGCAAGAAAATGATTTCCTATGTCAATCGCCCATTGTTTTTTTTGTAAAAAATGATTAAAAATCGAAGAAAATTATTTCCCGATTTTAATCGCCATATTTGAGTACACATATGTATTAGTTATCATGTGCATGTGTTAGATTGAGTTAATTTGCTGTCAAATTGACAAAATTTTAATTTTAAATTTCAAAACTCTGTCGTTCTTGGCGCTTATTGTATTTGGTGATCAAAAACGTAATACGAAAATATACATGCCAGATGTATATTTTCGTAATATGCATTGTACGAAATATTGTTTCATATTATTCATTACTGTCTTAAAATAAGTTGTTAAAATAACCATGATTTTTGAAAGGAATTAAATTATGTTCGCCAAATAATTTGGCGATATTTTATTTTTCTACCAAGGATGATCGATATCAAATCTATTCCGCTACAACCTATTAGTATCTTATATCAGATACTTTATTTAGACATTTGAAAACAAATTTGACTTCAAATTATGATAGAATATTTATCATTTCCCTTTTAATCAGTATATTAGTTGGATATTTATTGTGTTAATATCATCCTTTGAAATTAAATGTTTGTGTTTTCAATCGAATATGGAAGTTTGCATTATTTTTTCTTCTAGAGTTTTGAAATTAAAAATTCAAATTTTGTCAATTTTACAACAAAAATAACTTAATCTAATGCATGGACATGATAACTAATACATATCTATACCTAAATATGCGGATTAAAATCGGGAAATATTTTTCCTCGATTTTTAATAATTTTTTACAAAAAATCCAATGGGCGAATCCACGAACGGCCAGTGACGTCATCACTTCGCTTGCGTATTTCTTCCTATCTTTTCCTTGGCGAAAAATGTCCGATCTACTTCAGCATCAAAATTATAAAAAATTGGCAAGAATTATCAATAAGAAAATACCTTTACCATAATGCTGAATTAACTTTTATGCCAAGCGTGTTTCATCCGCCATACTAAAAAAAAAAAAAAAAAAAAAATCTGAAGTTAAGGTATATAAAAAAATGCTGTGAAATAAAATTCAGAAGAAATATGTTAGATTTGTAATATTACTATTTTATTTTAAAATTATAATGTGTCATTTTCTCATCGACCAATTTAACATTTAGTAATTTCTTATTTTTCGCATGAACGCATATTTCATTTTATGCTGAAAACAATAAATAAATATATCTCGTAAACTTTTTTTGGCAACAATTAAAAATTTAAATGGCTTATATTAAGCAATATTAAGTCAGTATAAGTCAATAAGATTATTATTTTCATATTTTAATTAATTTTAAAGATTTTTTCAATTTTTTTTTTCCTAAACCATCCCTGACCTATAAGGAAAAAAACAAAAAAAGAATGATCGAAATCGGTCAAGCCGTTTACGATTTTATAAATAACATACAGACAAACCATAGAATAATAATAACTTTATTATTATTCTATGAGACAAACATTCATTTTTATATATATAGAAATATACAAGCTGCTGTGTGTGACTGTACTTGCACGCTGTCCAGCAGAAACATTTGATTAATTTAAATTAATATCTAAATAAATAAATACAAATAAGAATACGTTTAATGGGAAATATATATAACCAAAAAAATAATAGTTGTCTAAAATGCGGCAGAAATAATGCTCATAGCATATTGTTATAAGGGATAAATTCTTTACCCCGGATCATTAGCACCGTTGCAATGAAAGCAGTTTTATAGGCGAAGTGAAAATAAAAGGGCAATTCATTCATTGACTTTCAGTAGGGTCAACCTTGGCGACAAACTTGGTGAGTGGTAGACCGAATTTGGTGATAGGGCAACCAGATTTGATGAAAAATGGTACTTTAGAATTTTTAAAGTTTCGAAGATCTCCGACACACGGGAGCACAAATCTCGAGCTTTCCATGGGATTCTCGATGGAATCATCGCAAAAAGTTATGAATAGGAGTGAGTTGATTTATGCGAGAGAGTATGTATTCACTGCGAATCAGAGTTATTCAGAGGCCTAGTCTGAGTGATTGCACTTTAAGGATTGAACTCTAAGCGAATGGACATTTTTCTTGAGCTTGCGAAGATTTATGCTCCGGAGTATTTGATGTTATTTGCTTTACTCCTGTGGAATAAGTGACTGTTTTCAGAATGTTCCAGAACATTCATCTAATAGTGACTTTTGCTATATGAGTAACAGTTTCAACTGTTTCCAGAATAGCCGAAGAATAAGCTGTACTATTGGATTGTTTTCGAGAATAACCGTTTTGGTACAACTTATAGAACACTGATAGAAAAAAAATCCCAACACCAAGAAAAAATTATTGTACAGTAATGAAATTTCAGCAATACATTTGTCTAGGTAACATATTTAATTGATTAAAGTTTCAAGATCACAGGTAGAGCCATTGGCGAGAAGAGCCATTTCAAATGTGAAATGTTGGTACATTAGTAACCGGTGTAACCGCCAGAATTTTGAATGCAAGCATGCAAACGTGCATGCATTGTGTCGTACAGGTGTCGGATATCAGTTTGTGGGATGGAGTTCCATGCCTGTTGCACTTGGGCGGTCAATGCAGGGACGGTTAATGCTGGTTGTGGATGACGCTGGAGTTGTCGTCCAATGATGTCCCATACGTGCTCGACTGGAGAAAGATCTGGTGATCTAGCAGGCCAAGGTAACATGTCGACACTCTGTAGAGCATGTTGGGTTACAACAGCGGTATGAGGGCGAGCGTTATCCTGTTGGAAAACACCCCCTTGAATGTTGTTCTTGAATGGCAGCACAACAGGTTGTATCACTAGACTGACGTTCAAATTTGCAGTCAGGGTGCGTGGGATAACCACGAGAGTGCTCCTGCTGTCATACGAAATTGCTCCCCAAACCATAACTCCAGGAGTAGGCCCTGTGTGTCTAGGCCGCAGACAGGTCGCAAGCAGGCGTTCACCTGGCCTCCTTCTAACCAACACACGGCTATCACTGCGACCAAGACAGAACCGGTTTTCATCAGAAAACACAACAGATCTCCACTCCGTCCTCCAATGAGCTCTAGCTTGACACCACTCACGTCGCAAACGGCAGTGGTTTGGAGTCAGTGGAATGCACGCTACAGGGCGTCTGGCTCGGAGCTGTCCTTGAAGTAACCGATTTGTAACAGTTCGTTGTGTCACTGTGGTGCCAACTGCAGCTCGAATTTCAGCTGCAGACGCAGTACGATTAGCCACAGCCATACGCCGAACACGGCGGTCTTCCCTCTCAGTAGTGCCACGTGGCCGCCCGGAACCCGGTCTTGTTGAGGCAGTACCTTCCCTTGACCACTGCTGCCAACACTCATGCACAGTGGATACATTCCTGCCAAGTCTTTCTGCAATATCGCGGAAAGAAAACCCACCTTCCCGTAGCCCTACTACACGACCTCGTTCAAACTCAGTGAGCTGTTGATAATGGCTTCTTCGTCTTCTTAGAGGCATCCTTGACTAACATTAACCCACTACGTCAAATCTCAACTGTAAATAACGATCACGAACCTTACAGCGCTTATTTAAAGCAAACCTCATTTGCATGTTCATAGTGTCTCTACTAGCGCCACACTTATGCGCGTAGCTCGAAATTTGAATCGACGTCATCTTTCAGATGTATAAACACGCCTACGAAATTTCGTTTATCTAGCACAGCTCCTTCCTGGTGTTGGGATTTTTTTTTCCCATCAGTGTATTTCCCCACAGCTGAATTTGGCGATTTTTCTTTGGCACCGAGTTGAACGATAACGATGTCGTTCTGGACTGCTTGCGATATAATATGGCAGCCTGCATGCTATTTATTTTGGATTTATGATTTTATGATTTATAATTTAGCTTATGATTTTATCATTTATGCTATATGATTTTTAGATTTATGGATTTAGCCATAATCACCAAAAATAAATCGCCAAATTCAGCTGTGGGGAAATACTATAGTTGTTCCTTCGTTTTAATAATAGTTTTGTTGTATAGATTCGCGAAGCTAAAAAAAAATATATATATATTTAATATCACTGAGGAGATCCCATACTAAAGCTGTGGCGATAATAGTCGCCAATCGAAATATATTTATTTAAACGTTTCAATTATTCAATTAAAATAAATCATTTTAATGTAGTGACTAGCGAAGCGGGCAAAGCCTGCTAGTTATTAACTAATAAAAGGAATTTTTGATTGTTTTTTGATTTTAAATCCTAAATAAGAATTATGTTATAAAGAAATATTAGGTATTAATGAAATTGAATTTTAAAAATTGAATTTGAATGGTGCCTGAAACTGAAAATAATTAAAATAGAATATTGTAATCAGGAGTTATATTCCCATTAGGAACAACTATAGTATCTCCCCACAGCTGAATTTGGCAATTTATTTTTGGCGATTATGGCTAAATCATAAATCTAAAAATCAAAAATCGTATATCATAAATGATATACATATGAGTAACAGTTTCAACTGTTTCCAGAATAGTCGAAGAATAAGCTGTACTATTGGATTGTTTTCGAGAATAACTTTGTTTTGGAGATTGTTGGATTGTTTTCGAGAATATAAATCATAAATTATAAAATTATAAATCCAAAATAAATAGCATGAAGGCTGCCGTATTATATCGCAAACAGTCCAGAACGACATCGTTATCGTTCAAATCGGTGCCAAAGAAAAATCGCCAAATTCAGCTGTGGGGAAATACTATAGTTGTACCTCCCATTCGTTGTGGTAAGTTACAAATCAACTCGTGTAAATGACAAGCTACAACTCAACTCTATCACTGTTTCAAAAAAGATTATCAACTGGACACCTCAATACTTGAAAAAAAAAAAAAAAAAAAAAAAATTAGAAATTCTAACTTCTAAACTTTCATTAAATTATTTATTTTAATTTGTAATTGTTGCCAAGAAAATTAAACTTTAAATTTTACATCTACTTTTTAAGATAGCACGCGATCGTGTTTTATATAAAAATCAAATCATTAAATTCATATTTTTATTTATTTTTACTTCATATTATTGCACGCGCACTATTTATTTCCTAATTCAAAATTATTAATCGATATCTCTTGTAACGATACTGATTATTATTAATTTTTATTTCTTTTTCTTTCAAAAAAAAAAAAAAAAAAAAAAAAAAGATTTTGATGAAATTCTGGCAAAAGCAGAATTTAGTTTAGGACGGAGGACTATTAGTTTTTTTTTTTCTTCCCATTTATAACATCGCTTTCAAATTATTCAATTATATTTTCGATAAATTTTAGATTTCGATAAATGTCCAACTATCGAAAAATGATTTCGACAAATGTCCAACTATCGAAAACGACAACGCAAAAATCGCTATCTGAGACTAATAGGCCCTCAGTAATATCACTGAGGAGATCCCATACTAAAGATGTGGCGATAATAGTCGCCAATCGAAATATATTTATTTAAACGTTTCAATTATTCAATTAAAATAAATCATTTTAATGTAGTGACTAGCGAAGCGGGCAAAGCCTACTAGTTATTAACTAATAAAAGGAATTTTTGATTGTTTTTTGATTTTAAATCGTAAATAAGAATTATGTTATGAAGAAATATTAGGTATTAATGAAATTGAATTTTAAAAATTGAATTTGAATGGTGCCTGAAACTGAAAATAATTAAAATAGAATATTGTAATCAGGAGTTATATTCCCATTAGGAACAACTATAGTATCTCCCCACAGCTGAATTTGGCAATTTATTTTTGGCGATTATGGCTAAATCATAAATCTAAAAATCAAAAATCGTATATCATAAATGATAAAATCATAAGCTAAATTATAAATCATAAATTATAAAATTATAAATCCAAAATAAATAGCATGCAGGCTGCCGTATTATATCGCAAACAGTCCAGAACGACATCGTTATCGTTCAAATCGGCGCCAAAGAAAAATCGCCAAATTCAGCTGTGGGGAAATACCTGTACCTCCCATTTGTTGTGGTAAGTTACAAATCAACTCGTGTAAATGACAAGCTACAACTCAACTCTATCACTGTTTCAAAAAAAAAAAAAAAAAAAAGTAATAAAAGTCCCGCAGGATAACAGTGCTTTTAATTAATTGGAAATTTTCTCAAAGTAATACTACAACTGTTTACATGTAAAATTTCTCTTTTTGGTCTGATATCAAATCATTAACTACTTGTAACTTCCTCAATGTTCCTAGTACGTCTTCACCTAACCTAGATTATCAACTAGACACCTCAGTACTTAAAAAAAAAAAATATATATAGAAATTCTAACTTCTAAACTTTCATTAAATTATTTATTTTAATTTATAATTGTTGCCAAGAAAATTAAACTTTAAATTTTACATCTACTTTTTAAGATAGCACGCGATCGTGTTTTATATAAAAATCAAATCATTAAATTCATATTTTTATTTATTTTTACTTCATATTATTGCACGCGCACTATTTATTTCCTAATTCAAAATTATTAAAAAAAAGTTTTCGATATCTCTTGTAACGATACTGATTATTATTAATTTTCTTTTCTTTTTCTTCCAAAAAAAAAAAAAAAAAAAGATTTTGATGAAATTCTGGCAAAAGCAGAATTTAGTTTAGGACGGAGGACTATTAGTTTTTTTTTTTTTCTTCCCAATTATAACAGCCCTTTCAAATTATTCAATTATATTTTCGATAAATTTTAGATTTCGATAAATGTCCAACTATCGAAAAATGATTTCAACAAATGTCGAACTATCGAAAACGACAACGCAAAAATCGCTATCTGAGACTAATAGGCCCTCAGTAATATCACTGAGGAGATCCCATACTAAAGCTGTGGCGATAATAGTCGCCAATCGAAATATATTTATTTAAACGTTTCAATTATTCAATTAAAATAAATCATTTTAATGTAGTGACTAGCGAAGCGGGCAAAGCCTGCTAGTTATTAACTAATAAAAGGAATTTTTGATTGTTTTTTGATTTTAAATCGTAAATAAGAATTATGTTATGAAGAAATATTAGGTATTAATGAAATTGAATTTTAAAAATTGAATTTGAATGGTGCCTGAAACTGAAAATAATTAAAATAGAATATTGTAATCAGGAGTTATATTCCCATTAGGAACAACTATAGTATCTCCCCACAGCTGAATTTGGCAATTTATTTTTAGCGATTATGGCTAAATCATAAATCTAAAAATCAAAAATCGTATATCATAAATGATAAAATCATAAGATAAATTATAAATCATAAATTATAAAATTATAAATCCAAAATAAATAGCATGCAGGCTGCCATATTATATCGCAAACAGTCCAGAACGACATCGTTATCGTTCAAATCGGCGCCAAAGAAAAATCGCCAAATTCAGCTGTGGGGAAATACTATAGTTGTACCTCCCATTTGTTGTGGTAAGTTACAAATCAACTCGTGTAAATGACAAGCTACAACTCAACTCTATCACTGTTTCAAAAAAAAAAAAAATAAATAATAATAATAATAAAAGTCCCGCAGGATAACTGTGCTTTTGATTAATTGGAAATTTTCTCAAAGTAATACTACAACTGTTTACATGTAAAATTTCTCTTTTTGGTCTGATATCAAATCATTAACTACTTGTAACTTCCTCAATGTTCCTAGTAAGTCTTCACCTAACCTAGATTATCAACTGGACACCTCAGTACTTAAAAAAAAAAAAAAAAAAAAAATTAGAAATTCTAATTTCTAAACTTTCATTAAATTATTTATTTTAATTTATAATTGCTGCCAAGAAAATTAAACTTTAAATTTTACATCTACTTTTTAAGATAGCACTCGATCGTGTTTTATATAAAAATCAAATCATTAAATTCATATTTTTATTTATTTTTACTTCATATTATTGCACGCGCACTATTTATTTCCTAATTCAAAATTATTAAAAAAAAGTTTTCGATATCTCTTGTAACGATACTGATTATTATTAATTTCCTTTTCTTTTTCTTTCAAAAAAAAAAAAAAAAAAAAGATTTTGATGAAATTCTGGCAAAAGCAGAATTTAGTTTAGGACGGAGGACTATTAGTTTTTTTTTTTTTTCTTCCCAATTAGAACATCGCTTTCAAATTATTCAATTATATTTTCGATAAATTTTAGATTTCGATAAATGTCCAACTATCGAAAAATGATTTTGACAAATGTCCAACTATCGAAAACGACAACGCAAAAATCGCTGTCTGAGACTAATAGGCCCTCAGTCCTAAAAAGGAATTGTATTACCCGACTGTGGTATGCGATATTAAAATGGTTATATTGCTTTCTCTTAAAACGCTTTCTAATTATTTATTTGTATGTTAGCTTTTTGTTATTTTAGATCATTAATTAATGATAACCTTAATAGGTTATGGGCCCAGGATGCTTTAAATCTGCGTAAATTAATTATCTGAAATTTTTTTGAAAAGCTAAGTGAACTACAGAATTTGTTATTTCTAACAGCGAAACATTACGATATGGCTGAACTGAAAGTACAAATCGATAAGCTAGAAGGTGCTAAAAATTGGAGTAAGTGGAAGTGGCAAATGAAAATGCACTTTGAACAATATGATTTGATATCTATAAATGATGGAACTAAAATTTGTCCGGTCGCTGAAAACGCCGAAGTCGATACGTATGAGTTGGCGAAGAAGGTATCTGAATGGCGCCGAGATAATGCCAAGGCAGCCGCCCTTATTGCAAGTACGTTGAGCGCTTCTGTTGCTGATT
This sequence comes from Salticus scenicus, assembly GCA_963930645.1. Taxonomy (NCBI): domain Eukaryota; kingdom Metazoa; phylum Arthropoda; class Arachnida; order Araneae; family Salticidae; genus Salticus; species Salticus scenicus. Next base: position 61,481,198 of record OZ005653.1, on the reverse strand, counting down.
TAGTGATGACATACTCGAATGCAAAGGACATTTGGGACAAATTAATTAGTGTTTTTGAACAAAGCAGTATTCAGAGACTTAATTTATTGATAACTCAATTTTTTCAAGTCTGTAAAGATCCCAGTGATAATGTTGCTACACATGCTGCTAAAGTTGAAAGAATTTATACGGATATGAATAATGAATTAAACCGTACTGGTTCAGCTTCTATTCCACAAGAATTACTACATGGTAAAATACTACTTACTGTGGGTCCAGAATTCCAAGAATTTAACAATGTATGGGAGTCTTTAGATTCTGATAAACGAACTACTAAAAATCTTGTTGAAAAATTATGTACAATTGAACAGCGTATTAAATCTACTGCTCCTGTGGATTATGGTGCATTTGCAGCTCGTGTTCCTGTTAAGCAAAAAGCTATGAAAAATGGCGAAAAACTTCCTGAAAGTACGCCAAAAAATAATGCCAAACTGAGTAATTTTAAACAAAAGACTTGTTTTAAATGTGGATCGAGTGCGCATCTCTGTAAAGATTGTCCAAAGAAAAGGTCCAATGATAAATTCTCATTTTCAAAGAATAATAAAGGTGCATTTACTGCCAATGCAAAAAGTACTCAGCCAGATAGTTGGGTCTGTGATTCTGGGGCCTCCCATCACATGACTGCAAACAAACAGTACTTTGTCACATACAAACTGTTAGGTATTGATATACTTTTGCCTCACTAGAGGGCGCCAGAGGTCCCGTTGAGATAAAATTCGAAGAACATTTTTTTGTTTACTGGCTCGCGGGACATCAGTTTTGGTTTTAGTTTGTCTTTAGTGAAGAGAGCAACACAATGAAATAGAATGCTCTCAGGCCACCTTTGGCCTAATTTATTTTTATGGAACCACCATTGTCATTACGAAATAGAAAACTGGTGGCTTAGTTATTAAAATATTACGAATAGAAAATTGTTTTCGTGAAATTTCGAATATGTAAATACTTTTTGTAAATAGTGTTATTATCATCATGTAACTATTTTAGTTAATAAACTGTATATATTTTATCATCTTAAAGAAGAAGCTATTATTTCTAGAAAAACAAGTGTCCGTTATTAGTCTTCATTTTTTAACGTCGAAGAATTTTACAGGTAAGAAGAATATTAAAATATCAGTTTGAAGATTATTACTTTGAAATTAAAATGATTAGAAATTATTAAATAAGACATTTGATTAGATAAAATAACCTGCAATCTTTATATTACAAAGAATCGAGAAGATTCGCTTAAGCCATTCAGAAGAATGGCGTTTTATAACATAATTTTATGGCGTCCGCCACATCAGGATGTATTGTTTATACTAAATACAGGATATATTGTTTATATTAACTGAAAAGAAAAGAATTATTTTCATTTGAAACAATAAATGGTTTAAAGATTATATTATTATTATATGAAATGTTTTTCAAAAGATATCTAGATTGAAATTATTTAGAATATAGAATATTCCTTTTTCAAAGTAAATAAAATTAAAAATGTCTGATTGATTGAAATAAAACAAGATTTTTTATTTGCTATATATTATTTGTACATTTAAAACGTAAATTTATCAAGGTCAAAATAAGATAGTTGTTTTTTTATGATTGAAATAAATAAAAGTAAAAAAAAAAAAAAATAAGCAATTGAGTATTGAGTTGACCTTGAAAAAGAAGCATCATTTGATGAAAGAAGGAATAAAAAAGCATTTTTTCATGGTTAAATATTTGATGATGTCAAAATGTGATTGCAGTGAATTTTTATTGTTTTATTTTTTGTTTCGCAATGATTATGAAATAAAGTATTATTTTAGAATTTATGAATGAAAACAGAGTATGCAATCAATGAAAGTTTCGATTTTAATTTCTTCTTGGATTGGATTTTGTGATTGTTTAATTCAATAAATTTTTACAGTTATTAAATAAATAAAAATTATTATTCAGTTGGAAATAAATATTTCTATAAGAGTAAAATAAAAAATAATAAATGGTTATTTTCTTTTGTTTACATTTTACGAAAAGAAAATGGCTCTCAAATTAGAACTTTTTCCAAGTTGTTCTTTAAATAAAATCTTCTTGGTAAATAGAAAAGTGAAAGTTTTTACATTTAAATTAAAAGGCATAAATAACGAGTAATTGGTTAATTAACATAAAACTGTTCTGTTTTTGTTTAAAAATCTGAAATGGAAAAAATAAAAAGACGTAGAACACCATTACGATCTTCCTTTACTAAAACTTTAAATATTTTAAAAACAGAACTAGATAAAGAAGATCTTGAGAAGGGTATACTTTTAGATAATTTAAATAAATTAGAGGGTTTAATAACAGAATTAAAGACACTCGACAATGAAATATTAGACATTATGTCGGAAGATAGTAAATGCGATGAAGCTTTGATTATAAAAGAAGCCGAAGAAAGCGAAGCATACTCTGATGAATTTATCACAGTTAAAAGACTAATTAATGAAAAATTGAATTCAAGTGTAAATTTTAATTGCACAGGCCAAAATAAAATAGAAAGCGAAACAAACTTGAAAACAAAGCGATATAAATTACCAAAATTAGCTATCAAGAAATTTGATTCAAAATTAATAAATTATTTGCCCTTTTGGGCCCAATTTAAGAAAATTCATGAGGATGAAGAATTAGACAACGCTGACAAATTTCAGTACCTTTTACAGTGCATAGAACCAGGAACTCGAGCCAGAGAATTACTCGAAAGTTACCCCGTAACATCAGAAAATTATTTAAAGGCAGTAAAGGCTTTTGAAGAACGCTATGGGGATAAAGATATCTTAATCGAAGTATATGTTCGAGAATTTTTGAAATTAATTACAGCTAATGTACAGACTAGGGGAAATAGCAAAAATTTGTGTAATTTAGTGACCAAGATAGAAGCACACTTGAGATCACTGGAAAGCATGGGTGTAAACACTGATCAGAACTCTGCGTGGCTGTACCCAATGATAGAATCCTGTTTACCCGAAGATATTATTAGAACGTTTCAAAGACTTAATGTTGGGGCCAGGGAAGATTCTACTGAGTTAGATGATAAGGAAACCACACAGAAATCGAACTTGTCACTATTGCTGAATTTTTTGAAAAGGGAAGTGGCAGGTGAAGAAAGGTTACAATTAGCCAGGTCGGGTTTTGAAATTAATTCACCCAAGGAAAATGTTAAAAATAAATTCCACAAGAGAGATAACAGGGTCCCCACTGCTACAGGCTTATTCGCTGCAAAAGAATTAAGCTGTATATTTTGCGGAAAAACGCATGAGAGTAAAGACTGCATAACAGCCAGATCGCTCTCCCTTGACGAAAAGAAAAATAAAGTAAAAGAAAAAAATTGCTGTTTGAAATGTTTGCGTTTTGGACACTGGGCAAAAACGTGCAAGGTTTTTATTAAGTGCCACGTTTGTTCGAAACCACACACAGATCTATTTTGTTCTGAGATAAGGAAAGGGGGTGAAAATAGTAGAAGCAAACCTCCCGAAGTAATACAGAACACTGTCGCCAAACAATGCTCCCAGGAAATAGCCCTTATGACGTTAGAAATAAATATAAAAGGGGAAAAAGGCCAAAAAAGGGTGCGTTGTCTTATGGACTGTGGTTCCCAGAAAAGTTACATATTAAAGAAAACTGCGAAAGAGCTCAAGCTTAAACCCATAGGAACAGAAGTAATTGCCCATACAGTTTTTGGGGGTACACAGATAGAAGCTAAACAGCATAATAAATTTAGAGTTACAGTGGGTGCATCGAATAATTGGGTCAGTTCCATACATCAGCTCGATCTTTTAGACCAAGAGAAAATTTGTGGTGAAATTCCTCGAATTCCAAAGGGAAATCTGTGCAGAGAACTCAAGAAAAATAAGCTGTGGTTGTCCGACATCGGCCCTGGTAGTACGGAAATAGAAATCCTGATCGGGAGTGACGTTTACGGTCAACTGTTAACGGGTCGAGTCAAGCAATTAGAAAATGGACTCACAGCGATAGAAACCAAACTTGGATGGACAGTTTGTGGAAAAACAGGGCTTCCATCTCAGGGTTGCTTGAATAGCGGTACAGCGGTATTGATGACAAATCTGTACATAAAAGATTGGAATGTTGCAGACTTGTGGCGACTCGAAACGATAGGAATCAACGACCCTGCACAAACCTTGTCCAAAAGAGAAGAAGAAGAGCTAGCCCACGATATGTTTCTTAGACAACTCACCAGAAATGAAGATGGTCGTTATCGAGTGGGCCTTCCATGGATTTCCAACAATGTCAATATTCCCTCAAATAGAAATGAAGCAGAAAGAAGATTATTCAGTACTACCCGAAGATTAAAGAAATTAAATAAATTTGAGGATTACGATCTAGTTTTAAAGGAATGGCAAAGAGAAAATGTCATACAGGAAGTCCCTCAGACAGAACTGAAAGAAGTTAGGGAACACTACTTATGCCACCATCCAGTCATCAAGCCTGATAGTTCTACCACCTCCATCAGACCAGTTTTTGATGCATCATGCAAAGTCGGAAGAGCACCGTCACTGAATGATTGTCTCTTTAAAGGACCAAATTTATTAGAAGAGATTCCCGCAATATTGTTAAGATTCAGAGAAAAGGCAATCGCTGTTGTATCCGACATTAGAAGAGCCTTCCTTCAGATCGAAATAAAAGAGGAAGATCGGCATTTTTTAAGGTTCCTGTGGTGGAAGAAGACGAATGAAATTAAAGTCTATCAGCATAATAGAGTGGTGTTTGGTATTACTTCCAGTCCATTTTTACTTGGCGCAGTTATCAGACATCATTTGAATGGGTGTCCAGAAGAACTTAAGGCAATTGCTCAGAAACTTCAGAAGTCATTCTATGTAGATAACTGCGTCACATCTGTAAACAACACGTCCGAATTGGAAGAATTTAAATCTAAGGCAACAGAAATCATGGCTGAAGCTAAAATGGACCTAAGATTGTGGCAATTCGGTCCTGTAAAAGAAATAGAAAAGTTGTCTTTAGAAAATGAAAAGGAAGACTTCTCAACTCCAATTCCAGTTTTAGGAATTAAATGGGACAGAACAGATGATAGCTTGATGGTCTGCAATAAATTTGACTTAGAAATAGTGAATCATTCAAAAGGTCAAATTCTATCCATAACTCAAGGAATTTTCGATCCCATCGGTTTTCTAGCTCCAGCAATGTTACCAGCCAAGATAATAATTCAAGAATCTTGGTCCAGCAAATTAGCATGGGACACTCCGCTTCCAGAGAAAATTCAAAGAGACTTTCAGAAATGGTACAGCGAATTAAAACAGCTAACAGAATTGAAGATCCCGAGAAGAATAGGTAATGGAAATAAAGAAGATTGGACCCTACATATTTTCTGCGATGCAAGTCAAAGTGCCTGTGCAACAGTAATTTTTCTACGGTGCGAAGAAGAAAAAAGAGTTTCAATTCAATTTTTGGGAGCAAAATCGCGGTTGGCTCCAAAAAAGGCTCTAACGATTCCTCGCCTTGAGCTGCTTGCCTGTGTGTTGGGATCCAGACTATCAAAGTATGTCGTAGAAGCTTTGGACATCCCTACAGTACCAACTTACTTTTGGACTGATTCTTCGACAGTTTTGGCCTGGATTAAAAGAAATGACCAGTGGGGTGCCTTTGTGGGCAACAGAATTAGAGAAATATGCCAACTTACGAACCCTAACCAGTGGTACTTAGTTCCAGGAAGTCAAAATCCGGCAGACCTGCCTTCCCGTGGTTGTAGTCCTAAATACCTTCTGGAATCGGGATGGTGGGAGGGTCCTAAATGGCTAGCAGATGAAAAAAGTAACTGGCCCCAACCGAAGATTGCCCCTAATGAAGTCTTAGTTATGTCGGAAAGAAAGAAAACTGCAGTGTCATTATTTTCGAGTCAAAATGTACATCCATTTATGAATTATGAAAGAACTTCGAAATTTAGTAAACTTGTAAATATTATTTGTTGGATAAGAAGATTTGCAACAAAATGTAGAAATAGAACTCATATTTTCCCAGCTGAACTTTCGGCAGAAGAAAAGGAAGAGGCGGAAAAATTTCTCTGGTCACGTATACAGTTAGAAAGTTTTGGTGATGTGCGAGAAACAATAAAAGGACTTGTTGTTATGAAAGTTCAAGACAATATTCTAAGAGTCAAAACAAAATTGTTAGATCGAGAAGACACTTTTTCTTTCAAGTATCCTATATTGTTGCCATCAAAACATCATGTTGTAAGGTGCCTAATTAGAGACTGCCACTTGAAGAATTGCCATGCTGGACTTCAGACAGTTGGTTCGATCTTACGTGAACATTACTGGATTATTTCTGCAAAACGTAACATCCGAAGTGAATTGATAAAATGCACAAAGTGTAAAATTTTTTCTTCCAAACCATTTGTTACTCCTCCGATCCATTTACCTTTTGACAGAGTCAGAGACTCAAAAGTTTTTGAAGTTGTTGGCATCGACTTATGTGGCCCTCTTTACCTGAAAAATAAATCCAAAGTATGGATAGTCATTTTTACCTGTGCAGTATATCGAGCCATACACTTGGAATTAGTGACGAATCTATCAACAGAGGGATTCATACAAGCGCTAAGAAGATTTGTAGCCCGAAGAGGAAGAATTTCGACAATCTACAGTGACAATGGAACTAACTTTCGCGGTGCCAACAATCTCTTTAAATCTCTTGACTGGAATCAAATTCAAAAGACGAATGACATAGCTCCAATAAAATGGAAGTTCATCCCCCCAACCGCTGCTTGGTGGGGCGGATGGTGGGAGCGTCTCATTAGAAGTGTAAAAAACCTCCTACTGAGAACTCTTGGAAAATCTTCCCTCAATTTTGAAGATCTTTCTACTATCTTGTGCGAAGTTGAGGCCATAATGAACAGTCGACCTTTAACATACCTATCAGAAGAACCAGACAAGTTCATTCCTTTGACACCTTCCTGTTTTATGCAAAACATTCAAGAAATTGGTGTACCAGATCTGGATGCCATTGATGCTAAAAAACTGAGAGCACGATACAAGCACTGCCAAAGTGTTCGAAGGCAACTACAAAGTAGATTTCGAAAAGAGTATCTAGCGCAGTTGGTACAACGAAGTAGACAGATATGCAAGCCTGTTAAACAAGGCGACATTGTGCTAGTAGAAATCAACAGTGTAAAAAGACTACAGTGGCCAATAGGAAGAGTAGTGAAAATTTTTCCCAGCCGAGATGGCCGTGCCAGGGTTGTGGAAGTGAAAATGCATTCTGGGACATTGATTAGACCACTTCAAAAACTCTATCCCTTAGAGATATCAGATGCTGAGGATCCAGTGATACAAGCAGCAAAAGAGACAATAAATTGAAAGTGGTTAAAAACTATAAAAAACTTTTCGAAAGACAATCACAATTGTTTGAAAATTGCATTGAACTTTAAAATATTTTATTTTTATTTTTCTTTATTTTCATTAGTTTGTAACTTTAATTTTTTCTATTTGTAGTTTATAGATTTAATTTTTCTTAGTATGTAGTTTTATAAGTTTAAATTTTCTTAATTAATTAACTGTTTAATTTTTATCTCTCACCTAAAAAATTAAAGGTGGGAGGATGTTAGGTATTGATATACTTTTGCCTCACTAGAGGGCGCCAGAGGTCCCGTTGAGATAAAATTCGAAGAACATTTTTTTGTTTACTGGCTCGCGGGACATCAGTTTTGGTTTTAGTTTGTCTTTAGTGAAGAGAGCAACACAATGAAATAGAATGCTCTCAGGCCACCTTTGGCCTAATTTATTTTTATGGAACCACCATTGTCATTACGAAATAGAAAACTGGTGGCTTAGTTATTAAAATATTACGAATAGAAAATTGTTTTCGTGAAATTTCGAATATGTAAATACTTTTTGTAAATAGTGTTATTATCATCATGTAACTATTTTAGTTAATAAACTGTATATATTTTATCATCTTAAAGAAGAAGCTATTATTTCTAGAAAAACAAGTGTCCGTTATTAGTCTTCATTTTTTAACGTCGAAGAATTTTACAGGTAAGAAGAATATTAAAATATCAGTTTGAAGATTATTACTTTGAAATTAAAATGATTAGAAATTATTAAATAAGACATTTGATTAGATAAAATAACCTGCAATCTTTATATTACAAAGAATCGAGAAGATTCGCTTAAGCCATTCAGAAGAATGGCGTTTTATAACACAAACATTTCCCTGTGCCCATTGAGGTATCACTTGCTGATAATAAGAAGATTTATGCATATGGATCTGGTAAAATAAATATTCAAGTTTATATTCATGGCAAATGGTATAATGCTCACATGGAAAATGTCTGGTATGTCCCTGATGTAAAGAGGCATCTCTTTTCTGTGCAACAAGCTGCCAAGCATGGTATTGAAGTAAAAATGACAGAAAGAGATATTGAATTTTATCGTTATAAAGAACTTGTTGCAGTTGGATCATGGTCAGATTACACATATATTATCTGCATGAGAGTTGTTATTCCAGCAAGTCCAGCTGAAATAAGTACTGCTACTGCATCTGAATCTTTGCAGTTATGGCATGAACGCCTTGGTCATCAAAACAAACGACATGTTCGTAAGTTGCTAACTGATATAGGTATATCTGTAAGTCATGCAATAACAAATGAATTCTGTGATGGATGTGCTCTTGGTAAAGCTCATCGAAAACCTTTTAAATCACGTCTTTATAGAGCCATGTCAACTGGTGAAATCATTAATGCTGATGTAAATGGTCCCATGTCTATAACTTCTCTTAGTGGTGCTCGATATTATGTTTGTTTTAAAGATGACTACAGTAAATATCGTAAAATATTTTTCTTGAAAAAGAAAAGTGATGTTAGTAGTTGCTTACGTATGTTTTTAAATGGAGCTACCAATTATGGTCATGCTGTAAAAGCTTTGCGCTGTGATGGAGGAGGAGAATTTGACTGTGGTGAAGTTCGACAAATCCTTGCTGAAAAAGGTACAGTTCTGACTCTTGGTATACCGTACTCGCCAGAACAAAATGGCGCAGCTGAGAGAGAAAACAGAACAATCGTTGAACTGGCTCGTTCTATGCTGTGTGCAAGTGGCTTACCTCGGTCTCTCTGGGCCAATGCATGTGAAACAGCAGTCTACCTTCTAAACCATACTGGTGTATCTTCAGAAGAAAACAAGAGCCCTCATGAGCTTTGGACTGGTGAGCCAACAATTAAACTAGATCATTTGAAAGTGTTCGGAACTGAATGTTATTCACATATACCTAAGAATTTTCGACGTAAATTTGATGACAAAAGTGTTCATGGTCATTTTGTGGGATACGTGAACAAGAAAGATGGCTATAAAATCTATCTGCCTTCTCAGAACAAAATCATAAAATCTCGTGATGTATATTTCAAACCTGAACGTTTATGTACCACTCCAGTAACAGTGGAGGTGAAGGAAGACTTAATTGAGAGATGTGAAGATATTCAGAGTAAAAAATCTAATCATTCAGAAGAGAAACTACAAACTCTCAGAAAGTCTGAAAGAAACAAAAGCTTACCTGCATGGATGAGATCTGGAGAGTATCTTATTGCAAACATAGCTGCAGTAGAAGATTCCGAAAATAATGAAAATCCCTCGACATACTCTGAAGCTCTTTCCTCGAATGAAAGTGATTTGTGGCTTAAAGCTATGAGAGAAGAAATAGATGCCCTGCATAAAAATGAAACTTGGGAATTAGTTGAAAGGCCTAAAGGTTCCAAAGTCATCAACTGCCGATGGGTGTTGAGAAAGAAATTTAATTCTGATGGTACCGTGGGGCGATACAAAGCTCGTCTTGTAGCCAAGGGGTATGCTCAGAAAGCAGGTTTTGATTATGATGAAACGTTTAGTCTTGTTGCTAGATATGATACTGTGAGATCTGTTCTTGCAGTAACTGCAAAAGAAAAATTACACTTGCAACAATTTGACGTAAAGACTGCATTCTTATATGGAACACTTAAGGAGGATGTCTTCATGATGCAACCAGAAGGCTTTGATGATAATAGTGGGAGAGTCTGTAGATTACATAAAAGTTTATATGGACTCAAACAAGCACCTCGTTGTTGGAATCAGTGTTTTGTGAATTTTATGAAAGACCAGAAACTGGAAGTTAGTGCAGCTGATCCCTGTTTATTTATCAGACATAGAGATGGCAAGAAACTTTTTGTTGTTATCTACGTCGATGATGGCCTTGTTGTTGGGACTGATAAAGTTGAAGTGGAGGAATTCATGGATCAACTTAATCAGTCTTTTCAAATCACAAGAGGTTCTGTAAACCAATTTTTAGGTATGAACATAAAAAGATTGGATGATGGTTCAATTTTTGTGAATCAGTGTGCCTATGCGAAAAAAGTCCTCTCAAGATTTCAAATGGATGGTGCTAATCCAGTATCAACTCCAAGTGACAAAAGCTATGTTTCTGATGATGTTGGAAATATATTGATAGGAAAAGAAGTTCCCTATCGTCAGGCAGTTGGCAGCCTAATGTACCTTGCTACTGTTACAAGACCAGATCTAGCATACGCTATCAGTATTGTTTATGAAAATCTGGAAAGTCCAAGGACGTCTGATTGGTGTGCAGTGAAACGAATTTTCAAGTATCTGAAAAAAAACTGTAGATTTTGGTTTGATATATCAATCTAAGACCCATCCCAATGAGCTTGAATTGCACAGTGATGCTGATTATGCGGGTGATTTAAAAACAAGACGCTCAAGAACTGGAATGATTTCAAGATTTGCAAGTGGAGCCATCTCATGGATGAGCCAAAAGCAGAAAAGTGTTGCGTTGTCTACGACAGAAGCTGAGTATGTTGCTGCAAGTGAGAGTGCGAACGAATTAATTTGGCTGAAACGCCTGTTCAGTGATTCAACATATGTTATAACACCCTCTCTTCTGGTAGATAATGCAAGCGCTGTAAAACTTGCCAAAAACCCTGAATACCATACACGCTCCAAACATATTGATGTCCGTTATCATTTTGTACGAGAAAAGTTCATTGACGGCGAACTGCATATTAAACATGTTCCCGGAAATTTGCAGTTAGCAGACTTAATGACAAAACCTTTGCCTAGTGTTAGGTTTAAGGAACTGTGTACTCTTTTAGGACTATTTTCGTTTAGTAGTCTAGTTGGAAATCAAAATTAAATTCGTGTTAAGTAAGTTGTGGCTTGTGGAGGAAGTGTTGTGGTAAGTTACAAATCAACTCGTGCAAATGACAAGCTACAACTCAACTCTATCACTGTTTCAAAAAAAAAAAAAAAAAAGCAATTGTATTACCCGACTGTAGTATGCGATATTAAAATGGTTATATTGCTTACTCTTAAAACGCTTTCTAATTATTTATTTGTATGTTAGCTTTTTGTTATTTAGATCATTAATTAATGATAACCTTAATACCATTAAATTAACCCCTTGAACTGCAATTTATTTTCTGTCAGCACTGCTCATGCAGACAATTTAATTTTCTTAGTTTTAAGAGGAGGGATTGATATAGAAACTTACGGTTTTGTTGCTCAAATAATTTGTTATTATTAAAAATAATATTTGTTTGACACATTTATATGAATGTTTATTGTTATATATACATATAAGAACATCATTAGTGTCGAGAAATTCACGACGAGCTGAACTCGTCATTTCAGTTCAAGGGATTAATAATTTAAAATTAGGAATTTTCGATCGTACGGAATCCTGCAATCGTAAATAAAATTGGCCGGTAATCTAATTAAAATACATTAGCGCTGTGAGCCGCGATGCTCATGGCAAGAAAATAAAAGAAAATAATAGCTCAAAATAATTAATTAATGATTAAATAAAATCTAAAAAAGTATGGACTTGCCAACAATCTTCAGAGAAAAGAAACTGGAGTAGGCAAAACACTATAATTAAATTCAACACTAGTAGTGTTCAAATATTATTTATTGAAAATAGCTAGATATGCATACCTTATTTGCGGTACAATTATATTATTTTAACATTTTTTTTAAAAATAGAAAATTGAGCACACAAAAATTTCACATTTATTTCACATTTATGTAGTAATTGGAACATATTGTTCATATTCATTCCGTATTTTTTAACGAACAATACACAGAAAAGAATCAGTCATTTTGTAAAAATGTCACATTTTGAAACACATATTTTTTGGGGAAAAAAAAAAAAAAAAAAAAAAAAAAAAAAGTTGAGGACATTTGTGCAGTTAGATAAAACGATCTATGGGGTTTTTCACCCTTATAAGCATTTGATTGAAATCTTAATACTATGAATGAGCCGCACGCTGGATTTATGCGTCATCCTGAATAACGATATTGTTGAGATTGTCACTCAATATTACATTTATTGGAGCACCAGTTTACCTTTAAATTGATCATTTCACGGACAGTGCCATTGAGAATTTTTATATTACCTTGTATTTGGTGAGTATTTCTATTTTTTAGAACCTTTTCTACTTTTACGACGTTCATCAAAATCGGCATCACTTCTTGAACAATATCCATTATGCTTGGTTTTATTTTTAGGCCTATCGGCTGGGAGGATGCTTACATGAGAATTAAGTCCCCATAAGAGTATTTGGTAATGAATTGGGAACCAGTACCGTCCGTGCATGCACTGAAACACTTCACAATATGCAAGCTTAAATATTTTTAGTGCTAGAGGCCTATTTCAGTCGGTACAGCGTTGTCGAATTTTTATACGTCACTCTTAATAGTGCTAAGGGCCTATTTCAGTCGGTTTATTGAATGGGGATTTATTGAATGAAGTCCCTCCAAGGCACAACTTTGACATGAGTCCCCCCAAGGCCCAGCGTTGTCGAATTTTTATACGTCACTCTTAATAGTGCTAGGAGCCTATTTCAGTCGGTTTATTGAATGGGGATTTATTGAATGAAGTCCCTCCAAGGCACAACTTTGACATGAGTACCCCCCCCCAGGCCCAACTTTGACATGAGTCCCCCCCCAAGGTACAACTTTGACATGAGTCCCCCCCCCAGGCCCAACTTTGACATGAGTCCCCCCAAGGCCCAACTTTGACATGAGTCCCCCCCAAGGTACAACTTTGACATGAGTCCCCCCCCAGGCCCAACTTTGACATGAGTCCCCCCAAGGCCCAACTTTGACATGAGTCCCCCCCAAGGTACAACTTTGACAGGAGTCCCCCCCAAGGCACACCTCCCCCTCATTGGGAAAAAGAGAAAAAACGTTGTTTTGCGGCTATAAGACAGTTTGGACTTCCAACGTTATTTGTTACAGTATCTGCAGCTGAAACACATTGGTTTGATTTAATGAAAACTTTATCATGGAATTTAGATCGTCACGAAATAACTAAAGAAGAATTTGTCGATATTAACAAGTTTAGCAGTAGGCCTCTGGCACTAAATTAAAATCTGTCAATGTCAGATTTTCATGTTTTAAATAATGAAATAATGTCGTGTCTGTATATATATATATATATATATATATATATATATTTATATCCAGAAGCCTCTACATGAGATAGCGCAGCCGTTCCTAACGGTCGCCTCGGCCTGTTGCGGAAATAGCTGAGGGGAATCTCCCATGTCCGATGTACTGCAGTTCTACCATTCCATTGAATGATCTTAATAATTTACGATGAGTAAACAAAAGATTATTTAGAATTAAAATTTTAAATTATGCAGTTCAAACTGTAAAATTTTATTAAGAAAAGTAATGTTGATTAAACATTTCTGGATGATTAACATTAGGGGGCGTTGTTATAAATATTGATATTAAAGAGAGTTTTTGATCCGCGATATTAATGAAATGCTCGCCCTCTGGTGGGCTAAGGTGAAATCATCATACCACTGATAGCTTTCACGCTGAAACAATGATAGAACAACAAGAAAGAAGAAGAAGAAATACACGTGGTTATTATATTTACTACCAACTGCAGTTGAGAAAGAGCCATCTATCGATCATTACAAACGCGGATTGCCTTTGGCACAACAGTTTTTTTTTTTTTTTTTTAATTATTTAGTCCTTTTTTGTGTTTTCCTGATATATGATGGAATATTGAAATTTGCATTTTGATTTATAAAATTTATCTTTTACCACAGTCAGAAAATTAAATTTCCGCTTTCTTAAAAATAAATAAATAAATAAATTAATTAAAAAAAATAAATAAAAATAAATTTTTTTCAAGTCGATTGATACGCAATATTTTTTATTATTTCTACGCAATATTTTTGAACCAATGGACTTTATGCATCACACGTCACTGAGGGTATATAAAAGTCTCTACGCCAATCGCTGAGTTTGAAATTTTTGTTTACTGCTGTATTTAGCCAATACCAGTCGCTGAGATAGGTAAATACCCTCAGCCGTTGCCACTCGTGCATAAGGTCCATTGCCCAGTTAAGTAATAATTTAGTAAAAACTTTTTGAGAGCTGATTTCCAAATTTTTTATCATTTTACTAAAATTTAACAAAATTTCTGCTTTTTTATTCATATTGCCAAAATACGTTATATTCTGGCGGTCAATATCCAATCTGCCTATAAAATAAACCACACATCATTCTGCAAGGGAAAAGAAAAAAAAAAAAAAAAAAAAATCAAGACCGGACTCTTCCCGCCTGACGTCAGAGGTCACATGATAGAGGAAAAACAAATAGCAGACGAAGTCTTGTTTATCTAGAGCGATTACTGAAATGACATATTTTCTATTCTTATTTTTGATCAATCGTATTTAATCTGTATTATTTTTTATACATCATCATTTTTAATCCATTTTACATCATTATTCATCATCTTTTGTTTGCTGTATACATTTACAATCATCATTTAGTTTATACCTGTTATTGATGTTCATGAAGACATGTTTAAATACTCTGATTTTTGGTACTTAAATCAGTGACAGTGTAATATCGCACTGCGTAAATCCATTTAGACCAGTAACTAAGTTAATTAATTTGTTGTGACACCTTTATGCAATTAAATTAAATGAAAACATTTTAAAATTTCAATTTATAATCCGTAAACATTCCACAAGAAGCTATTATTTATTGCTAGATCAGTTAATGTTACAGTTACACTACAATATACAAAAATTAATTCTTATAGGTAAAAATAAATAAACACATAAAATGTTTTTTAAAAATTATTAAATTTACAAATAAAACTATTCTACTGTCTACAAATGCACAATATTACATTTATTTTATTTTATATTAAATATTAAAATTTTTGTTCTTAAGAACAATATTTAATTGAATTCGATTCTCAGAATTCGATTATTCGTTTTCCTCTATCACGTGATTGAGCAGACGACGGTGGGAAGAGCCCATTTGTTCGTTAGATGAAACAAGTAGCATATTTTGAAACATAAATTTAATTTTAAATGATGAAAAAAAAAAAAATTAAACTCCATTTCCATCTATATATTAAATTTGAAACATGTTTTTGTCTGATTCCACTATATTGAGAGAACGGCTAGGTGTAAAAATTCGGTTGAGGTGTCTAAAAAAAGGTCTTGGTCTGTAGATGTGCTAGGAAAAGAGAAAAATAAAAAAAAAGTCGAACTGTCCCAGTTAATATACGAAAAATGCACATTTCTTTTTTAGAATGACATCATTTTCGGAAATGCAACAATACAGCGAGTTAATCTGAATTTTTATTGAGTTATAAAAACAAAGTTCACGTGTTATCATTTTATTTTTTAATTACTGTTCCTTTTTTACAGTGTGGCAACATGAAAAAATATTTATTTATTTCGCCGTTTTTTCTCTTATTTCTTTATTTCATTTTCGGAAATGCAAAAATATAGGGCAGTTCCTTGTTTGTAAACAAACATCTCAACTTTTATAAGTGGTTGGCAAAAAGGCTTGGGAAAAGCCGGAAAAGCATAGCGATGGCACTATAGCGATGGCGATTACTTGATTACTACCAACGGAAAATCAATGGTGGGCGGGGCGCGGGAAAGTCGAGCGCGCTTTTTTGCCAACCACATGACGT
This sequence comes from Salticus scenicus, assembly GCA_963930645.1. Taxonomy (NCBI): domain Eukaryota; kingdom Metazoa; phylum Arthropoda; class Arachnida; order Araneae; family Salticidae; genus Salticus; species Salticus scenicus. The sequence continues at coordinate 61,465,202 of OZ005653.1, read as the reverse complement.
CACGAGGAAATGCTCTATAGCGAGTTAATCTGAATTTTTAGAATTTTTATTGCCTTATAAAAGAAAAGTTCACGTGTTATCATTTTATTTTTTTTAACTATTGTGCCTTTTTTACAGTGTGGCAACAGGAAAGAATCTATATATTAATTTGAATCACGGCCCTACTAGATCACTTGTCGGCGCCAACGCGCCAACGTCGTGAAAGCGCTTACGACGTTGGCGCGTTGGCGCCGAGGAGTGATCTAGTAGGGCCGTGATTTGAATACTCCTTTACAAACCCCTTCTAGTGAAATGCCAGCGAAAGCTACTTTTGCTCCTCTCAACCTTGAAGTAGGGCACCCATCCTCAGCGCTATTATCGCTGTTTGTTGTGGCAACACAACAACTTATGTAGAAACACTTAATGCTCCTTCTTCCTTTATTATTATTCTATGTTTGAAACATGTTTTTGGGTGTAAAAATTCGGTTGAGATGTCTAAAAAAAGGTCTTGGTCTGTAGATGTGCTATGAAAAGAGAGAAAAAAAAAAAAAAATCGAACGGTTCCCCCCCCCCCGAGGGGGAAATGGGTTAAAACCACGTTTACGAGCTTAACTAAGCTCCAAATTACTTCACGGTAAAGAAATTGTACGTAAGGGGACTAGAGTCGAATACTAAAAAATCACTTTCTGCGAATTTGGAATTTTCGATTTTAAAGGGGGAAAAAGGGGAAAAGTAGATTTGGAGGGGGGGAAAGGGGGGAAATTAGTTTGAGAGGGATATCCGTTCTAAACCGACACATGTAGCACCTCATTTTAAAGGTCTTGAAATTTCATGTCGATTGGGGATGTTCGTATACAATATATTGCGACCCCTGGTGGCGAAAAATGGAACTAGGTGATTTTGCTGTAGACCCTATCATGTTGCATCTTATTTTAAAGGTCTTGGTATTTCCTGACCGTTGGTGATGATACAGAACACACTGTGCCCCTTGGCGGGGGAAAGTGCAACTAAAGGATTTTGCAGTTCACACCACCATGTGACACCTTATTTAAAAGGTCTTGGAAATCCAAGGCGATTGGTGATAGAGGTATTGAAATTTCATGTTGATTGGGGATGTTTGTATACAATATAGTGCGCCCCCTGGTGGTGAAAATGGAACTAGGTGATTTTGTAGTAGACCCTATCATGTTATATCTTATTTTAAAGGTCTTGGTATTTCCTGACCGTTGGTGATGTTCGTACAGAACACACTGTTCCCCCTGGCGGGAGAATGTGCAACTAAAGAATTTTGCAGTTGACAACACCATGTGACACCTTATTTGAAAGGTCTTGGAAATTCAAGTTGATTGGTGATGTTCGTATGCAACATACTGCGCCCCCTGGTGGAGGAAAGTGAATTTTGCAGCGCGTGCGTAGCATGCCTTTTATACGGTGCCGTAGCCACAGGCGGCGGAAACACGATTCAGAGGTTCGTTCGGTTCAAGATTAATTTTTAAGAATTTTTTTATGTTATTAGCGACCCGCATATACGCTGCCGCAGGCATCGGGGTCACGAGTCCGAGTTCCGTTCTGTTTGAGGGTTGTTTTTTTTTTGTTACAGATTATTATTATTATTATTATTATTATTATTTCTGTGATGCTTTCATTTAAAAATAGAAATTCAAACAAAATCGAGTTAAAGATATAAAACCATGCAAATTTAAGGTTCATTTAAGTTTATTATCATGGGCCCGGGCATTGCCGGGTGGGTTCTTTCGGTTCCAGGTTATTTTTTTGGAATTTTTTTTTATGTTATTAGTGGCCCGCGTATGCGCTGCTGCAGGCACCGGGGTCACAAGGCAGAGATTTGTTCGGTTCGAGGTAATTTTTTTTGTTGTTGTTGTTACAGCTGATTATTTTTTTCGCAAGGCTTTTATTTAAAAATAGAAATTCAAACAAAATCGAGTTAACCATGCAAATTTAAGGTTCATTTAAAGTTATTACCATGGGCCCGGGCAACGCCGGACGGGTCAGCTAACATGTAGTCTTTGTATTAAACGAAATAGAAAATAAAAGATAGAAAGTGTTTATTTGGAGTCAGTTTGAGTCGCATTGACAGTACTTTGTAGAAAGTGATGTCATATATAGTATTTCTGTTTATAAGCATTTTCCCGGCTTTGTTTTTTTTTTTTTAAAGTGAAATGTCATAAATTATAATAGATGTTTTAACTTGAAATACATTTAAATAATGATGCGACGATTTCTGAAACATTACGGTCAGTAAAGTGATCGTCGAATTCGACGAGTTCCAGCTAGTTTAATAGTATTTTAAAGTATTAACATTGTAGATTTTATTAACTTCAGTAAAGTAATATTTGAAGCTTATTAATGGTACTATAAAGAGCGTAATGAAAAGTACGTAATCAGGACGTACTGTAATAAGGAGCACCTTAAAAAGTTCTTGTGTACATTCTTTAAAAATCCTCCCTCCCCCCCCCCTTACAAAATACTAATAACAGAAGTGTCAGACAAAGCCTAATTATTGAATAAATAATAATAATGACAAACAGATCTATCGTATTGCATTATGAAACTATTTTTATCGTGATTTACTGTATTCTTAAATATTGTAAAAAATAAATTTATTTTCTATTTAATTTAATGAAAAAAAAAATGTATCTATATTAATAAAATCAGAGTTTTGTCTGTAAATTTGTCGGAATCGAAAAATTTTGCGATATCTTCACGTTTCACACACCATGAAAGCCGAAAATGACTTCAGAAAATTTTCCCTGTGTGGGTGTGTGTGGGTGTCATCGTGTCTGTATGTCACTTTTTTTGTCCGGGGATCACTTGAGAACGGCTGGACGGAATTCAACGGCGCTTGGCAGAAACTTAGAACTTTACCCAACTTAAAATTATATCCATCAACTTTTCAGTAATTCCCCCCCCCCCCTTTCCCCTTTGGGGGGCAAAAGACAAAAACACGTTTGTCCGGGTATCACTTGAGAACGGCTGGACTGAATTCAACAGTGCTTGGCAGAAACTTAGATCTTTATCCAATTTAAAATTATATCTATCAACTTTTCAGAAATTCCCCCTAAGGGGGCAAAAGCCAAAAACACGTTTGTCCGGGCATCACTTGAGAACGGCTGGACTGAATTCAAGAGCGCTTGGCAGAAACTTAGATCTTTATCCAACTTAAAATTATATTTGTCAACTTTTCAGAAATTCCCCCCCCGTTCCCCATGGGGGGCAAAAGACAAAAACACGTTTGTCCGGGTATCACTTGAGAACCGCTGGACTGAATTCAACAGCGCTTGGCAGAAACGTAGATCTTTACCCAACTTAAAATAATACTTATCAACTTTTCAGAAATTCTCCCCATTCCCCCTTTGGGGGGCAAAAGACAAAAACACGTTTGTCCGGGTATCACTTGAGATTGGCTGGATGGAATTCAACAGCGCTTGGTAGAAATATAGGTCTTTACTCAATTTAAAAGTATATATATCAACTTTTCCGAAATTCCTGCCCCGTTCCCCCCTGCGAGAAAAAAAGACAAAAACACGTTTGTAAGCATAACTCGGCTCCTAATTACTTCACAATAAAGAAATTCCACATGCGGAGACTAGACATGAGTACAAATAAAACATTATCTGCGATTTAGGAATTTTCGATTTTTAAAGGAAGGAAGGGAGAAAATCGATTTTTGGCGGGAAATTTTGAAAATTCCTGATTTGAGTCGAACGCTACTAAAAATGGAATAAAGATGTTGAAAAAAGACTATGCGACTTTCTTAGGATATTTCCTAAAACACATTTTTGTGTTTTTTGTGATCTGCCATTTTCTTTTTTTCTTTGGGAATGTGTTACGAAGGGCAAATTCGACCTTTTTAGCGCTAAATTTTTCCTGGAAAATTTAAGAGAGCTGCGGTCACGAAGTTTGGTGCTTGGATTTTTTATATGTAACCGGTACCTAAAGAAACGGGATTTATCGAAATACCCCCTTCCCCCCAGCGGGACAGGAAGCAAAAAAAAAAACGTTTGTTAGCATAACTCGGCCCCAAATTACATCACAGTGAAGAAATTGCACATGATGAGACTAGACTTGAATATAAATAAAACATTATGTACGATTTTAGAATTCTTGATTCTTAAAGGAGGGGTTGGGAAATCGTTTTTCGAGGGGGAAATTTAAGAAATTCCGGATTTTTTAGTAGAGCTCTACTAAAGATATTACAAAGGTATTGAAAATAGCCACGTGTCTTCTTTAGAATATTTTCAAAAACACATTTTTGTTTTTTTGTGATTTTGATTTTTTTTTTTCTTTTGAGCCCCCCCCCCCCCCCTCAAAAGAAGAGTTGCAAATTCAAGTCACCCCCTCCCCTTTAGCGCTAAATTTGTCTTGGGAAAGCTATGGGATCTGCGGTCACGAAATTTGGTGCACAAATTGTTTATATGTATCTGACACTTACTGTAACGAGATTTTACGAAATTCACCCACTTACCCCCTTGGGGTCGGGGGGGGGGGGCAATAAACACGCGTAAAAACACGTTATTCTGTTTGAATTCGCTTTACATTACCTTAGAATGATTCGTTTTGGTGTGTGGATGTTGATTAGGTGTACGCATTATGTACTTTGGTGAGATTTCGCAAAACTTCTAACTTAGCCGCTGCGGAAGGGGAAGTAAGAAGCGGGTAAGTTGCTGCCGAAGGCAGTGTGGACCCGGAATCCTCACGTTGCGAGCAGGAAAATCCTCTACGGAATACAAAGGAAACTTTAACTTAGATTATTAATAATGTAATGAAATTTTGACAACTCATTTAAGTATAGTGCTCAGCGAAGCGGGCAAAGCCTGCTAGTGTACTTATATTAATATTTATTACAACAATGTATACTGTAATTGCCGAAAATAATTACTTATTACAAATATAAAAAGAAAGAAATCATTACTTAACAAACAAATTGGAGTCTTCGTATAAAACTGCAAGAAGTTAAAAGTTTGGAACAGTTCATATAAAATCGTATTTTCTTTTCTCCCCGACTTAGCATAGCGCAAGCGCAGTACTTCGTCTCTCCTTTGGAATAAACGGAGCAGACGACAGGCGATTTAAACGCATCGTCTCTCTGTCTGGTATCTCCTTTAATATGAAAAGCCAGCATGTAGCACAATTCATATTACGATAAATCGTACGACAGCTTTTGCACTTATTGTTAAATCGTTTTCGCTAAATCGATAAAACTTCCCTTGATGCATTAACTCGCAAGTGTAACGAGGAAACTTGATGCCTAGCTAACATCGGATTTTTATCTCTAAATCGATGCAGCATTACATCGTCTAACATCGTCATTCCAAAATTTCGTAGTAGATGTTATCTTTAAATCGGATCGCTGATTTTAGATATAAATCGATTTTTGCATTACATCGATATAGCGCCCCGTCCTACTGGAGAATATGTTCTAAAACAAACAATTTTAAAGCAAAAAAAAATTTAAGAGTACACAGTTTTTAAAGAAAATTCTGATTAAAAAGTAAAAAAAAAAAATCACCAATCAACATTTAAAAATTTACTCATGAAATGAAATATATAATCGCGTGATATGAATTCAGTATACGAAATTTGGTATCGCAGCAATCCCTGTTGTGCACATACGGGGGGGGGGGGAGTTGAAGTTATCCAGATCAAGTGAATATAGGGAATAAAGCTTAACATTTCACTGTAATTTTTAGGTGTAATTATTATTATTAATATTATTATTGGTATCACTTTTTACATTTTACAGCGTCATAATTATCCTTATCGGCGATTTTTTGAACTTTTTTTTTTTTTTTTTTTTTTTAGTGAATCCTATTTCCGATGTCATCCTTAGTCTCCATAGCAAGGTGCCATTTCCGTTATATCGATTTTACAGGCGGCTCTGAATAATATCCGTTTTTAAAAAAAATCTTCCTTTACATATATTATACATAATATATCGTGAACATTTACTTGCTCATTATATTTCGTTCCTTTTTGGTCGTGAGAACCAATATTTTTCAGCGTTAATAATAATGTAAATTATTAATATATATAATGACCCTCATCGTCATCTGTCATTCACGATTCCGGTTTGCACCGCTTCAAAACAGACTTTTGGCAGCCATTTTTTTTTCCCCCCAATTTGTTCAATTCAACTTACGAAAACATACATATCATTTTCATACATGTTTTGTATCGCACATATTGTTATTTATTCCGTCTAAAACCTTGAAAAACTATTCAATTGTAATGTTTAAATGTTTAATTAAATATAACGGATCACTGGCTATTATAAACATGAACCTATAAATAGAATTATGTAACTTCATGATTATAAACAACGCAATGCCAAATAAAAACAAACATAATTTGTTGCCATTCAGAAAATACAAATTCCAAATGGACAACTCTTTAATTGCAAATGAACGACTCTTTGACTGTTTCATTAAAAAAAAAAAAAAAAATGCTTAAAATATTTCTAAAACATATTAAAGCCTTAAAAATCTTAAAATATATTTGTAAAAACATATTAAAGTCTTTAAATATTTTTATCAAGCTTCATTATTTGTTTACATTGTATGGTATGATTGGCGTCGAGTTCAGTACGTAAATGTCGCCAGTTGATTTTAGTTTTGAAATTAATGTAAAGTTATAGTTGGGATAGAATGTTTGGTTGGGCAAGTAAAGGTCACCAGTTGAAATGAGTATTGAAAGTAGGGTAGTCTAAGGTGATAATGTCGAGTCAAGATAAAATGTTCGGTTGAGAATGAGAAAGTCCCTAGCTGGATCCTGGATATTTTGGCGATGCTGTGGGTGAGATAGCTGGTTGGGAGTATAGAGTAGAGGTGAATTTGGGTTAGCATGGAGTGTCTGTAATTATTAGATAGTTAGTTAGAAAATACGCAAGCAAAGTGATGACGTCCCTGGGCGTCAGTGGATGCAAGAAAAAGATTTCCTATGTTAATCGCCCATTGGATTTTTTGCAAAAAATTATTAAAAATTGAGGAAAATTATTTCCCGATTTTAATTCCCATATTTCGGTATAGATATGTATTAGTTATCGTGTGCATGCGTTAGATTACGTTGTTTTTGCTGTAACATTGATAAAATTTAAATTTTAAATTTCAAAACTTTAGAAAAATAAAATAGCAAACTTCCATATTTGATTGAAAACATAAACATTTCATTTCAAAGGATGATATTTACACAATAAATATCCAACTAATATACTAAAGAAAAGGAAAATGATAAATATTCTATCATAATTTGAAGTCAAATTTTTTTTCAAATGTTTAAATAAAGTGTCTGATATAAGATACTCATATGTTGCAGCGGAATAGATTTAATATATCTGTCATCCTTGGCGGAAAAAATATATCGCCAAATTATTTGGCGAACATATTTCATTCCTTTCAAAAATCATGGTTATTTTAACTGAATTATATGAAACAATATATCGTACAATACGTATTACGAAAATAAACATCTGGCATGTATATTTTCGTAGTATGATTTTAATCGCCAAATACAAAAAACGCCAAAGATGACAGTTTTGAAATTTAAAATTTTGTCAATTTGACAGCAAAATAACTCAATCTAACACATGGATACGATATCATACCTATACCCAAATACGGGTATTAAAATCGGAAAATAATTTTCCTCGATTTTTAATAATTTTTTACAAAATATACAATGAACGATTAACATATAGGGAATCATTTCTTGCATCCACGGACGGTCAGTGACGTCACATTTCGCTTACGTATTTGGAAACAGGATCTTCGATCTTCGATAGTCTTAAAGTATTTTGGTAAAAGGAAGTGAATCGTTATTTACTTCCTCTTACCCATAGGGTCGAGAAAGTATTGTTTTAGGGTCAAATTTTCGAAAGTGAGATTTTGTTATACTTACATGTTCTGAGGTCCCCTGAATACGAAAATCACGTTTTTAGCGAATGGTCTCTGTGTCTATCTGTGTGTCTGTTATCAGCATATCTCAAGAACGAATAGTAGCAGAAATTCCAAACTCTGTATTCTAAATGTGTATCATATAGGGATGCTACAGTAAGCTTTTCGTTAAGATGAAGCAAATGGTTCGTGTACAGGGACATTCAAAAGTATTCAAATACATTACGGCGGTCTATGGGGGAAATTGCAAGTAAGTAGAATTTAACATCTATAGACTGCACTAAACCAAATGAAACGAATACATATTTTTTGTAATAGAGATAGTCAACTGGGAAATTTTTTTTTGTGTATGTAGGAGCCTCGCCTCCCCCCCCCCCCTGGGGTAGATGTCCTCCCTCGAGTGGAGTAAATTTTCATGATGGGTATCTTTCAAAAGATCTCGCCAATACCTTTAAAACGAATGGTTGAACCATCGATCTACGATAATTTAAAATAAAGTTAATGATTTCTTTCATTTTTAACATTTTTATTTTATTTTATTATTTTTTTTTTTTTACTTTAATATTGAGAATAAATTCAACTTTTTTTTAGATATTTAGTGTTATACTATTTCTCTAATATGGAAATCGTCTGTGTTATCATACAAGATAACTTTTTAAAATAATAATTTTAATAAATTATTTTTTTTAAACTGAATTATTTTTTAATAACCGAATTAAATTCTATATAAATGTAGGTGCATTAATGAAACGGGGGGTTGAGGGGAGCCAGAACTAATTATCATATAAAACTCTTCCGAACCCTAATTTGAATTGTTTAACATAGGTTTACATAACAGTACACGTTATCTCACCTCTTAATCTCCAACCTGTACTTATAGCATTAAATTTCAGGGTAAGAGAAAGTCGTGTGAGTGACACACTAGATTATTCTTATTATGAGGACTTTAAATGGAGCACTTAACGGAGCACTGGGATGTGTTGTTGCTGTTGTGTTTTCGGGCCTATATTTTTTGTCACCCAGCAGTTTTTTTGTCATTCATATTTATTGATCGGGTAGAATTTTTTTAATTTCAGAACGAAAATTAGAAAATATCGAAACACATTTGATTTCTAAACAAAAACTGAAAATACATTTGAATGATCACGTGGTAATCTTCATGATCTAAATATTGTTTTCAAGATTTATCGTTCACATTCCGTCATTTTTGACGGGGCTATATACTAGTATAATAATAATAATAATAAAAATAATTAATCAAAAATAACTTTGAAATTTCATTTATTATCATAGATTATAAGCAGAATAATTTGTTTTGTATTCCTGAGCAATAAAGAATGCTTGTCTTTTATATACATGAATATCTTTTAGTCCCTTTCTCATAAACAGTGTAATTTGTTTTGTATGCCTAAGCAATAAAGACTGCGTGTCTTTATACACATGGATATTTTTTAGTCTCTTTCTTGCAGAAAAAGGTTGTAATTGTCGAGGCCTAAACAACAAGAACCATTGAGCTTTTATTCTACAAAAGCTGTCCAGAATGTATTTGAGGACTTAATGGGTTTAGGCGAAAAAGCTAGAAACACAATATCCATTAGCAGAGCCATCCCAAAGACAGTTTCTTCGAAATTTTGTGCGAAAGAGGAACAGGAAATCGCCGTGGGAAAAAAATAAAATCACAAGAGCTGTTTATATGTTATATAACAACACGTTGAGAAGAAAATACTAGGTGGAGATGAATCATTGAAGAATAGAGCAAGAATGAAAAATCATGAGGTACGCAATGACTTTCTAACTGTAATACATATTCGTTTCGTTGTATTGCTTAACTTTAATGTATCTGAATATTTTAGTGTAGTCCTGTAAATTTGAAGGCTAAGTATAATATATATTCTATACAAAACATTATTTCAGCGCATTAATATATGTCAATTTCGTTAAAACTTTTACAGAGAAAATTATTTAATAGTGACATATAAAAATGTCTCTTCTAAAACGCAATGCATTGACATTTTTTGGGGTGTTCCTGTACACAAACCAGTTGTGCAGGGTTTATTGTTACCATTTTAAATAGAGATAATTCCATAGTAAACTTGAAAAACATGTATCATTTTTAAGGAATTCTGAAAATATTTACGGACGCTGAAGACGGGCAGACGGACAGTCAGACAAACAGATACACTAATTAAAATCATATTCACTTTTAAAAATTGTTAGAAAGTGTTGAAAACCCTTAACGTAAACGAGAATGTAATTTCAGCTAATTTCCAATAAAAGCCAATAATATAATGTTACTGAATATTTATGTGTGACCTTGTAAATCTTAATGCTAATTATACTACTAAGTCTACTTCTAAACAGGGTTTACATTAGGAAATAACACTGAGTAGGATTTTCACACTCTAACAAAAAAATGTAAGTAGGAGTTTTCAAATCTAAGTGAGAAATTACATAGTTTATATTTTGCACTTTCTCAAGAATTAATATATATAATGATCCTCATCTGTCATGAACGAATCCGGTTAGTACCGCTTCAAAACAGAAACTTTTGGCAGCCATTTTTTTTTTCCGTTTGTTTAATTCAACTTAGGAAACATACATATCATTTTCATACATGTTTTGTATCGCACATATTCTTATTTCCTATAAAACCTTGAAAAACTATTCAATTGTAATGTTTAAATGTCTAAATTAAGTATAACGGATCACTGGCTATTATAAACATGAACCTATAAATGGAATTATGTAACTTCATGATTATAAACAAAGCAAGACCAAATAAAAACAAACAAAAAATGTCGCCATTCAGAAAATACAAATTCCAAATGGACAACTTTTTAATTCCGAATGAACGACTCTTTGACTGTTTCATTAAAAAAACGCTTAAAATATTTATAAAACATATTAAAGCCTTAAAAATCTTAAAATATTTGTAAAAACGCATTAAAGCCTTTAAATATTTTTATCAAACTTCATTGTTTGTTTACATTGTAAGGTATGATTGGCGCCGAGTTTAGTACGTAAATGCCGCCAGTTGATTTTAGTTTTGAAATTAGTGTAAAATGATAGTTGGGATAGAATGTTTGGTTGGACAAGTAAAAGTCACCAGTTGAAATGAGTATTGAAATTAGAGTAATCTAAGGTGATAATGTCGAGTCAAGGTAAAATGTTCGGTTGAGAATGAGAAAGTCCCTAGCTGGATCCTGGACATTTTGGCGATGTTGAGGGTGAGATAACTGGTTGGAGGTATCGAGTAGAGGTGAATTTGGGTTAGCATGGAGTGTCTGTAGTTATTGGATAGTTAGTTAGAAAATTTGAAAACAGGATCTACGATAGTCTTAAAAAAAAAGTATTTTGGTAAAATGAAGTGAATCGATTTTTCTTATTATGAGGACTTTAAATACGCAAGCGAAGTGATGACGTCAATGGCCGTTCGTGGATACAAGAAAAATATTTCCTATGTTAAACACCCAATGGATTTTTCGTAAAAAAATATTAAAAATCGAAAGAAATTATTTCCCGATTTTAATCCCCATATTTAGGTTTAGATATGTATTAGTTATCATGTGCATGCGTTAGATTAAGTTGTTTTTGTTCTAAAATTGATAAAATTTGAATTTTAAATTTCAAAACTCTAGATAAAAAAAAAAAAAAAAAAAAAAAAAAACTTCCATATTCCATTGAAAACATAAACATTTCATTTCAAAGGATGATATTACACAATAAATATCCAACTAATATACTAATTAAAAGGAAAATGATAAATATTCTATCATAATTTGAAGTGAAATTTGTTTTCAAATGTCTAAATAAAGTATCTGATATAAGATACTAATATGTTGCAGCGGAATAGATTTGATATCGGTCATCCTTGGCAGAAAAAAAAATATATATTTATATATATCGCCAAATTGTCTGGCGAATATAATTTAATTCCTTTCAAAAATCATGGTTATTTTAAAAATTTATATTAAGAGAGTAAGGAATAATATGAAGCAATATTTCGCACAACACATATTACGAAAATATACATCTGGCATGTATATTTTCGTAGTACGTTTTTGATCGCCAAATACAAAAACGCCAAGGACAACAGAGTTTTGAAATTTAAAATTAAAATTTTGTCAATTTGACAGCAAAATAACTCAATCTAACATATGCACATGATAACTAATACATATCGGGAAATAATTTTCCTCGGTTTTTAATAATTTTTTACAAAAAATCCAATGGGCGATTAACACAGGAAAACATTTTCTTCCATACACGGACGGTCAGTGTCGTCACACTTCGCTTGCGTATAGAGCACTTAATGGAACACTGGGATGTGTTGTTGCTGTTGTGTTGCCGGGCCTATATTTTTTGTCAAAAAGCAGTTTTTTTATTGTCATTCATATTTATTGATCGGGTAAAATTTTTGAAGTGAAAACTTCTTTAGGCGCGTTGAGCACTTTTGGGTGAACAAAAATCATTGAACTCCCGTCATCGTCAGCTAACGCTTTCCATTTGAAGTGAAAACTTTTGGGTGAAGAAAAATCATTGAATTCGCGTCATCGTCAGCAAACGCTTTCCATCCTTGTATGATACAAATAATGTATCACACAATTAACTTGCTAATGTGATGTGTTAATAATTATATACTGTATATTGTTTTAAAATCTGGAGTGGCGTTACACGACTTCTCTCATCTCCGGGCACTGTCTCTATTGCAGCTAGACCTCACAAAACCGTGAGAAAGCCCAAAGCTGCCATTTTTCTCACGTTTTTACAATCTGGTGCGGCTCTACACGACTTCTCTCATCACCGGACACTGTCTCTTAAAGATTGCAGCTGGAAACGTTGCAGTTAGGCCTCACAGAACAGTGAGAAAGACCAAAGCCTCCATTTTTCTCACGTTTTTACAATCTGGTGCGGCTCTACACGACTTCTCTCATCTCCGGACACTGTCTCTATTGCAGTTAGACCTCACAAAACCGTGAGAAAGGCCAAAGCCGCCATTTTTCTCACGTTTTTACAATCTGGTGTGGCTCAACACGACTTCACTTAACTCCGGACACTGTCTCTTAACGATTGCATCCGGAATCGTTGCAGTTATACTTCACAGAACCATGAGAAAGACCAAAGCCGCCATTTTTCTCACGTTTTTAAAATCTGGTGTGGTTCTACACGACTTCTCCAGAGCTTCCAACCTAATCCGGCAAATTGTTAGTACCGGCCCTTTTTCTTCACCACTTAATTTTTAGAGTATTTTTCTTGTTAATTCATCGTAGACACATTTGAAGAGAATTTCTCTAAAAATTAAGTGGCGTAGAAAAAGAGGCGGTACTAACAATTTGCCGGATTAGGTTGGCAGCTCTGCTTCTCTCATCTCCGGACACTGTCTCTTAAAGATTACAGCCGGAAACGTTGCAATTAGACCTCACAGAACCGTGATAAAGGCCAAAGCCTCCATTTTTCTCACGTTTTTACAATCTGGTGCGGCTCTACACGACTTCTCTCATCTCCGGACACTGTCTCTTAAAGATTGCAGCCGGAAACGTTCCAGTTAGACCTCACAAAACCATGATAAAGGCCAAAGTTGCAATTTTTCTCACGTTTTTACAATCTGGTGTGTCTCTACACGACTTCTCTCATCTCCGGACACTGTCTCTATTACAGTTAGACCTCACAAAGAACGAAAATTATAAAAAATCGAAACACATTTGATTTATAAACAAAAATTGAAAATACATTTAAATGATCACGTGGTAACCATCATGATCTAAACATTGTTTTCAAGATTTATCGTTCACATTCCGTCATTTTTGACGGGGTTATATACTAGTTATAAATATGCACAAAATATAAATAAATAAATAAATAAATAAATAAAAATAAATAAATAAATAAATAAATAAAGTAAATATTAAGTAAATGAAAGTTTAACGTTTCTCCCCCCCCCCCCTCAACTCCACTTTTTTTTTTTTTTTTTTTTTTCGTTTTGAGATTAAGGAGCAATTCTGCTGTCAATATTTATAATCTAAATTTTTATGAAAAATGCAGAAAGAATTGATCAAGTTCTTATCTCTTAACCTTTCTCAAAATCTATTTTTAATATGATTTTAAGCACTCAACGATTGCTCGAAAGAAGTGCAGTAACTGGAATAACCAAAATTAGTTCATATATAATTGCAATCTTTAGCTGCTACACATTGTAGCTGTTTGTTAAAATAAAATACGTTTCTTCATATATTCTCTTAACAAAACTTTAAAATTAAGAAATGTTTTAAAATGATTACTCAGTTTTTTTACTTTTTTTCTCAAACAAAAAATTCTAGAGAAGTAAAAAACAGGAGATCACATGTTTGAAAGCAATTAATATATCATCCAATGTAACTAAAAAGAATGGATGAAAGTACAAGATGAACAATGAGAAAAATTAGGGAGAAAATCCTTTTTCTGATATAATTTTGAATGGGATTTTTAAAAATATAGTGGGATTCTTACAATGCCCCTCTCTAATGTGAACCCTGCTATAGAAAGCATTCTTTTGTGCATATTAATAACCTATTTCAATTTCATTAAGATTTATGCAAGTTAAAGTTATAACACTGTTAAAAATTTCAGTTCAAACTTGAAGCACTATATAGTAGAGTAAAATTGTAGCAATACTATAATATGGTTTAACCTCACTTTTAAGTTTTCTGCTTCTTGCGATTGAATTTAAGTTGCACCAAAACTTGGAACTACCACACACCCATTCATAAAGGAAATATAAATCAGTAAAATTCCTATTGAAATGGAATGGAAAGGAAAAAAAGTTAGAATATATTATCGATAATTTTAAGAATTTTTTTTTTTATTTTTTTATTTTGCTATGAAAATTGGTACACTTATTAATTAGGACAAAATGTAGCTAATGTCGTATTTTTAAGTTCGATCGGATAATTGGTTCAGAAGATATTAAATAAAAGCTCCATTGTAACTAGTGCAAGCTAGATTTGAATCTTGAAAAGTTGAAAATAGATAATGTAATCTGAAACATCCTTTTATTTTGAAAAAAAGAATTTTTTTTTTCCTCCCGATGTTTTTTACTAATTTTATAAGCTGATAGAAACTTCATATAAACTCTATCGTACATTTATTTTGAGTGTTTAAATTTAAAATCCATTCTGTCTTTAATAAACTGTGTATTATTTAAAGATATTCTTACATGTTTTCTTTTTTACTTTATCTTACCCATAGGGTCGAGAAAGTATTGTTTTAGGGTCAAATTTTCGAACGTGAGTTTTTGCTATATTTACATGTTCTGAGATCCCCTGAATACGAAAATCATGCATTTAGCGAATGGTCTGTGTGTTTGTCTGTGTGTCTGCTATCAGCATATCTCAAGAACAAATAGTAGCAGAAATTTCAAACTCAGTATTCTAAATGTGTATCATATAGGGATACTACAGTAAGCTTTTCGTTGAGATCAAGCAAATGGTTCGTGTACAGGGACACTCAAAAGTATTCAAATACGTTACGTCTAAGGGGGAAATTGCAGGTAAGTAGAGTTTAACGTTTATAGACTGCAATAAACCAAGTGAAACGAATATATATATATTGTAATAGAGATAGACAACTGGGAAAATATTTTTTGTGTATGTAGGAGCCTCGCCTCCCCCCATGGGGAGAAGTCCCCCCCCCCCCCCCCGATGGGGAGTAAATTTTCATGATAGATATCTTACAAAAGAGCTCGCCAATGCCTTTAAAACGAATAGTTGAACCATCGATCTGCGATAATTTAAAATAAAGTTATCGATTTTCTTCATTTTTAATAATAATAAAAAAAAAAAAAAAGATGATTTTTATTTATTTATTTATTTATTTATTTTTTAATGTAATATTGAGAATTTTTTTAAAATAAAGTTGTCGATTTTTTTTTTTTTTTTAAATGTAATATTGAGAATAAATTCAACTTTTTTTTTGGATATTTAGTGTTATACTACTTCTCTAAGGAAGATAATTTTTTTAAATAATAATTTTAATAAATTATTTTTACCGAGTGAATTTGTATAGGAAAACATAGAAGAAAGTCGTGTGGTGGCTACAACACACTAGTTATTTGTTGTTAGTGGATGTGCTTTACTAATAATATTTTACCATTTCCAGGAAAGTTGTTCGGGAATTAAAATAAATTCCTCATAGAGATATGGTAATTAATGTCTGTTTGAAGCTAAATTTTCATCGCTTGTTTTTTGTTCATTAATGAAACGGGGGGTTGAGGGGGGGTGGTAGCCCCCCTCACACAGAACTAATTATCATATAAAACTCTTCCTAAGCCTAATTTGAATTGTTTAACATAGGTTTACATAACAGTACTCGTTATCTTACCTCTTAATCTTTAACCTGTATTTATAGTATTAAATTTCAGGGTAAGAGAAAGTAGTGTGAGTGACACACCAGATTATTTTTTCTACATCACAGACATATTTTAGAAGTTGCAAAAGAAGTAACGAATTTATAACTTAATGTCTAATACACAATATTAGAAAGAGAGAAAGAAATTACTATCGGTAAACTTTAAAAGACTTTTTATTATTTGAGAAATACAGTGATTTTTGATTGGTTACTTTACAAAAGATTTATAAATATAAACGGAAATTAAGCAGAATGGAAAATTCGTAGTTACTAAGAGTTCTGGTAATTTCCCTTTTATTATCAGTAATCTTTCAAAGAAGAGAGTAAATTTATTTCGAAGTTAACGGAAATATTTTCCTTAAATTTCCTGATAACAAAATCTTTTTACACGCAGAGAAGCGAAATCGATTTTTCTATATAATTCACCGGATAATGTAAAAATACTTGGTATTTTGTAATATTGCTCTGTAATTAACTTGTGTTTGAAAAATATTTGTAATTTACAAGAAGATGCATATCGTTAGTATATAGTAATTTTTTTTCCTTCCTATTTTATGACGTATACAACATTTAAAATAATTGCAGAAATGTCAGTGGAAGCTTTCCCATTGAGATTCCAAGACTTTTTGGGTTCTGTGTGTTCGCGTGTATCGTGATAGCGCTCGCAAAATTGACTTGCTAATTGGTGCACATGTTTATTTTATGAGTCAGCTCGAATTAGCTGTATAGTTTTGGAGGTGTATCAGATTTATACACAAACACATAAAAAAATCTTATGCCTTTACATTCTATGGACAGAATTTATTTTAAAATATTTAAAAATCATTACGTCTCGTAGTTAAATTAAATTTTTAATCACATTAAAAACTGAGACAGACAATATACACTAAAAATATACAATTTAAAACATTAAAAACACAAAACAAAAATTTTTAAACGTTTCGAGCCTTTTACAGGCTCCTCATCAGTAAAAAACATCAAATGATCCATGATTTACGTTCGAAAATTGTACAGCATGCCATAGAAACTGACTATTTACCTGATTTTAACAGTACGAAAATAATCATATCTAACTGTTTAAATTATCATTCAAGAATTTTCCTGGAGGGCTGGTACTCAAATCAACATTTTTCACCCCTTAATGAAGCATGCGCAGTTCCCAATGAATACGTTGTACTCACTTAATGAAAGTCTGTTGTTCTTCTCAGCATTTTCATTTGATGTTTTTTACTGATGAGGAACCTGTAAAAGGCTCGAAACGTTTAAAAATTTTTGTTTTGTGTTTTTAATGTTTTAAATTGTATATTTTTAGTGTATATTGTCTGTCTCAGTTTTTAATGTGATTTAAAAAATAGAATTTCTTTTAAGTGCATTTTAAGGGGATGGTGGACGTTAAAACTCGGTTTTTGAAATTATTATCTTAAAGCTATGAAATTTTGTATACCTGTGCATTGAAATGTATATGAATATCAAATATATATATATTTTTTCAAAAACTATTAAAATTAAAATTAAAATTCAAAATTTTAATTTATTTGAAAATTTTTAAAAGGCTCCATGTGACTGAGTTTTTAAAATTTTCACTCGATTTTACATTATTATAGTTTGTGAATATATTTTAAGCATTTGTGTGCATTAATTAAAGTATTTAGTGTTATGTAAATTTTATGTTTCAGAATAATGTTTCTCTAATGTTTTGTCATTTTTTTTTTGCAAGTTTTGAAAATTTTTATGGAAATCCTTTCTAGTTATAAGCAAAAAAACTTGTCAAAGAAATTTGTAATGTTAAAAAAAAAAAAAAAAAAGGTTATATCCACCTACATAATTGCACAATTACCGCACCAAAACATACAAATATTGTACATAGTATGTGCAACAATGTATTAAAGTTACAAGTCATTTGTAGCTTTTTGTAATACAGGGTGTTCCAAAGTATTTTCGCTCTTCTTCAATTTGTGGTTGATCTCCTAATTGCACTGTGGACTAAATCGACAGTGGAAATAATGAGTTTTTAAATGTTCTTAGCACGTGCAAAGTTCTAGGCCATTTCGTCTTGCATTGTTTTAGAAAATCGAAAAAAATGTCAAAAAAAAAAAAAAAAAAAAAAAAAAATCTAATAATTTGATCACTGTAGAAATGAATTAAAGCACAGGTGTAAATAATGAAAAATTCCAAGCAAAAACGCCCAGAGCACTCTATAAAGTCCTTTCTGAAACAGAAACGGCTATATATAGCGTCTAGTGGCTTGTAGTGATACTAAAGTGAAGTATGTACGTTTTATTAAATATTTTTAACATTTCCTCTATAAACTCGATTTTATACGCTTTTTACTTTCTTCTACATGTATATACAGAGAAAGTATTGGATTTGTGAAAATTTTCGAACTCCAGTTTTCGATAGATTTACATGTTTTGGGATGTCCTGAACACGATTTGACTATTTTTAGAAAATGTCTGTGTGTGTGTGTGTGTATCACAAATTTTGTGGACGCTGTATCTCACGAACCAATGAACGATATTTAACCAGACTTGGTATTTAGTTGGACCCTGACATAAATTGTTGCTGATTAGATTTGTGGAACAATTGCCCAACAGGTGGCGCTGTTGTTGCATTTTTTTAAAATAAATTTTTAACATGGCAATATAGGACGAAAATTTCGTATAAATGTACATAATGAAAGTTATTTTAATCGTGTGATTGTAAAATTCATATGAATTATTGATAATAGTAGTAGTTAACTAGGAAAATAATTTTGTGCATGTGGGAGCATCGCTTCCCCCCCTGGGGAGATGTACCCCTCGGGGGGGGGGGGAGTAAATTTTCAATATGAGTATCCTTCGAAAGATCTCTTTAATACCTTTGAGACGAATGGTTGAGCTATAGATCTGTGATAATTTAAAACAAAGTTATCGCTTTTTTTTTTTATCTTTTAACGAAAAAACTTGGAAAGTAATCTTATTTCTTCTGATTTGCAAAAAATTTACATCTTTCGGCTTTAATGATAATATAATTCTGTCAGATAAAAATCGTCTTCATTTATAATAGAAAATAATTTGATAATTTAATATTTGTATTGAATACATTTTGTGTAAAATTATATAGAAGAAAGTCATGTGGTGGCCACATCATACTAGTTTAAAGTAATGTAAAGTAAGTACCGTCAATAAATAAAGAGTTAACATGATTATTCTGCATTAAACATAATGAAATTAACATGTATTATTAAAAGGCTTGAATACATGTTATTTGTAAAGGTAAAATATGTGCATAGACTTAATAATTAATATACAAATCCACATAAAAAGATTGCAATATGTTATTAAATCATTTAATAATTAGAGGATCTAATTGATTTTAAACTTGGTGTAAATATAATATGAAGCAACGGAAATCCCAATGGAAAAAAGAGTGTATCTGATTGGTGCGCAGTCTTAAGCATTGAACGAAAAAAAAAAAAAGTATTTACTAATATTAAATAAATATTTCAATTTTTATTTGATATTTGAGAGTGTTGCTAAATAACAGTTCAAACTTCCGTTAAAAATGAGATTAATTTTTAAGTATCTTGCTATAATTTTATATAATAAACCTCAAATGTGTTACTTCTTATATGTTTTGAAAAAATCTTTAATTAATATTTTCAGAGGCATGTTTGCATATCAGGAATATTTCAATGACAATGTCTGGAGAAATATGCCTTTTTTCTTGCGTAGTCGTATATTTCGCGCCTACATTTATATACATAGACATAGAGTTGTTTTATCATTTTTACGCCTACGATGGCAAAATAATTTATTATGCATAAAATTTACTACTACTATATTTCTTTTGAAAGTTGCGTTCGTACAATACCATTATTTTTTAAATCTACACATTGTTAAATGCTGATATTGATCATTGATCATATCTAAGAAATTAATTATTTGTAACTTTTAATTACTCAAATACTTGCTGTTGCCATAAATACATAAATAACGAGAAAAAATATGAAGCCCTTTTCGCAAGTTACACAAAAAACATAACACATAAGCATTTAATAAATGAATATGAAAGACGTTTTTATATACAGATAATAATTAGCAACAACATTATAAACTAGTTGGCATAGGTGGACTCTGTTCAGTTCCCCATCATATTTATGTTCTCATAAATTTCTAGTGCGAGACGTATTATAATCATGTTAAAAGAAATGAATTTGGCCAAAGCTTGATACAGTGACAGAATGAAATTCCCGCCTAATAGGCCATCCATCGTTCACTTCGATATATTCATCTTATTCTAATCTATTAATTTATTTTGTCAGGGTCATTTCTGTTGTTTAGTTTTCATGCTACTATTTCCAATGCAATAATCCTCAAAATTCATATTTATATGAAAAATTTACAATTTCGCTATGTTGATAAAATCGTAAATTACGAATAATTTACGAAATTTTCCTATTAGAATATTTGCATTCAATCATGTTCAAACAAATATCATAAATGTAATTTTGAAGTTGTCTAATGTATTTATGATCCTCAAAATGGAAGTTTATGCTCAATTTTGCCTTATTCTGGCTTGTTAAGTAAATCGTAAATTTCAAATAACTTACGAATTTTTTAAATTGGAAAATTCATAGTCCATGATATTCATGCCGGTATCCAAAATAATATTTAAAAAGTGGTTTGACATCTTTACGATGAAAATATCCCTCAAGATTGACTTTTATGTGAAATTTTGCTCTATTCTGCTATATTAAGAAATTCGTAAGTTTTCAATACCTTACGAAATTTTTATATTGTAAAATTCATAGTCATTAATATTTATGCCAGTGCTCTAAATAATATTTCAAAAGTAGTCTGACATCTTTACGATGAAAGTATCTCTCAAAATAGACGTTTATGGGAAATTTTGCCCTATACTGCCATGTTAAGAAATTCGTAAATTTCCAATAACTTGCGAAACTTTCAAAGTAACATATTTATAGTTGCTAATGTTCATTCCGGCATCAAAACTGATATTTTAAAACTGGTCTGACATTTTTACAGTAAAAAGTTTCCATTTAATGCACGTTAAGTGAATTTTTTTCCTATTCTCTCATGTTAAGAAAATCGTAAATTTCTAATAACTTACGAAGTTTTTTAATTCGAATGTTGCAAATGAATAGGGTTCTTGCCAGTGTCGAAAGTAATATTTTAAAAGTGATCTGACCTCTCTGCGATCATTTGTTCGTGAGATATCGTGTTAACAGACTAACAAACTAACGAACTAACACACTAACGGACTGACACACTAACGGACTGACACACTAACGGACTAACACACTAACAGGCACCCTACATACAGACACCATACAAATTTTGTCATTTTCGGATTCCTCACACCTGAAAACGTATGAAAAAGTCAAAAAACCAAGGTCGAAATTTTTCACGATTACCTAAGTTCCCCATACCTATAGTATGATGGGGAACTATTATAGTGTTGAATTAAAGAACGTATTTCAATTTTATAGTTACAATATAACGCAAATTTACAATAAAATAAGTTTCTAATTATGGTTTCACTTATATATATATATATATATATATATATACACAGGGTGATCAATTTAAAAAAGTACTCATTTGTTTGTGTTATCCACATCTATAATAGTATATGTAGCAAGACTTTCAACATTATTACTTATTTAATATGTATTTAACGTGCATGTATCTTTTTTTCGCTTTCTATATACGAAAACTCGTTTTTACTTCCTTATACAAAGTATAAGGAAGTATAGTATACTCATCTAGTTTTGACACGCACTTCTTTTCTCAATTGTAGGGGTAATACTTTCCTTGTTAAGCCTAGAACTATTTCCTGTCACATTTCTTTTTGGTACTCACCAAGTTTTGACCCGCACCAATTTTAATTTAATTACTTACTTACTTTAATTAATTAATTTATTTGTTCTATATTTTTATTTTATTTTTATTCTATTTATTTTATTTACTTTATTTTTATTATCATTTTTATTTTATTTATTTTATTCTTTTTTTTTACGAGGGTGTGGCGGTGTCTGGTCTTCGTTAATCTGTGCTGCACCGTCAAGTGCTCGATGGGGTCGTTTAGCAGTCGTCGGACTACCAACGCGGGGAACCATCCCCCCGTGGTGGATCAAAATTGCGATGGTCCCTCTTTCTCTTCTCCATTCGGTCTCCCTGCGCATAGTAATTTCCCTCCCAATTAGGAATATTTAGGCCTTGCCACTTCAAAAACTTCAAAATTTTCGCTATGCGCCCAAAACTATCTTCCACCACCCAGTGGCTTCACGTAATTAATTTTTTTTTTTTTTTTTAAAGTGTAATCTCATTGTTCCTCCCTCGTTCAGCTTGTCTTTCTCAAATCATAAGTGTTGTCCCCTTCCCCTTTTCAAATGGCCTCCTCTTTCGGCTTTAATTATTGTGTGCACAACTAACTTTAGCGGCTCCCCCAGCGTTTTTTTTTTTTTTTTTTTTTTTTTTTTTCCCTCCCTGCCTAAATTCAAAATTGTTTTAATTTTGTATAATTCCGGTTATTTCGACTCTCAGCTAGTTAGTGCACTTATTCCAAATTCCTTAACATCTGGAGCGTGCTGCAATTCCTGAGCTTTGGCGTTCTAGTTACATTGCTGCCAAGCAGCTTCCACGCGATGATCTGGCGCTTTATTCGCTCCGGCGGACGGCATCCAACCCGTTAAGCTTGGCCGAGCCCAGGCAGGCAGGGACCATCCAAAGGTTTCAAAGGAAGTATAGTAATCCCGATTTGCGAAATGGATTTTGTATTTCACATTGCTCGAAAACGAATTATCACTGAATATTGCCAATTTATACGTGTGACTCTCAAAAACGGTTGGACGTAGAAAATTGCGAATTGGTACATAGTTTTGTTATAACATCTACTTGTGCACCTCCCTTTTTGGACTTTGTATGATTTTCCGTTTTGGAGATATTTAGGGAAATTAGGTTCATAATGACCAAAAATGCATAGGTTTTGGCCATAATGTATCAAAAAACGGTAATAACTCAAAACGGTTTGGACAAATCTTGCAATTTAACTGACTTTACGACTAGCTAGACATTTGAAACTTTCAGTAAAGCTCAGAAAAAGTTGACAGTGCATTTTAAAAATATTTTTAGCCAATTTTTCCGGAGTCATTGCTGCCTTCAGCAGCCTTTATGTGATTCAACAGAAAATTTATTTAACTAATTTCCCGACTAGCTAGACATTTGAAACTTTCAGAATCGATCAGAACACGGTGAAAATGCATTTTAAAAAATACTTTTAGCCAACTGTTTAGGATCCCTGCTGCCTTCGGTAGCGTTACCAGTACAAATCTTGCAATCGATTTTTAGCTAACTTCTCGACTAGCAAGACATTTAAAACTTCCGGAAAAGCTCACAACACGGTGACAATGCATTTTAAAAATATTTTTAACCAATTGTTTCGGGTCACTGCTGCCTTCGGCAGCGTTTATATGGTTCAACAGAAAATTTATTTAACTAACTTCCCGACTAGCTAGATATTTTAAACTTTCATAATAGTTCAGAACACGGTGAAAATGCATTTTTTAAATATTTTTAGCCAAATGTTTCAGATCCCTGCTGCCTTCGGCAGCGTTTATATGGTTCAACAGAAAAGTTATTTAACTAACTTCCCAAATAGCTAGACATTTAAAACTTTCAGAATAGTTCAGAACATGGTGAAAATGCATTTTTTAATACTTTTAGCCAATTTTTTCGGGTACCTGCTGCCTTCGGCAGCGTTACAAGTACAAATCTTGCAATCGGTTTTTAACTAACTTTCAGAAAAGCTCAGAATACGGTGATAATTCATTTTTTAAAATATTTTTAGCCAACTGTTTCGGGTCCAATGTCAATGTTTTTCAATATTATGTATATTTCTAAAAGTGTATAAGGAAGTCATGTGGTGCCCATATCAGATTTTTTAAACATAAATTTGGGTGAACATCATTAGTAATTTTTAATCCGATTCTGCGCAAATGATTTGAGTGAATCGTCTGCTTCTTTCAACATTTTTATTTTTATTTTTGAAAACTCATTGCGTAAGATTATGAATGGCAACAATAAAAATCGTCTACATGAACTAATTCTTAAGGAAAATGGCTCGTTTTTCTGTGAAAGAACATGTGTTTATTTGCGATAATTACGTTGTGTCTAAATCATAAAAAAAAAAAAAAAAAAAAACGCGAGAGAAATTTCATTTAAAGTTACCATTAAGACCAATACCTTCAAAATGCTGCATCTTTAAAATGGTTAAAATATTTCGATCAACGGGAAGTGTCATGGATATGGATAAACAGCGAATTCGAACTGTGTTAACACCGGAAAAGCTTGATAACATCAAAATTTCCTTGGAACAAAACTCAGGTAAATTCATACGAAAATTACAGTTGGAGCAAGGGATATCTTATGGTTCAGCGCATCAGGCATTGAGATATCATTTGAAATTTTACCCGTATCATTTACAGTCTATGCAGGAATTGCGTCCAAGTGATCCAGGAAACCGACTGCATTTTTGTGTTTGGTTTCGCCGATTCATTTGTTACAACATTCAAAAGCTTAATGATGTCTACTTCTCAGAAGAAGCTTGGTTCCACCTTAATGGCTACCTTAATAACCAACTACCACCTCAATGGCTACATTTACTATCCGCGATTGTAATGAAATGCTCGCCCTCTGGTGGGCTACGGTGAAATTACAATAAACATGGTTTAATTCGAATTCCATATAGCCGCCATTGCTAGCCGATGTTTAGTTTCACATATATTTATTGAATAAAAATGAATAAATACGGTAAAAAAGATAACACATACTTTTGTGTGCCACAGTGTAAATCCAAAGCATCAAGAAATCCAGAATTGAGCTTCCATTTATTTCCAAATGACGAATTTAAAATTTCAGTTGCTTCGGCTAATGGAAGTAAAGAATTAATCAGATGATTTGAAATTAATATTTGTTCAACTTCAGTTAAAAATCTACTTCCGATCGAACTTTGAATAAACTGAAGTATTTTTTCCAAAAACAATCAATTTTCCATAATGTAATGGCGGAGAAATTATAGTACGAATATTAAGTAGAATAACAAGAACACTATTGGAACACACGTGGCTAATGTTTACTAACAACTGCAGTGTTCACAAAGCGCCGTCTATCGATCATTACAAACGCGGATAAGGAATGATAATGTAAAAAAATTAAATTAAATTATGTTTTTCAAAAATATAATTATCACAGGATTAAGTAACTTTGTGCCTCTCCATTTCTATTTTACTTCACAAATAAAGTTGTAACAGTCTAACAGTGTTGGAAATTATCTATCACCCTTAAAGAAAGTTTAAACAATTATACATCATTGTTAGAATCATAGATATAGTAATAATATATAGATTGATCATTGAGGAGAAAAAAGTGATTCCTTTTCACTTGGGAAAAGACGGCGATTTTACCAAAATATGTCCGTCTTTCCCCGAGTGAATACGCATAGGAATACACACAAATACTTTAGCAAATAAAAGTTTATGAATAATTTATTTACTGAAGGTGAATGAAAAACTCCAGATACAGTTTCAAATTCATTTTTCTTTTTTTTTTTCAATACCACTTAATGGTTGATTCCAAATCTTTTTTTTTCGGCATCAAAAATCTTTGCACGATAACATGGGGATGATATATCTATATATATATATTACTATATCTATAGTTAGAATAGTTGCCACATCCGTCAGATTTAAGGGTAATAAGAAAAACCGACGGGTACTCTGTTAAATTGATCACCCTGTATATATATATATATATAAATCCTTTGAAAATACAATATACTATGTGGGGGGGGGGGGGGAATACTCAAACACTCTATTATAAATTTTTCGTTTGTTTATTTAACGACTTCTCTTACTTTAATTAATTTAAATAATCATTAATTACTTAATGTTTAGAAAGTCGAGTGGAGCCATTTCAAATTTTTAGAAAATGCCTGTGGGTTTGTGTATTAGTATGTGTTTAACCAAAGTGTTAACCAAATTTCGATTAGTGTTTAACTAAATTTCGATTATTATTTAACGACTTATTTTATTAATATTTAACGACTTCTCTTACTTTATTTAAACAAATCGTTAATTGCTTAATGTTCGAGTGGAATCACTACAAATTTTGTATTATATATTATAATCCTTTTAACTATTTTTTTTTTCTTTTTTAAGGTTTTCCCCTCTTATTTAGCTTAATGTTCCGACAGTAATTTGACGGTTTTTAGCGAGGACCGAAACAGGAAACCGCCAAATCTGCAAGTGGCAATCCTTACATGCCATTTTATATCCATTTTTATTACTTTCTCTTACCCATAAGGTAGAGAAAGTATTACTTTTGGGTCAAATTTTCGAACGCGAGATTTTGTTATATTTACACGTTTTAAGGTCCCCTGAATACGAAAATCATGTTTTTAGCAAAAGGTCTGTGTGTATGTCTGTGTGTCTCTGTGTGTGTCTGTCTGTTATTAGCATATCTCAAAAACAAATTATGGCAGAAAGTTCAAACTTGGTATTCTAAATGTCTATCATATAGGGATGCTACAGTAAGCTTTTCGTTAAGATCAAGCAAATGGTTCGTGTTCAGGGACAATCAAGAGAATTCTAATACATTACGTCTATGGGGAAATTGCAGGTAAGTAGAGTTTAACGTCTACTGACTGCGCTAAACCAAATGAAACGAATATATATTTTTTGTAATAGAGATAGTCAACTGGGAAAAAAAATTGTGTATGTAGGAGCCTTGCCTCCCCCCCCTGGGGGGAAGTCTCCCCTCGAGGGGAGTAAATTTTCATGATGGGTATCTTTCAAAAGAGCTCGCCAATACCTTTAAAACGAACGGTTGAACCATCGATCTGCGATAATTTAAAACAAAGTTATCGATTTTTTTACTTTTAACGATTTTTTTTTTTTTTTTTCAATATTGAGAATAAAATGTACTTTTTTTGGTTATTTGGTGTTATACTACATCTCTAATATGGAAATCGTCTGCATTATCATAAAAGATAATTTTTTAAAATAATAATTTTAATAAATTATTTTTTAAAAACAGAATTATTTTTTAATAACCGAATTAAATTCTATATAAATATAGGTGCATTAATGAAACGGGGGGTTGAGGGGGGCTGTAGCCCCCCTCACACAGAACCAATTATCATATAAAACTCTTCAGAAGCCTAATATGAATTGTTTAACACAGGTTTACATAACAGTACTCGTTATCTTACCTTTTAATGTGCAACCTGTATTTATTGTATTAAATTTCAGGGTAAGCGAAAGTCATGTGAATGACACACCAGATTATTTACTTTCTCTTACCCATAAGGTAGAGAAAGTATTGTTTTGGGGTCAAATTTTCGAACGCGAGTTTTTGTTATATTTACATGTTCTGAGGTCCCCTGAATACGAAAATCATGTTTTTAGCAAATGGTCTGTGTGTATGTCTGTGTGTGTGTCTGTCTGTTATCAGCATATCTCAAAAACAAATTATGGCAGAAAGTTCAAACTTGGTATTCTAAATGTGTATCATATAGGGATGCTACAGTAAGCTTTTCGTTAAGATCAAGCAAATGGTTCGTGTTCAGGGACAATCAAGAGAATTCTAATACATTACGTCTATGGGGGAAATTGCAGGTAAGTAGAGTTTAACCCTTTACGGCGCACTCCCCTTTAAAGTTGGAATTTCAACAAAAAAAGTTGTAGGCTATCTACTTAGGTCTAAAGGAGTACACATGTATAATTTTGTAAAGATAGTACTTACCGTTTTGAATCTGTGGGTGTTCCATCAGCTGGAACACTGCGCCACTAGAGCTCTGAAAAGCGCTTCTAAGAGCATCGCAGTAAAGCGCGTAAATATATAGACGATTTTGCATTTGAATTAAAAAACACTGTATTATACCTGTGTAGTAGATTTAGCATGACCCATGGTGCATCACGGAAGGCCTGCTACTCTACACCCCCCTCCCCCACCCCTCCCCCCCCAAAAAAATCTTGTTTATATGACTTTTTATGAAATAATTTTATATTTACAGTTAGTATACATATATACAGGTCCTATGTGCAAAAATATTTACAATTAGTCTATTTTCTAGCTTCATAAAATTTCTGGAATCACGTCACACTCTTTTGGTACAAGCACAAACCAACATTGTAGGTTTTGCACATGAAACTAGTTTTGTGCGGTTTTTTCGTTCTTTCTTTTTTTTTTTTTTTTAATAGACAACCAACCCTTTCTCGCAGCATCTTATAGCTTGACGTCATTCCCTACAAACAGAGGAAAACAGAGCACGTAAAGACAGCTGTCTTCTCTCATCATTGTTTTCGATTGCATAATATGAAAAGCGCTAGTGTCGCAGTGTTCCAGGAGATGGAACACCTTATTTTATTCAGCGATTACTCGTATGTTTCCTGTATAAAATATTAAAATTAATATAGAATAAATAATTTAGAGTACAGCCAACGATATAACATAGAAATCTTTTTTCAAGCAATCTTTTTTGTATCACAAAAAAAATATACAAAATTTCTTGTAAATACGAGGGTTTAAAATAACTCGTCCCAGCTAAATATCATGGATTGCCTTGTGTACTGGTGCCATCTAAGGATGAAAAGGAAAGTTTAAAGTAAAAAATAAACCTATTTTTATGCATTTGCAATTGAATTTAACGGTTGCAGAAGCTAGCGAAGTTAGGTGTTCCATGTAGTGGAACACTGAGCGGCAAAGGGTTAACGTCTACTGACTGCGCTAAACCAAATGAAACGAATATATATTTTTTGTAATAGAGATAGTCAACTGGGAAAAAAAATTGTGTATGTAGGAGCCTCGCCTCCCTCCCTGGGGGGAAGTCCCCCCTCGAGGGGAGTAAATTTTCATGATGGGTATCTTTCAAAAGAGATCGCCAATACCTTTAAAACGAACGGTTGAACCACCGATCTGCGATAATTTAAAACAAAGTTATAGATTTTTTTTTTTACTTTTAACGAAAAAAAAAAAAATCATTTTTTTTTTTTTTTTCTTTAATATTGAGAATAAAATGGACTTTTTTTGGATATTTGGTGTTATACTATTTCTCTAATATGGAAATCGTCTGCATTATCATAAAAGATAATTTTTTTAAATAATAATTTTAATAAATTATTTTTTAAAAACTGAATTATTTTTTAATAACCGAATTAAATTCTATATAATTGTAGGTGCATTAATGAAACGGGGGATTGAGGGGGGCGATAGCCCCCCTCACACAGAACTAATTATCATATAAAACTGTCCCGAAGCCTAATTTGAATTGTTTAACATAGGTTTACGTAACATCGTTATCTTACCTCTTAATCTCCAACCTGTATTTATAGTATTAAATTTCAGTGTAAGAGAAAGTCGTGTGAGTGACACACCAGATTATATAAATTATATTCTAGACTTACTTTATTTATTTTAAATCATGTGAAACATTTATTTTTTCGGAATACATTGTTACAATTGTGACGTCATTTCCCACCTGCTAAATCACCTTTCTTCCGTTATTTTACTAATTCTTCTAAACCAAGGATAATGTTTTAAAATATATATTGTATAGACATATATTTCAATACATTTTTGTAGGAATGATGTCAGTTTCGAGCATCAGTTTCGAAAAACTTGGGCTTTTATTGTTAAAAGATGACACGGATTGATAACAGGCATAAGTTATGATGTTAATTTATACTACAAAAATAATTTTAGAATTTTATTTTTCATTTACAATATATATTTATTATATTTAAAATGCATACGCAATTAGTATTTAGTTAACAATTATTATTCTAAGCATATGCATGTTTTATTGACATTGTTTAATTAAGATGAAAACTGCACATTCACTTCGCTTGTAAACTTATTGTTTATTTGTAATTTTAAAATATTTTAAAAATAGATATACAATTTCTATTTTTACCGTGTTTTTATTAACTTCGATTCTTGTTTGTTTGTGTGTTTGTCCGGTACAAATCTTGCAATATGTTTTTAACTAACTTCCTACTAGCTAGACATTTGAAACTTTCACAATAGCTCAACCCGATGACAACACAATACTTCGAAGTTTCGAATAGTTTTCTTATATTTAATTAAAATATGAAAATAATAACCTCCTAATATCTTATAAAAAGCCTATGAATTATTAGCTATAATTTAATTGTTGTGAAAAAAAAATTACGAGTTCATTTTCTTTCGACATAAAAATAAATACATTTAATTAAACGTGAGCGTTAAAAAATTGTAAAAAGTTAAATTATGCATCTGTCAAAAATTGACGTCATTATCACTTACATATTGATAAAGTGCTAATGTAGTTCATGATGCAAATATATGTTGTTCGGAAAGGATTAATATTTTATTTTTAAAACCAACTTTTTTTAAAATTCAAATTTCTCGTAACTCCTTAACCAACCAAATTAGAACGTCCATCTTTGGTATATCGATAATAAAGATTTTCTCGCCAAAAGTCGCCAAGGGCAAAAACTCGCCAAATTTGGTACCGAATGCATTACCTGCGTTTTGGAGCTTTTTAATGCGTTTCAAAGGGAAAATTAAGCTATTTTAACGAGAAAAAGAGCTGGAAAAGCAGAAAATTGATATTTTATCGACTTACTAAGCTTCTTTGAAAGAATTTGTACAAAAATGAATACAATTAATTACAATTTCGTAACATTACGCATTGATAAAGTGCTAATGTAGTTAGTTCTACAGCTATGATTCAACAGAAAATTTAAAACATGGTTTATAAAAAGTTTTTTATCTTATAATTATTTTCTTTTCTGTTCTCTCTTTTCATTTATTTTATTAATGAAGTAAAGATGTTTTCTGACATCATTACTTATTGTTATTACGATTTTTTGGATCTAAAATTCTTTATTAGGTTGTTGTCGAAACGTAAGTGGAGGTCTACACGTAAAGTGTGGGGACTTAAAATGCTTTTGTCTGTTTGTCTGTGTGTATGTATGTATGACTCGCGATAGCAGCCGAAAAAATCACGCTATTGACTTGAAGTTTGGTACCCATGCTCATTAGCCGCACAGAATTAGCTCTATTGTTTTGGGTGTGTAATCCATTTGCAATTCGTGTACAGGTACACGACAAAGTCTTTCTTATCTTTATGGCCTATGGACAGAATTTGTATGTATTGCAATAAAAGCTGCAACAAACGATTTTTTTTTTGGGGGGGGGGGGGACCCATACACATAGACAGACATTTTCTAAAAATTATCAGATAGTATTCTATACCTATCAAAACGTGTAAGTCTGTTGATAACGGGATTTTTTTCTTTTTTTTTTTACGAAACCAATTCTTTCTTCTTTTGAATATAGATGGAAGTAAAAATAATTTAAAAGAATAGATGTAATACTATGTAAATGTTGTCAATTGGCGATATGTCAGTTTTTTCTCCTGGCCCATGCAATATATCATCAAATTATAGCCCAAACATTTAGCTAAATAAAGGGAAAGCGTAAACAAACAGTTAAAATAATTATAATCTATATAATATTTCACTAACGTAGATCAGTTACAACTATTTTTTGTCGAAATGGACCTTATGCACGAGTGGCAACGGCTGCGGGTATTTACCTATCTCAGCAACTGGCATTGGCTAATAAGGCAGTAAACAAAAATTTCAAGCTCAACGATTGGCTTAGAGACTTTTATATACCCTCAGTGACGTGTGATGCATAAAGTCCAATACGAGGATAAAAAATAATATTTAAAAATGAACAATATTTAAGCACGTGAACTCAGTTCAATGAACTAATGAAAAAAGTAATGACAATATTTTACGGAAAAATGTATTTTTAAAAGTTGCTTCTTCAGAATCTTTTCAAGCGTCATTTAAACCTAAAAATACTTTAAAGGTATATGCAGAATAGAAATTATTACCATAAATTGACTGAAAAACACAGTCATATAAAATATAATCAAAGTAGGAATTAGTTAAAAAAAATGTACCAAAATTAGTAAAAAGTCATCGCCAACTTGGCGACAAAAATTTAAAAGGCATCGGGGAAGACCTGTATTTTAACTATACTGCCTGCGGAGGTATGAAAACTGGGTCGGGAATCCTGAATTTTATTTTGAAACCTTTCTTTGATTTTGGTTTCATTATTGTACAATATTAATTTGGTACTAATAATAATTTGGCTTCTGGTAAATTAAAATTTAAATTAGATGGTGAAATTGGTATAATATTCATGAATTTCAAATTTTATAGGTAAATAAGAAAAGAAATAAAATGCGAAATTTTCGCACGGGTGTACTAGTAAATAATAAAATGTTTAACAATATTAATAGAATTAAAAATATTATAAAAGATAATAAATTAAAAATGCAAAAAAAAAAAAAAAAAATGTTATAGGATAAATAAAGTAAAAAACTAGTATGTTGTGGCTACCACAAGACTCCCTTCTTTATTTTCCTATACAAATTCACCTAGTAACAATTAAAAAAAAAAAAAAAAGATTTGTTTTTCCTTTTTTTTTTTTCGTTAAAAGTAAAAAAAAAAAAAGTCGATAACTTTGATTTTTTCGAAAGATACCCATCTTGAAAATTTACCGCCCCCCCCCCTGGGGGGGGGGGGTTGAACCGATGCCCCCACATGCACAATTTTTTTTTCTAATTAGAAACTACTATTGTCAATGATTCATATTAATTTTACAATCACAGGTTAAGAATAACTCGCATTATGTACATTTATACGAAATTTTGTCCTATACTGTCATGTTAAAAATTTAGAAAAATTACGATCACAGCGCCACCTGTTGAGCGATTGATCCCCAGATCTCATCAGCACCAGTTTATGTCAGGGGCCAACTAAATACCAAGTTTGGTTAAATTTCATAATAAAATAAAATAAAATAAAAAATTACGATTTCTTTTCTAATTTTTTTTCGTTAAAAGTAAAAAAAAAAATTGATAACTCTGTTTTAAATTACCACAAATTTACAGTTCAACCATTCGTTTTAAAGGTATTGACGAGACCTTTCGAAAGATACCCATCTTGAAAATTTACTCCCCTCGAGGGGGGACTTCCCCCTCCCCCCCAGGGGAGTGACGAGGCTCCTAAACATACAAAAAAAATTTTCCTAGTTGACTCTCTCTATTATACATAATTCTGGTAAACTTCATGATGATCATTAAAAAATAATTCTCTTTATGCACATTTATACAAAATTTTGACCTATACCACCATGTTAAAAATTTAGAAAAAGTGGGATGGCAACGCAACCTGTAAGACAATTTTTACCAAAAGTTGATAGGCTCTAATATATGTCAAGGTGCAACTACTTACCAATTTGTATGAAATTCTGTGAACTAGTTCCTGAGATACAGATGCTACAAAATTTTGTCACACACACACAGACAGACAGGCAGACGGACGGACAGACAGACATTTTCTAAAAATGGTCAAATCGGGTTCTACAGCTCTGAAAACGTGTAAATCCATCAAAAACCCGAGGTCTAAAAATTTTTACGAATCCAATACTTTCTTCTATTGAATATAGAAGAAAGTAATAAAGCAATAAATTTAAGGTATTAGCTATTATTCCTTCGACAAATAAACTAGCGAGGATTTTTGTGAATTTGCGCGTATGTTAATTTTCATAAATAATTCAATTTAAATTACATTTAATTAGTCGAATTCCATTATTTTGATAAAAAACACAGTCAAATTATAAATAATTATTTTTTCATTATTGGCTATTTATCATGACAATTGGTCTCAACTGATTTGGTGAATATGGAGGATTTGAAAATAATTTCATTTGGATATATCGACTGCTAGGCGGGCGAAGGCCGACTGCTATTTTAATGCTCTTCAATATTTAATAATATAATAAAAAAAAGTCAATATTCGATGCTATGAGGCAAAAATTATTTTTGGTTTACGACTTTAAAGAAAAGGACTGAAATCTTTATAATATTAATAATAATGATAATAATAAGACAAAGAAATTATAAATCTCACGATAAATGATATAAACAAATAAAAAAAAAAAATCTTTTTTAAAAAATAATATATATAATTTTAATATTCAGAAATGAACGAATTAAAAAAAGAAGAAGAAGAAGCTTTTTATAAGAAATTATCCAAGTTTTTCATAAACTTAACCGTTTAACCCCCCCTCCTTTTTTTTTAAATATAAAATTGCTCTACACTCCGCGACAAAAAGATAGGTACAAAGGGTTTTTTCTTTGATTTTTCATAAAATAACATTATCTAAATTGTGCTTACCCTTTATTATTACCATAAAATAACGCTATTCCTGGACTATTTTTTTTTTTTTTTTTTAGACTAATTTAGAAAAAATTTAAGACTAAAATTTTTCTAATTTAAGATTACACACCGCGACAAAAAGATAGGAACAAAAGGTTTTTATTTTTTATTTTTGAATATGATTATTTTGAATATGAATATTTTGAATATGATTCAAATATTTAATATGTTTTTGATATGATAATATTTTGTTATGATAATAAATGATCAGCACAACTTAGATAATGTTATTTTATGAAAAATTAAAAAAAAAAAACATTTTTGTTCCTATCTTTTTGTCGCGGAGTGTAGTCTTAAATCAGAAAAATTTTAGTCTTAAAACTTTTCTAAATTAGTCTTAAAACAAAAATTAGTCCGGGAATAGTGTTATTTTATGATAATAATAAATGATAAGCACAATTTAAATCATGTTATTTTATGAAAAATCAAAGAAAAAACCCTTTGTACCTATCTTTTTGTCGTGGGGTGTATATATGGCAGCCTCTCTTTCTCTCCTCTCTACTTTTTTAAAAGAAATATCAGGTTTTTCATATTAGAAACAAAATTTATGTTACTTAAGCTATGAAACTTCTGAAATCTTCTAGAATGATTGATTACGCCTGACTTAAAACGTCACAAAAATTTTGCATATTACGTATTTTTCTTTTTTCATTATAACGTTGCTTATATATATATATTACTGTATTTTTGGCTTGAATTAACTATAAAGTTTTCTGAAAACTTGAGATTTCTCTGCTCTTAGAAGCACATGTTTCATGAAGAGCGAATACTTCAATTTTTGAGCATTTCTTAATCCAATTCTCCTTTCCAGTTATCTTTCTTTCATATTTTTTAGAAATTTATTGGTTTACGTATGATAATTTTCATGAATTTCGCATAAATTACTCCCAGTTAGTCTTAGTGTTGCGGTCCTATATGTTCACTTTATCGTAAGTAATTTAAAACAGATTTATCTATTAACTGGTACTGTAAAAAAAAAAAAAATATTATAAAAAATAAGTGCTAACATTCAAATTGAATTACAATCACTTTAATGCGTATGTTGTTGGTATTATCATGTATCTATTTATCGCTACATTTTATGACGAAATTAAATTCTTCAATATAGGGTTTTCCGTTAAGAGTGATACAATAAAAAAAAAAGAAAGAAAAAAGAAAAAACATAAATTATTCAGTGAGACACAATTTTTTTTTTCTAAGCTTACATTATGCCATTAAGTATGAAAATAACATCGTTCATGTGAGTATCACGACTTCTCTGTACATACCGCATACTGTCAACCCAAGTTTCCATCACTCTTTCACATAAATTTGGGGTTATTTCACGAATAACACGTTCACTGTGGGTTTTTAATTGCTCAATTGCTATTGGATTATCAGCATAAACTTGTGACTTAACATATTCCCAAAGAAAAAAAATCACAATCGATCGAGTCGATTAACTGAATAATGTCGTCCATGAATTCTTCTCAAATTTCTCTCAGTGTTCACATATGAACACTGATTTTGATAAAACCATTTAATAATTTCGAAACGTTGTTAAAGCGTGTATCTTTACATAATTAAATGGTATAACATCTAAACAAAAATGACACAAAAATGTCAAAAAATAAAACGCAGTGCTGCCATTCTAACCATTTATAATTGTATCATCCCTATTGGAAAACCTTTTATATTGGTTTAGGTATGATTTGTTGGTTTACGTATGATAACTTTCATGAATTTCGCATAAATTACTCCTAGTTAGTCTTAGTGCTGCGCTTCTATATGTTCACTTTAGCGTAAGTAATTTTTAATACTTATACATATATATATGTATATGTATAAGCATCTGTATTATAATCAGGGAAACTTCTCAAGAATAAAAATTAATTCCTTATACCTACAATAAATAAAATATTTTAAGTTAAATTTTCAACGCTTTTTTTTTTTGCATAATTACGTACTTTGAGCTTTCCTGAATAAAACTAAAATTTTAACGGTTGATATTTTTGTATGTCTACTACCAGAGTAAATTAAAAACAAATAATTGCTGGCAATTCATATATTGTATTTTGAAATTCATATAAGGTTGCCACTTGAAAAGTTTGATAATGATTGAAAAGTTTATAAGACTGGTGCGTCTGAAAGTGGCCTGAATAATTTAGAATAAAATTTTAAATTTAATAACAGTCTTGAGATCTGTATAAATGTAGGTACTATATTTAAATGTCCCCTCCCCATCGTCCTTCTAAAACATTATATCTTCTGAAATAGTGTGATAGTTATGTTTAATAAGTTGGTATATAATCGATATTTTTTCTTGTATGTATGTTTTTATATAAATGGTTTAAATATTCTATTATAATATATGTTATAATCAATTAAAATTGCAAATGATTTCACATTCAAATGTTTTAATATATATTTAGTATTCACATGAAAGAATTTATAAATTGCATCTAAATATCAGATCACATTTGTATAACTGTAAATGTTGTTTTATTGCATTGGACATCCAGCTACAGTAAAACGTGATATCCAGTGAAATAGCCTGCTAGTTGTGTTTAATAAGTATTACATTGATAATTTTATTTGTCTGGAGATTTTGTTGAAATATTGTGTTATATGATATAATCAATTTTTAAAAATTCCATAAGAAAAATACATTCGTTTCATCTTCTATAAAAAATAAAACTAAATATTTTTTATATATACTTTTAAATGCCGAATTAAAATATCAAACGGACTCCGTTTCAAATGTTTTAATAAATATTTAGCACTCACATGGAAAAATTTAGAATTTGCATCCATATATATTTGATGACATTTGTATACCTGTAAATGGTGTTTTATTGCAACTATCTTCCAGCTACAGTGAAACGTGACATCTACTGAAATACCTTTTCATGTTCCACAATAATAAATTGGTAATTTTGATTATTTAAATATTGTGTTATATGTCATAATCAATTAAAAAAAAATTCTTAAGTAATTATTTATGTCTTGAAAATAAATCATCGACTAAGAAAATAAAACAAAATATTTTTTATACGTATTATTTTAAATACTCAATTAAAATTGTAAATGGAAATATTTACAAATGGAAATGGAAATATTACCTTTAAATATTTACCGTAAAATCCCGAAAGTAACCCCCCCCCCTTTTTTGAAAAGCAAAACGGATAAATTTCAGGTGGGGGGGGGGCGGGGTTATAATCAAGATTCTTTAAAAAAATGAAGAAAAGGGAGGGGAGGTTATATTCGA
Organism: Salticus scenicus; assembly: GCA_963930645.1. Taxonomy (NCBI): domain Eukaryota; kingdom Metazoa; phylum Arthropoda; class Arachnida; order Araneae; family Salticidae; genus Salticus; species Salticus scenicus. The sequence continues at coordinate 61,427,341 of OZ005653.1, read as the reverse complement.
TGGAAGGGGTACTTTCGGGATTTTACGGTACTTACTTAAAAGGAAATATTAAAGGTAATTTCTTACATTAAAGGTAAAAAAAAAAAAAAAAAAAAAAAAAAAAAATGTGTAATGATTCCATTGATAACATGCATCCGACACTTTATGAAAAATTAGTTAAATTAGAAATAATATATAAATATTAAAACTTAATTCAATGCCAAACTTAACTTGCAATGCCGACGTACCGTAAGTGCGCCCGAAGATTGGATGTAGCTTTGTTGGATGGAGAAAAAAAAAGGGGGGGGGTTACTTTCAGGATAATGGAGACATTTCACTTTCAGCCAGAAAAGGGAGGGGGGAGGTTATATTCGATGGGGGGGGGGTTACTTTCGGGATTTTACGGTAAATACTTATTAAGTACTCAAAAGAAGGAATTTAGAATTTGTGTCTTTATATCAGATCACATTTGTATGCCTGCAAATGTTAATTTGTTGCAACGGACATGTAGCCACAGTGAAAGATCATATCTATTGAAAAAACCTGCTAGTTATGTTTAATAAGTAAAATATTTGTATTTGTATTTGTATTATTATTTTTTCTTCTGTCTGGAGATTTTGTTGAAATATCAACTCTAGGATAGATGCCCACAGTACTTAACGTTTGCAGTAAAATTTCTTAGAATGCAAATACAAGAAATATTTACGCATAGTTAATATTCTTATACATATGCTGATCATACTTCGCATAAAAATTAATCATATCTACTGAAATAGTCTTCTATGGTTATACTGATAAGTAATACACTGATGTTTTTACTTTTCTTGAGATTTTGTTTAAATATTGCGTAAAATATTATAATTAAACTAAAAAAAAAAAAAAAAGACTCACAAGAAAATATATATGTCTTAGAAAAAGAAAACAAAATACTTTTATATATACACTATCTACCAATAAGTATTTGGACACTTTCAAATTTAGATGTTTTGTTAAATATCTAAAAAAGTTCTTTTGGAATCATCTTGAAACTTTTGTAGTGTAAAGGACATGTTATACCTCATATATATTTCAGCAAAAGTTATGCCTGAAGAGGTAAAAGGGACCAGTAAAAAATTAAACAAAAATAAAAATGTTTTGGATCACCCTGTAAAAGTAATGCTTGAAATGTATTTTGGCTGCAGCAGGTGATTATGAGGATTTTTCTCATATGTATCAATTTTTAAGAGGCTACAACAGATATTCATGGAGATATAACGTTTTTTTTTAAAACATGGCAAAAAAAAAAAAAAAAAAAAAAAAAAAAAAATCACTTTTTAAATTATAATATGTAGGGTATAAGACCCAGAGCAAAGACGTTTTCAGAAAATTTTGCGTACTTTATAAGACACAACATACTGCAATCAAAATGCAAAAATGTTAAATATCTTACGAAATATGAGCATTTTTACTAAATAATTTTTATCTACGCATGCACAAGCTTTTAAAAAATTTCATTTGAATAATTTAATAGCCAGATGTAATAGCAACTTATATGAAAACCCCAAACAAATATCGTCTAAATTTAAATAGTTATGAGAAATAGAATAAACAGAATTTCAGAAAGGAAGATAATAGGTTTTTTTTTTTTTTATTAATATTTATTTACAATCAGTGAACAATCTGTTACCATTGGGCATTGATTGAATCAAAATAAAAATGTGAGTAAAACCCCTTACAGTTTAGATTTATTTTTTTAGAACTGAAATTCTGTTCATTCTATCTCTCATAATTTTTCGAATTTACATGATATTGGTTTAGGGTTTTCATAGAAGTTGCTCAATACTTTTGGCTTTTAAATTATGCAAACTAATTTTTTTTAAAGCTAGCGCATGCCCAGTTAAAAGTTATTTAGTAAAAATGCTCATATTTCTGAAGATATTGAACATTTTTGCATTCTGATTGCAGTATGCTGCGTCTAATGTAGTATATCAAATTTTCTAAAAATATCCTTGCGTTTGGTTTAAAACCGTGCGTGATATAATTAAAATCGTGCATTAAAAAACAAAACAAAACGTTGTATCTCTATGAATATGTGTGGTAGCTTCATAAAAATGTATACAGATAATGAGAAAAGTCCTCATAATCACATACTACATCAAAAATGCATTTAAAGTATTACTTTTTACAGGGTGATACAAAATATTTTGTTTTTTGTTTAATATTTTATTAATCCCCTTTTCTTTTTCAGGACATAGCATTTGCTGAAGTATATGAGGTATAACATGTTCTTTACTCTACCAAAGTTTTAAGATGATTCCTAAAGATCTTTTCTTGATATCTGACAAAACGTCTGAATTCGAAAGTGTAAATACTTATTGGTAGATAGTATATTTTAAAATACTGAATTAAAACAAAGAATTTATTTACTTTGAAATGTTTAAATGAATATTTAGAACACATAAGAAAAAATATAGATTCAAATTAAAAAAAATAAATGAATAAATAAATAAAATAAATAAAATAATCAATATAATATAATTCTAAATCAAATCACAATTGTATACATTGTAAATGTTGTTTTATTGCAACGATCATCTAGCTACAGTGAAACGTGATATCTACAGAAATATTCGTCTATGTTTAATAAGTAATACATTGATATTTTTATTTGTCTGCAGATTTTTTTTTTAAATATCATGTTATATGTTAATAACATGAAATCAAATTTAAAACACCACGCAAGAAAATATTTATACAGTACATGCTCTATAAAAAGAAATCAATATATTATATATATATATATATATATATATATATATATATATATATATATATATATATATATATATATATACATACATATATATATACACATACATACATACATATATATTAAATACTGATATATGTATATATATAAAAATTGAATTGAAATTCAATTGAAATTACAAAATTGAATCGAAATTACAAAATTCACTTTCAAAGATTTTAATAAATATTTAGTACTCTTTTGAAAAAATTTAGAATTTGCATCTTTATTAAAAAATCACATTTGTATGCCTGTAAATGTTGTTTTATTGAAACTATCATCTAACTACAGTAAAACATGATATTTACTGAAGTACTTTTTATGTTCAGTAATAATACATTGATCCTTTTATTTGTTTGAAGATTTAGTTTAAATCTTGTGGTATATATGTTACAATTAATAAAAAAAAAATCTCTTAAGAAAATATTTATGCATTACATCTTCTAATATAATAAAACAAAATATTTTTTATATGTATTTTTAAATACTGGATTGAATTTGCAGATGGATTCATTTTCAAATATTTTAATAAATATTTAGCACTCACATGAAAAAATTTAGAATTTGCATCTATTTGTCACATTTGTATGCCTGTAAATGTTGTTTTACTGCAACTATTATCTAGCTGCAGTGAAACGCGATATCTACTGAAAGACCTTTTTATGTTCAGTAATAATACATTGATACTTCTGTTTGTCTGGAGATTTTGTTTAAATCTTGGGGTATATATTATAAATTAATTAAAAAAAAAAATCTCGTAAGAAAATATTTATGCATAATATCATTTAAAATAATAAAATAATGAATCAAAATATTTTTTATATGTATTTTTAAATACTGGATTGAAATTACAAATGGATTCACTTTCAAATATCTTAATAAATATTTCGTATTCACATGAAAAAATTTAGAATATGCATCTGCATAAAAAAATCACATTAAATCTTGGGGTATATGTAATAGTTAATTATAAAAAAATCTCGCAAGAAAATATTTATGCATTACATTTTCTGTAAAAAAAAAATAAAATTATGTATATAAATTATGTAAATATATATATATATATATATATATATATATATATTAAAATACTAAACTGAAATTGCAAAAGTCACTTTCAAACATTTTAATAAATATTTAGTACTCACATGAAAACATTTAGAATTTGCATCTATATAAAAAATCACATTTGTATGCCTGTAAATGTTGTTTTATTGCAACTATCATCCAGCTACAGTGAAACGTGATATCCCCTGAAATACCTTTTCATGTTCAATAATAAGAAAATTGGTACTTTTATTTGTATGGAGATATTTTTTTAATCTTGTGGTATATGTTATAATCAATTTTAAAAAATCTCGTAAAAAAATATTTATGCGTTAGATCTTCTAAAATAATAAAACAAAGTATTTTTTATATGTATTTTTAAATACTGGATTGTAATTGCAAATGGATTTACTTTTAAACATTTAATAAATATTTAGTAATCACAGGAAACAATTTGAATCTATATATCAGATCACATTTGCATGCCTGTAAATGTTGTTTTATTACAACGGTCATCTAGATACAGTGAAACATCATATGTAGTGAAATAACGGGATAATTATGTTTAGTAAATAATACATTGTTATTTGTGTAGAAATTTTATTTAAATATGATGCTTTATATTATAATGAATAAAAAAAAAAATTTCGTATGAATTAAATCTTCTAAAATAAATAATATAAATTTATCTATCTATCTATCTATATTTAAATACAGAATTTAAATTGAAAATGGACTCATGAAAATTTTCTATGACCATTTGAATGTTTTAATAATCATTTATGATCATTTGAATAAGTTAATAAATAATTAAAATTTACATTAAAAAATTTAGAATTTGCATCTATATATCATTTGACATTTGTTTGCTTTTAAATGTTGTTTTATTGCAACGGTCATCTAACTGCAATGAAATGTGATATCTACTGGAATAGCCTTCTAGTTATGTTTAATATGTTTTGCATTTATATTTTTATTTGTCTGGAGATTTTGTTGAAATATTGTGTTATACGTTATAATTAATAAAATAAATATCGTAAGAAAATATTTATGCATTACATCTTCTAAAACAATAAAACAAAGTATTAACGCGCACTCTCTCTCTCTCTCTCTCTCATGCATATATATATATATATATATATATATACAAATACTGAATTTAAATTACGAATGGATTCACCTTTAATTTTTTTAATAATTATTTAGGACTTACAATAAACAAACAAATAAGTAAATAAATGATAATAATAATAATAATAATAAAAAAATCATCCATATATCAGATCATATTTGTGTGCCTCTATTTTTTATTTATTTATTTATTTTTCATTTGACATCTAGGCACAGTAAAGCTACTGAAACAGCCTGCTATTCATGTGTAATACTAATATATATCTTTTATTTTAAATATTTTGATATGCTATAATCAATCTAAAAAAATATTGGAAGAAAATATTTATGCATTACATTCTCTAAAATAAAAAATACTGAATGACAATACTGAATTAAAATTGCAAATGAATTCACCTTTAAATGTTTTAATAATCATTTAGTACTCTCGCAAGGAAGAATTTGGAATTTGCAAAAATATCAGATCACTTTTTATGCCTGTAAATGTTGTTTTATTGCAGCGGTCATCTATTTACAGAAAATATCTTATATGAATAAAGTCAGCTTGCTCAAAATTTTGATATTTTTATTTGGCTAGAGATTTTTGATAGAAATCTTGTTTTATATATTATTAGTTTAATTAAACAAGTCTTGTAAGAAATAATTATGGTTTATACGTTCCGTAAAATTACAGGAGGACAAACACTATAATAATAATAATAATAATAATAATTATTATTATTATTTATTTTTATATAAGTGAGGAGGTTTTATAGGTTTCACTTTTTTTGTGTATTAAAGAAAAAATAGGACAAGGAAATGCTACTGCAGTGTAAATCTTACTACAAATTCAGTGGAATGATATCCAGAATTAATCATCGTAATTAAAAAAATATTACCCTGCTACTTTCTTTTTTCAAACAGTAATTATATTTATTTAAAAAAATCCTTTTCAATTTAAATAATAAATGAATTATGAACTGGAATAAGACAATCGAAAAACTGAATAAAATTTATTTGTCATAAAGAAATAAGAAGCATTTTAAATGTTATTTTTCATAAGAATTTACTTATAATTACATATTTAAAGGAATTTTAAGTCATTTTCATTAATAAATAAATAAATGAAACACCCATTAATTTATTCTGAACTTCTGTTATTAATATTTATTACTATTTCTGTTCTAAACAGGATTTAATTTAGAGCGAGAGACCTATTATTCAAATGTATGTAATGAATGCAGAGCTGCCAACATCTTAATTAATAATCCGGATGATTGCTAGTACCCGCCATATTTTTTCACACCAGTCTTCTTTTTATAGTACTTTTCTTTTTATTTCATCGTAAATTGATTTAAAGAGAATTACTGTAAAAATTACGTGGAGTGGAAAGAGTGGTGGGTACTAACAATATTCTGAATAAGGTTGGCAGCTCTGTGAATGTATTGTAACCCATTTATTTTATAATTATTTTCTCAGGCGATGTAATTTTCTTGTGATAGGGACAGCACTTTTTTGCTGTCTAAAAGAAATAACCCTCTCCTCCTAAAAATCGCACGTTTCTTAAAAGTCACGGATTTTTTTTTTTTTTTTTTTTTTTTTTTTTAATCCCCAAGGAATTCTTATAATTTCAATTTTTTTTTCAATATGCGACCTGTTAAGGGGTTGAGCTCGAATTTTTAAACTACTATTCAATTAAAAAAATTATAAGTAGAAATTTAACAATTATATATTGCAATTGTAATAGATGTTTAAAAATTTGGTTATAACAACTAATTAGTTTCCTAAACATATATTTGTAGATAAAAACATGTTAAATCTAAAATTTAATATCGATATAGACACTGTCATTAGATATTTTACAGATGTTCTTTTCAACTGAATTACTTATTGTCATAAATGTTTTAATTTATGACTTCCATTTCATCTTCCGTTCTTCACATCGATAAAATTATCACGATAGCAATAAACCAATCATTTCGCTGTATAAATCGATAGCATTATTATTGCTTTTATTCTTATAGCTCCAGGGGGGATATAGAACAGTGTATATATGTCTTCACAAAGAGCAATATGAAATAAACCAGCCAGAGAAATTGTTTTCAGTAGCACAGGAAAAAAAAAAAAAAGAAAGACATTGTTTAAATAACTTATTTCCGCCTTTTAGACATTGAAGAAATAAAATAAAAAATTGAGTTATATGTTCCCACCCTGCTCACCCATCACTCTTCACTGCATACATTGCAAAAGGTGTGTACATCAGACACAGAGGAGTCAGATTAGAGCCAGCCGACGGTCGTCATAGAAACCAATGAGCAACGCAATGATCGACCCCTACCAGGAACGCCACTGCGACGATATGAAAGAATTGGCGGTATTTTAAAGTCGCCAAGTTGGTTTCTTTTACAATAAGTCAATGTCCTTCTGAAAGATACTCTATGTTCCCTCAAAATGTACCGATCGCATAATCTTCTTTGTGTCTTCAAAAGCATTTATTCAAAGTTTGATAAATAGATTAGTGAGCAGATGACCTTTTTTTCTTCTTTCTTTCTTAAAAAAAAAAAAAAAAAAAATCTTTTGAACTTGAATTGAGACTGAAGTGTTGTTTTATAACAACTTCAGGGAATGTTTTTTCAAGTGTAGAGAGTAAATGTATATGCACGCATAACATGGTATTATTTAAAAAACAACAACTAACTTTGAACAGGAATAAGGGTGTCTTTTAACAAACAAATGTTAGTTTTGATTAAATGCTTAAAACAAAAAATAGTCCAGGTTAACAAATGTTTACTATGCAAATTTAACTATTTGTCTACTTAAATTAGAGGTGTCTATTTATGTGAGTGCGTACGGGCGCGAGCTATAGTGATGCCAGATGATCGAAAATTATTTCCCCAAACAGGTCTTCAAATTTTCCCAAATCAGGGGTTTTTTTTTTTTTTTTTTTTTCGGAAAAATCCCTGCTTGATTTCTACTAAAAAGGAAAAATAAAAATTTCTTCAAATAAATAAATAAATAAATAAATAAATAAATAAATAAAATAAAATAAAATAAATATCAAGCAGATTTTTCTATAATTTAAGCTCAGATTTTTCCCCGAATGAAGGCAATTTTTGAAAAAAATCCCCAAATAACAATAAAGCTATTGAAAGTCTCTAGTCGTAGAGATAAATAATTACGTTGCCAACATTGACAGAAAGTTGAAGGCTCCCCAGATTTGTCCCCCAAAATTTTAGAACTCCCCAAAAAAGTCCCCACAAACATTTGGTCCCCAAAATTGACCCCAGATGCCTCGAAAATCCCCCAAAATGGGGACAAAATCCCCAATCTGGCATCACTGGGCTACTGATCACAGAACTACGAAACTTGGTAGAGAGGTATTTGAACCATAGACAGGTACGCCTCATCGAATTTTTTTTCGATTTTTGAACTTATTTTTTTATTTTTTTTTTAAATTTATTTTATCCAATGATTTTTTCTGTTCCGTCTTCTTAAATTTATTTAAGCTAAGTCTGCATTCATTTCAGATCATCTGCGTTCTTTAGCAACGGTTACTATATTATTATTTTTTTTTTCAGAGTAAGTCACGTGATTAAATATACCTTATACATAATCGGGATTTTAAAATGGAAATACTGATTCGATTTCTTTTCACCCCCCTCCCCACCTTTTATACCGGTACATTTCGATTAGGGAAAATTTTCTCAGTTAGATGACATTTTTTTCTAAGAAAAGCGCTCGTTATTATTACTATTATTATTTTTAAATTAAATAAAATGTGATATTTCATTCATTTCAGTTGTTGTCGTTTCAAAGCAATTGTTTATGTGGAAAGAGAAAAATTCCTTTGAAAAGGGAATTTTTTTTAAAAAAAATCATGTTTATTTATTGTTTCTAACGTAATCAAATGGTAATATAGAAGAAGGGATTAAATTATTAAATCTTAAATGTATTTAAAATGTATAATAATTACATTTATAATTTTTATAATATAATTAATAACTAATAACAACAAAATAAATTTATTTTAGTTAATTTTGTTATCACATTTTGTTATAACAGAGCAAAGACTAGAAAAACTAAGACCCAGAACTGTCGAGCTGTTATAAGCCTCCCTTCCCCCCTCCCTATCCATTTGAAATTTTAAAATTTGCCTCCCTATCAGTCTCCTTGTGGCCCCCAGACCCATTTTTTTTAGTTAAACGGAATTCCACAGAAGTTGATTGGACGCGTGTTTTACAGTTTTGAGAAATTCCAATGATACAGGGGGTAGGGTGAGACTTTTCGTGGACGTCATATGTATAGTAATGTTATGTAGATTGTAGAATGCAAGAAAACAGATGATCAAAGGCCAAATTTATCTACAAGATATGTATGTATATATATATATGTAAACACAGAGTTTCCACGTAAGTCCATTTTCACCCTTTTAAGAACTCAGCGGCTGCAGCTATAGAAATAAAAATAATATCTAGGGATAGTAAAATGGCTGTGCGCTACTAGATATAGTCACTTACAGCTCTACCTAGTCTAAGTTAATATAAGGCGAAGTTAACGAAAGATAAGGCGAAGTTAACGTTCCCATCTCGGAAACGGTACGAAACAGGGAGAAAAGGTTAAATTACAAAGTTGTAGCGTATCGCTGGTTTAGTACGAAAAGAAACCTTCCATGAATGCTAGAAACATAATGCTTAAAATGTATATTTATTTGTCCGCGGTTTCGTATACTGTAATGTACCAAAATGATCTTATAAAGAAAAAGACAACTATTCATTACCATATACCCAAATTTTTGAAGTTCAAACTATTCGTCACCTTCTTCAATGGACATTTGGACTTTTATTTGAACTTACGTTGCACACGATGTAGCGTGGCGGGTGACACTTATAATACGTAAAGTTCAAACTAGGATCCAGATGTGCATTGAACCTAACGGGCAGAAGTTTAAACACCGAAAATGTTGAAAATACTACTGCGATTCAAAAAATTAAAATAATGAAAGAAAATATAGTCTAGGGAATTCAAATCTAATTTATCAAATAAATAATCAATGATATCAAATATAATTCTCATAATATAAACCTACATATATTTTAGATTATAAAAATGTAAACATATTACAATGAAATAAAAAATATATTTAAAACAGCAAGTGAAAAAAAAAAAAATCAAAATATTAGAATATTTTATAACCTAGTTTAAAAATTAGAATATGCAACTATTTTCCTGTTGATTTAGAGAACAGTTGTAAATTTTATAAACTGCGGGACTAACATGTGTTCCGCAGAAAATGAAAAGTAGTTTGGTACTTGATTTTAGTTCAGAATTAACAAGGGACGAAAAAGCGACTTATCTGAGAATGTGAAATTTGGTATTGAATTGAAGACAAAGAAGGAAAAACACAACTATTTATAGCAAAGGAAGTGAAATATTCTCAAGCAAATGTGAGTAGAGTTTTCAGAGAATATTCTAATAATAAGTGTTTTCAAAATAAACACTTTAATAGTGGTCAAAAGCCAGTAAAGCCAGAGATGGAAGGAAATTATAAAAATATTGTGAAGAAACATCGCTTTCAAAGTGTGAGATATTTGCAGAGAAAATGGAAAAAAGTCGGTATAAATACCTCTTACATTACGACGATTTCACAAATTAGGTGTGCGTAAGACAAAGCCACTCTTATCATCTAAGCAAATGTATGCTAGAGTTAAATGGTGTAAACAAAGGCTCTTTTTGGTTCGTGGTGACTGGAAAAACGCATTCCTAATAAATAAAGTCTGCTTTGTGTGTCCCATAAGAATGAAGGTATACGTGTTTGGGAGACTTAAATAAGAAGCTTTTGATAAAGAGTCTTTAAAACTTCGGCTACATTTGCGACGACGTCTGTCATGGTATACAACTACAAGATTGCACAAGGCCCAGATAGGTTGTGCATTGTTTACACAAAAGTCAATTCAAAAGTGTATCAAGAAATTCTCGAACACTTCATGATACCTTCGTCTGAGAATTTATGTGGTGACAATTCAGCAAGATTCAACTTCTTGCCACAGTTCCAAATCGACAATTAAATGTCTCCAAGAGAAGGAAATAAGTGTGCCCTCTTGGCCTTCGAACTCGCTCTATCGAGAATTTTCAGGAATTATGAAAAAAAAAAAAAAAAAAAAAACGACTTCAAAAAGTTGCAAAAAGAGACAAAAAAGATATTATTTGTAGTTTGAAGAACATGTGGACGAATTTTGATATATATATATATATATATATATATAAAATTGTGAACCTTTAGTCAATAATATGCCAAACCGTTTAAGAGCTGTTTTTAAAGCTAAGGGTGATCCAACAAAGTCCTACTGATTAACCCTTCGAGTTTAAAATGTGTACAATAACATTACATTATTCTAAATTTTTGCACTATGATATGAAGTATTCTAATATTTTGAGTTTTTTTTTTTTTTTTCACTTGCTGTTTTAAATATATTTTTTATTTCATTGTAATATGTTTACATTTTTATAATCTACAAAACATGTAGATTTACATTATGATAATTTATATTTGGTATCATTGATTATTTATTTGATAAATTAGATTTACAATTCCCTTGACCACATTTTCTTTCATTATTCTAATTTTTTGAATCGAAAAGTTTGTTAAAGTAGCTTGTAATAACTGTTTCTTTCTTTCTTTCCTTTTTTGAATATTTTTAGTAAATAAGGCGTGAATAAAAAACAATCTTCTTGTCTTACAGCATTTTATTTTCAAGTATAACATCTCAGCTATGGACTGTAGATTATTTAATAATATACCAGAAAAGATACATAAAAATATTGTTTTCAAGACATGCAGGTGTGTAGGAATTACAGTGGAAGTATTTATGGAATAAAATGGATGCTCAATGGAGATGTAGGAGTTAATTATCTTACTTAGGGATTGATTTTTCTTTTATCTCTAACCAAAATTTATTATAGGCAGTGATGTATACAAACTCGCAAAACCCCATAATCTGCCTTCCAGCTATTGTGAAAGATCCTTAGTCTTAATTAGAAGACAATATACTCATAATAATTATAAATAAAAGGAAAGAGAACAACAGGAATTAATACAGACTTCATTTCTTCTTCCATTTCTCTTTAATTCTATATTTGTTTCAAATTATATTCTTCCTTTTAACTGGAAAATAATATGCTCATAATAATACTCATAAATAAAAGGAAAAGGGAATAATTGGAATTAATAACAGAATTAATCGTATTTTCTTTTCTTGATTTTATATTTATTTCAATTATTATATTCTTTCTTTTAATTGGAAAGTAATATACTCGCAATAATAATAATAAATAAAGAAAATAGAATAATTGGATCTGATTTTATATTTATTTCAGTTATTATACTCTCTCTTTTAATATAAAATAGTATGTTCATAATAATACTCACAAATGAAAGAAATTAGAATAATTGGACTCAATAACAGACTTATTAACAAAAAAAAAAAAAAAAAAAAATCTTAGATTCATTTCGTCCTATAGACTTAGGCTCTATTTTTTTTTTCTTACTGAATTTTTCTCTTTATTTAAAATGGGGGATGGCCACTTAGAAATAAACCACTACTGGATGCTCGTTCATTTTGGAAACAAATGGTCTACAGCCGTGCTGCTTTTCGGCGATGCGACACCGTCCTCACCTCCTATCCTAGGCTCGGGAAGGTAGTCTCCAAGCTCGCTCTTTACCAGGGATACCTCAGCGCTTTTCCGCAGGGGGATTCATATTCCATAAATTTTTTGTGAATTTCGAGATTGTTTGCTCTGACCGTGTCAGGAGGTCAAAAGAATCTGTTCCTTGCCCTGTTCACTCCGCAGTTTCTCTTTTTTTACTTTTTTCTTTATATTTTTGTGGTGGCGTACATTCTTTTTTTCATTGGAGGGCTTTTTAACTATGATTATTTATGATGGTTCTTGATCGGTAGAAGGGGGGGGGGGCAGGAGGCAAGGATTTTAAGTGGTCATCAGGGTTTTTTTTTTTTTTAATTTAGAGCCATATTGGGTTTAAGTTACAGGGGGCTGGATTATTATTTTAAAAAATATTTTATTTAATATGAAGGTTTGTATGGGGACTTTTATTACAGAGCACTGGGTTATTACTTAAAAATATTTTGTTTATTGATAAGATATTGTGGGGATTCGTCTCGTCTTCCCCACATTCGCTTGTGGGGAAGACGAGACGAATCCCCACAAGGTGGTGTAAAACAAATTGCAGGTAGAGAGAGAGAGAGAGGGCTTTTTGAAGTGTGCTGCTTCAACAGAGGTTAGGAGCGAAGCGTTTTTGTTCGCTTGTCTACTGTCTCGAGCAGACTGCCGAAATACGTCAAGAGTTAGAAAAATACCGCCAATTTATAGCCAAACACATTCCTTTGTCTCTTGAATAAAATAGTATAAATATTTTAAAGTTAGAGAGTTCGTTATAAATATTTATGCCAATCATCTATACCAACTTATGCTTTAAAAATCGTCTGCGTAAGGGAGACGGAAATACTATGAATTATTGCCACATCCTGTCATTTAGAAATATAAATTACCCTTTAATGATATTTCAACGGGCATTATTGCTCAATATAGCTATAATAAATACACTTACGCAATTAAAGAATGAATTGTAATTTGTGGAAACGGTTAATAGATGAAAATAATATTCTTTATATTTTATTTTATTTAATAAAACGATTTAGCAATGGAAGAATAGAATACTGAAAGATCGTTGATGAGGAGATCGCATCCTGAAATAGTTCCAACCTCCAAGTGTAACACCTCCTCATCTTGCAATAGCTCCAGCCCAAGTATAGCACTTCTTTATTCTACAATAGTTCCAGCCTCTAAGTGTAGCACCTCTCCTTCCTACAATAGTTCCAGCCTCCAAGTGTAGAACCTCCGAATCCTGCAATAGTTCCAACCTCCAAGTGTAGCACCCCCTCATCCTGCAATAGCTCCAGCCTACAAGTGTAGTACCTCATTACCCTGTAATAGTTCCAGCCTCTATGTATAGCTTCCAGTTGAATTTATTTTTTGTAAGGACTTAACTGTTGACCATATGGTACAAAAGTATATATAATTGCTCGGTAGTGTGTAAAACTAAATCCCTGATGATGCCTTATTTTATTTAAGGCGAAAAGCTTTGGAAGTCTTTTATCTTTTTAATAAATGTATTTTAAACATGTTTTTAATTTTAAGATAGAAGACGTTAAAACGTTTTTAGATCTTTTTATAATATGATCTCGTCCGCAGATTTTTTTTACGCATTACGCACAACTTACACAATACACATACATACATAATGAAACTTAGTATATTTAAAGATTATAATAATGCGTCAATAATAATAAAATTGACCTATTATTATTGGGGGTATTAGTATTATCAACATTCAAAATTTCAAGCACCTTTATGATGAAAATGAAGAAAATAATTTTATGATAAATATTGGAAACGCTCCAGATAATTATGCTATAATTTACAACCATTATTGTATTCAATTAATTAGACCATATATTTTAGATAATAATAACTTTACAAAAATTATGGATACCATTATTGTTTATACGAAAAAACCTGGGGTTTTATAGCGTAAAATCATTAAATTCTAATTACCATTATGCTTATCTGATAGCAATTCACAAATTTTATAAAACACTGATCAGTTGCTATTAGTTGAAATTCTTTTAAATAATGATCCTAACAAAAACTTTCTTTCTATAGTGTACAAGAAATGTTTTAGTCACCAGATAAAAATGATAGCATGCATCACAAAAAAAAAAAAAAGAGTAACCTAATTAAACTGTTCTAAGTAAGCGTTATATGAGGTAGTTAACCAAATTCACAAGTTTAAAATTATCAGAATATTGATTTTATCATTATGTTATGACTTTATACAATTGTTTAATAACCCTAAATTTGTAGATTTGCGTAAAATTATTGAATGTTTATTCCAAAAATATTATGAGCTATATAATCAGTTTCAGGTCATTTAAATGCTTCGCATTTTTTAAACTTCGGCTCTCTTTGTAACTTAGATGCATTTATTCGTATTTTAAAGACTATTTAATTGGAGGCTCGTAAAAGTGTTTTTAACAGTGTTATTATTATTATTTTTTTTAATATTTCTAATAATAATAATGAAATGAAACTACATGTATTTTAAATGTATTTTACTACTAAAAAAGGTAAGAAATTAAATGGACATCGCACACAGTTTTAAGAGAATTAATCGAAATTACAGTAAAACTCACCAGGCGCTTAAATAATTTTAATTTATACTATTTTACTTTCTATAATATAACTAATACAATTTAATAACATAATTCCACAGGGTGTATTTATATCTCTCATACACACTATCTCTGTTACTGTGAAAAGAAAACGTTACTTTTTTTTTTTTTTTTTTTATTATACAGATACTTAGATTTTATATAATCAAAACTAAAATTGCGTTTAAAACAAAAACCATATAACTTATTTCTAGTAAGCTGAATGTTAATGAAAACGATTTAAACAAGCGATCTCTCTCTCTCTCTTCCCTCTTCTGTTCTCACTTAATATACTATATTCAGATTTTAAATATTGGTTTTAAATCATCATCAGTTATGTGAAATATAAAATTTCCTAGTTTTTGTCTTTAGTTTTAAATTTTTACACATACATGTATCAAGGATCACTGTAAAAAAAAAAAAAAAAAAAAAAAAAAATCACGCAAGATTACGCGGAAAGACCGGCAGCAGATATTCCAGACAAAGCCCGTAAAAAAAAAAAACATTGGTTTTACGGGCAACATGTTTTTTTACAGGCATGTAACGTAATTTAAGGTTATTATATACTTAATTTACGGTCTAAGCGTCTCTTTTTACGGGCTTTGTCTGGAATCTCTGCTGCCGGGCTTTCCCTGTAATCTTACGGGATATTTTACCATGTTTTTATTAACTTCGATTCCTGTTTGTTTGTTTGTGTGTTTGTTTGTTTGTCAGGGACAAATCTTGCAATCGATTTTTAACTAACTTCCCGACTAGCTAGATATTTGAAATTTTCAGGACAGCTCACAACACGGTGACAATACATTTTTCTAATAATTTTAGTCAACTATTTCATGTCCCGCTGACTTCGGCAGCGCTTATATGATTCGACAGAAAGTTTATTTAACTAACATCTCGACTAGCTAGACATTTGAAACTTTCAGAATAGTTCAGAACACGGTGAAAATGCATTTTCTCAATACCTTTAGCCAACTGTTTCGGGTTCCTGCTGCCTTCGGCAGCGTTATCAGTACAAAGCTTGCAATCGATTTTTCACTAACTTTCCGACTAGCTAGACATTTGAAACTTTCAGGACAGCTCACAACACGGTGACAATACATTTTTCTAATAATTTTAGTCAACTATTTCAGGTCCCGCTGCCTTCGGCAGTGCTTATATTATTCGACAGAACATTTATTTAACTAACTTCCCGACTAGCTAGACATTTGAAATTTTCAGAATAGTTCAGAACACGGGGAAAGTGCATTTTTTTAATACCTTTAGCCAACTGTTTCGGGTTCCTGCTGCCTTTGGCAGCGTTATCAGTACTAAGCTTGCAATCGATTTTTCACTAACTTTCCGACTATCTGGACACTTGAAACTTTTAGGACAGCTCATAACACGGTGACAATACATTTTTCTAATAATTTTAGTCAACTATTTCAGGTCCCACTGCCTTCGGCAGCGCTTATATTATTCGATAGAAAATTTATTTAACTAACTTCCCGACTAGCTAGACATTTGAAACTTTCAGAATAATTCAGAACACGGTGAAAATGCATTTTTTAAAATACCTTTAGTCAACTGTTTCGGGTTCCTGCTGCCTTCGGCAGCATTACCAGTACAAAGCTTGCAATCGATTTTTCACTAACTTCCCGACTAGCTAGATATTTGAAACTTTCAGGATAGCTCAGAACACGGTGGCAATACATTTTTTTTAATACTTTTAGTCAACTGTTTCAGGTCCCTACTGCCTTCGGCAGCGTTCATATGATTCAACAGAAAATTTATTTAACTAACTTCCCGAGTAGCCTAGACATTTGAAACTTTCGGAATAGTTCAGAATACGGTGAAAATTCTTTTTAAAAATATTTTTATCCAATTGCTTCGGGACCCTGCTGCCTTCGGCAGCGTTTCCAGTACAAAGCTTGCAATCAACTTTTAACTAACTTCCCTGCTAGATAGCCATTTGAAACTTTTATAATAGCTCAAAAGACGATAGCAAGGAATTTTTTTAATACTTTTATCCAATTGCTGGGATTCCGTCTGCCTTCAGTTGCGTTTATATGATTCAACAGAAAATTTAAAAACATGGTTTATAAAATTTTTTTTATCTTATAATTTTTTTTTTTTTTTTTTTTTTTTTTTTTTTACAGTGATTCTAAAGCATTTACAGAAATGTCACTGTACGGATTTCTGTTTCCGTAGGGTTGTAGGATAGTATTTAAAATACAGAAACATTGTTTCAATTACTGAAATATTTAAAAATAAATAAATAAATAAAAACTTACTAATATCGTAGCATTATGATTAAAAAAATGGGGGTATTGGTTAATTAAAAACGTGTTTATTCGAAAAACAATCTGCAAAATTTATTAATATTTTAGATTACTATAAAAATATAATTACATAAAAAGAGTTTAACTTTTTAAATACTCTGTAAATATATAGTTTTTTAAGTTAATTTTTACTGTGCCAGGTTTTATAAATTAATTTTTATTGAGTGAAGAATTTTCTTTCTGACAGTTTAGAAATTGACGAATTCATTTAAGCAATAAGGAACATATATTAAATTTTGTATTGTTCGTCATGAATTTCTTTCCTTCGGCCGAGCGGTTAACAAAGAACGCTTTTTAATAATTTTGAAGTTTTACCATGAAGAACTAAAATACGCCCCGCAATTCAATACATTAGATCTCAAATTTTCCTCTTGGACACGCTCTTTTGCAAGATGCCTTATTATTATTATTATTATTATTATTATTATTATTATTTTTTTTTTTTTTTTTTTTTTTTTACCAATTTTTGGCCACACCCCCAATTAATATCATTCCACGAGATATGTGGAACGCGATAGACCAGTTAGAATTGAGTCAAGTTCTTATTCAAAATATTGAGTGTTCAATTCCCGAGTTGGCCAAGAACTACCATGTATCTCAATGATAGCTAGGGCACGGAAATTTGTCATGGCTGCAATGTCTTCTATATTTTCTAAAATTAATATCTCTGCAGTTAACTGATGCGAGGGGGGAGGGGGGGGTCATTCCCCCGAAGAGGAAGATAATTACGCGGCCATGTCCAAAAACAAATCCTAGACTGTCGCCAATAAACCACTAGGCAGCTCTAATGCGATGATAAACAACCCAAACTAAGTATTCACAAGACATATCACTATGTCCTATTTCCATGGTTGAATTTGCGTCATCTTTTTGAGTCTACTAATGCAATAAAAGAAAATTTCTCTGACTGTCTGGCTTTTACGTCATGTTTGAGCTACGCTATAGGCGACTGGCGATAGTCAAAGACATGCCTCCGATAGCGTGATTCACTTATATGCCAGCACAATTTTGATCCACCGCGAAGGTTGAGTTGAGTGGGTTTTACGTCGCTTTAATACACTTTGGGCAATTGACGACGGTCTGGAATTCATGCCAAAGGATGCACCAGAGATATGCAAACACAATTTTGCCCTCCCCCTCCCCCACCCACGGTAGAAATGGCTAACCCGGTTCGGAGACTTCCACAGGTATAATTTAGGAAGTGAATATGAAAGGCAAGTCACGACGGATGTTACGTGCACCAACCAACCATCATTAATGTACACAAGGGTCTTCGGCTGGCTCGAATATTGAGCCTGCAATATTCCAATTACGCTTGCTGTTACCTATTGCTATCTTACCGATGCTATTTCAGTGCTCTACCGATCAGGTTATCCCCCCCCCCTTTCGCACCCTCACCATCGCGGAAAAAAGAAAAGCGTTGTAAATATGAAAACAGCTTTGAAAAGATGTTTCGAAAACTGGAAAATATTGGCAAAAATGTATTGCAGCCAGAGGACATTACTGGAAAAGAGATGTAACGGATAATGGAGAATATACTGATATTTTATGCAATACAAAATTAATCTCGATATTTTTAATATCTACATTACATTAATAATATCTTTTTGAAATACACTCTATTTAAAAAAATAATGTCGTTGTTATAATATATTTAAAAGAAAGGAAAAAAGAAATTAAACAGCTTTAAATACAGCTCTTAAAAATTGATGAAAAGAAAGCTGAAATTCCCTTTGTTCTTTAAAATTTTTGTTTTATTAAAGAATCTTGTGGTTTATAAAAATTTGTGAGCAGCTGTTACTTCAAAATCAATTAGTTTCGAAAAGAATGGCTGGAATAATTTTCTCAAATATTTTGTTGATTTTATTCTTGTAACAAGCCTTCTTTGAATATAACACATTAAACAAAATGTTCTGTAATGATTAGTTTCTTTTATAGTGGATAAAATATTACAAAAATTAATTTAGTTTTTTTTCTTTTATTATTGGTAAGTAGTGTGAGAAAATTTTTTAGAAACAATTTAAACTATTATGTAACAAACTTTTAATTAAAAATAATATTATATTTTAGACTTTCATAAAATTTAGCACAGGAAATTTTCAATCGTATTGTATTCTTTACCTTAGAGTTTTATTTATTTTTTTTTTTTTTCAGAATTAATTTTGGTGCTTTGAACCTTTAAATTAATTTGTATTATTTATAAGTCCCCACTTGTGGTCTAGAGTTTTTGCTCTTTACAGTGGAAGCCGACAGGTACCTGGTTCACACAATGATCGCACTCTTCTTCTAAGCTATTCGCAGCTTCAGTGGTTTCTCTCCGAAACTCTCGTGAATATGGGCAAGAACCCCTTAGATAGATTACCTATATGGGGAGCTTCCTATTCAGACATATGTCCCTTGTGCAAACAACCCATCGGCCTTAATCCACACACCGACTCAAACAGCAGTTAGTCATAAATTTGTACGTCCTACGACGCTTAGTTCAGCAATCTTCTTAAATTGTCTCGTAAAGATAAAGATTTAAATTTGATAGTGCATTTTAAGAAGGGATAGTTGTCACAGAAAGGTTTTGAAAAGATTTCTAACATAATATTAAAATACGACAATGCGGGTGGTTGGTTGATTGGGTTTTACGTCACGCTAGTGCTGCGCAATGAACGATTGGCGACGGTCTGGGTCTCACCCCTAGAGGTGGTCCGGAAACATGCCATCACAATTTTCATGTTACACGGAGAGGATGGCTCCCCCGCTTCGATAACCCCCCAAAGCTATAATTTTGATGGGAACATGGAGGACATTGTGTCCACGACAGATTTTGTGTGCACTAACCACTATTAGTGTACACGACGGTCTTTGGCTGTCTCGAGTATCGAACCTCAATCTTCCAATTACGAGCCCGTCGCTCTACCAACTGGGCTACCGCGGCCCCGACAATGCGGATGGAAATAATAAAATTATCTGTGAGAAAATGGTTAAAAAAATAAAATAAAATAAATAAAATAACAAAAACAATTTAAAGCTATTTAACCCGTTAACGCCCGAATTAATTTTTCAAAATATAATTAGCTGATTAATTCACTTCTAAATTAATATAGACAACTGACAGTAAAATATATTAACTTAAACAACTCTTCTGATAGTTTTAAATTTAAAATCTATCCTCATTTATTGACGTTTAATGTTCTAATGAGAAAACTTCGAGATAGAAAAACTTTGAGATAACAGATTAATTTCCTATTATACGTTGACAAAGATCTCGAAAGTAAAGTATTATAATATATATTATTTTTCAACTTGATTATTACCTGCGCAAAAAGCAAAGATAGGCATGGCGAATGAAAAATCATAAAATGACTATCCAAATTACGAAATAATAATTAATAGTAGGCACATAAAACTTTCAGGGATCATTTAGAGTGACGCTATAAACTGTCACTAAAAAGCAGAAATCATTCCAAGAAACCACAAAAAATATACGCGTCATTTTATTAGCTGTCCTCAAATGAGGACACTTTACGCTAACGGGTTAATGCTACTTAAAAATCAATGTTGTTCCAAAGGGGATTTTTTGAAGAACATCTTTGTATTATTACACAGATTTTCACTTCTTTCGTGAATGAATTCTTAAATCCCCTATCAAATATTCATACTTTCAAAAAATATCTCATACTTGCCATATATTTTATCTTTTAGGACGATTTAATACGACTATTTTTAAAAAACAATGTTCAACTTGTTAAACAGTAAAAACTTCATTACAAAATATTTCTCTCAGAAATAGTGTCATAGCAATTTTATCAGCTTTAGTATCCTGCAACAATATTGTATATGTGTGTGAATTTTTTTTTTTTTTTTTTTTTTTTTAACTGAAGATCTACAATTAATTTCGATGAGCAATGTTTGTATACATCATGATAGATTAAATTATACAAATAATATAATAAAGATTTAAATTTAAATGTTAAATAAAAAAAGTAGCTGTATAATATTTCAACATTGTTTTTCTGTTGTTCCTTTTTTTTTTTTTTTTTTTAAGATAATAAAAATTATATGGCTAATATACACATATCTATACAAATATACACATTAAAAAGGGAGAGAACGAGGGAGAAAGAAAAACAAAACTAAATAATTCATCACTTTGTATTAAGATAACATAGTAATTATTTCTTCACTACATTTATTAAATTTCTAAATATTTGTAATTTCAACACGATTCCATAATGTATCCTGTTCGTAAAGACGAGAGGCAACACAGTATGTTGTTTGCCTAAGCCTCGAACCTTATCGTTATCCCGACACTGTTATTGTTGCTTGAGTTAACAAATTCTATCCATGTTTTGATTTAATCATGAATTCAAATCTTGGTAAGTGCTTGCGGAGATTATCTAATCAATAATGTTCCAGTGTTGATAAAACATCATCTTGTTAGGAACCCACTTTGAACTGCATAACATTTTAGATGTTTAGAATTTATCATATTGGATTTCATGCGAGCTCTATATGGAATTCTGAAAAGCAACAAAATTTTATGCGTTAAAGTTGATAACTGATAAAACCAATAATTTTATACGTATGCTTAAAGACTGTAATAGTCTGTGTAATTAAAATTATTGGATGGTTGTTGTGAATTAATTTATTGCTAAATAATTGTACACTAAGATTATAATCCAAACATTTAATCGAATTCCCTATCAACGAAACAGAGCAAAAGACATTACACCAAGAAAATGTATTTTGAGAACTGCATAAACTTTGAATCATAATATATATATATATATATACTGGTTCTCATAATTATAAGGACATCCGTTTCCCTATATTAACTAAACACTGAACACTATTATTTAAACAAATATATTTTTTATTAATTTGAATTTCATTAATAGACGATATTTAAAAAGTTTTATCGTTTTTCTATCTCAAAAAACTTTAAATACGGTCAAAAAAAAAAAAAAAAAAAAAAATTAGGTGCTTACAATTATAAGGACAGCTCGAATATTTGTAATTTTTTTTTCAGTTATTCTTTAAATCAATATTTTATGGGGTCTCTTTTTAGGGTGAAACAGTCAGGCATTCTCTCTGGTATATATCTAATATTCAGTTTCAATACCATTTCATACAGCATAGATGATATTCTGAATACAATTAAACTATTTAAAATTGCTTTCCACTTGCATGCACTTTTATAATATGATAAGTTAAGGTTTTTTCAACTTTTAGGTCACGGGAAAGGTAATAATACGGAAGTTTCTTTCTTCAAACTATTTCCTATTACTCTAGAAGTAGAGCAAAAATGTAAGTCTTGTTGAAAAAAAAAATTATTACCCCCCATTCCTCTTTAAAATCTAACAAAAATCTGAGAATTCCACGTTTACAATTTGCGGATATTCTCTTGATGTTCATAATAATAGAAAAAATTACTAAATTCATTCTGCCTTCAGTAGAAACAGCTTCCCAGAGCACCATAGATCCACCTTTAAAATGTCCGATTCATATCTGCCTTTAAAAAACCTGTTCTGTCTTTCGCTATCTTCAGATCGTGCCAGTAACTATTAAAACCATTTGGTTAATCAAGAATAAAATGTTTTTCATCCAAAAATGCAACATTTTACCATTTCATATTGTCTTTATTAAACTTTACTAACACAGATGTTCTTTCCTCCATTAAATGCTTATTGATTATTACAGGTTTTTTATTCATTTTAACATATTATTAATTATTTTAAACATGCATAAATATGGACTCAACCTTTCGTTAAAAATTACGAGCAAATTCAGCAGCAGTCATCTTGAGTAAGAGGAATTTTGAACAGTAAGACGAATTATGAGTCTTCGATCTCTGTAAAACAACTCTGATTTTGCATCAGATCTCTCTCTTATCGAACCAGCAGTTCAACGTTTGATCACATTTCCTTCAGCAATTTTAGATCTTCGAATTTCATTAGAAATACGACGGACTGAAATTATCCCTCCACTTAAAAAACACATTTATCATCACTTCACTACATGAACGTTCTTTTTTTTTCGAGGAATTATCAGTAATGTCCATCCAAGAAAAACTGAAGGCTTGTATATGAATTAATCTAGCCCAGTAGTTAACAAACTCGCATGTCAACTGTAATTTATCCACTATTAAGTTAAATAAAACGAAAAAATCTTGATTGCCCTTATAATTATGAACATCTAAAAACGTGGAGAAAAAAAATATTTTGCTCTATTTTTTATTAATTTTGTTTCATATTAAAAAAATTATAACAGTTTTGGTTTTTAGAATACTAGCTATATTAAGTGCACTTAGTATAATCTTATTCACAAATATTTTTACATTAGTTATTTCAAAACATAAAGTGTCCTTATAAATATGAGAAGGAGTGTATATATATATATATATATATATATATATACACACACTGTCCGACATAGAAGAAGCAACACCATGAAAGAGTGGATAGAATGTGATGAAAATTTATACACATACAGTTGATGCATATTTAAATAAGTGGTGCTATTAACAAAAAGTTATTTGAGGTATAACTGCGTAATACGATCAGTGCAAAGTGGAACCCTCCCTGTCTCAAGCTACCTTCAAACTCTGGCAACAGAAGTCGAGCGACAAAGTCTTAAATTATCCATTGTCCGAAAGTGACCCTTGGAAATTTTCACACGTTTACAATGAAGGACATTACTTTTTATTGTTCCTTTACAAAAGAGACCTAAGTCCCCATGCAATTATCGCACTAGGAGGTTTATGAGCGACGACTCAAATACCACATCAAAGGAATATGAAAAGTGGCCGCCGTTGTCGCTCTGCTGTTGCCAGAGTTTGAAGGCAGCTTTAGCGATACAAGCAGCAACCCTACGAGGTACAGATTCATTTAGCGTGCGGATAATGTCCTGAGGAATAGAAACCCATATATTTTTAAACATTCTCCATAATTCATCCTTCTATTGAGCCTGGGGCAGAGTAGACAAATAACGGCCAATTACGTCCCACATATTGTCAATTAGTAAGATATAAGGAAACTTTGAAAATCAAGAAGAAAATGAATAGGCTGCAAGGCTTGTTATTCTAATGAGTGCAACCTCCCCTTTTTCCGTCGTCCAGACTGTCTTGCCAACGCACGAAAATAGACTCACTGTTTCACTTAGGTTTTCTCAAGGAGATTTCGTTTTCTTCTTCTTTTCGTTATTTAAATTAAATTAAATTAAAATTTTCTTTTCTTTTTTTCCCCCAATCTTCTGGTGCTTCACTCGGAATAATTTCTGCATACGCGGGGACCTATTCAGAGACAAAATTTTTAACTTAAAACCTTTTTGACTTTTTAATTTTTTTCTGTAAATTTTTTTTATGTTTAACTCAATTTCATTGGAAGTAAGCATTAGTCGCGATCAAATGCAGGTACTCCGAAGCACCTCGTTGACTTGACTAATAAGTGCAGTGTGTAGTCGCATGTTGTCTTACTTAAAAAAAAAAAAAAAAAAAAATGCAGACACTAAATGTATGATAGCATAACCAACTGTAGCATCAAATCAGCATATCGTCATACAGTGTGACATTCAGGGAACGAGTCTGGGCTCGGTTTGTCTACTGATAATCCCCTTTTCAGAGTCAGTGGAGACGTTTGAGGATAGAGGTAGAGCGAGGGCTCTAGATAGAGGGAATCCGAACACTATTGTTGAACGCCATACCACTCGTCATCGTAGCATAATGGTTTGAGGTATCATCTCATTAAATAGTAGGTCACCCCTGGTGCGCATGAGAAATCAAGTGTATTTTTTGCGTTATACAGCGCATATATATATTATTGCCTCCAATTTTATAAAAATATTTAACATCTATTTCTTATTAATATGAAATAACCTTACATAATTTTTTTTACTTACATAATTTTTTAAAATTGCAAATAAAGAAATCTAAAGTGACTTTTCATGATTTCAATACTTTCGTTACATAGTGTACGACTGGAAAGTAAAAATATGAAAATAAAAATAAAAAATAAAAAAATAAATAAATATTATGTGTTTGAATTTTCCACTTCACTTTATTAGGAATTAAT
Organism: Salticus scenicus; assembly: GCA_963930645.1. NCBI lineage: Eukaryota > Metazoa > Arthropoda > Arachnida > Araneae > Salticidae > Salticus > Salticus scenicus. Next base: position 61,401,753 of record OZ005653.1, on the reverse strand, counting down.
TATATTGCGTTAAAAAAAATCAAGCTAATATCTCTGGTAGTTTTTAAGGAAAGGTACATTAATTTAACGTGATAAATATAGGGTTTTCCGACTGTCCAGAAGTTTTTATAAATATTTAAATAACACAATTGATAGAATGCCTTTTCAATTAAAATGAAATGTAATTTTTTTAAAAGATACACAAAATTTAAACTTTTATAATGAATGATTGGTGATAATATTCTGGAGATCTATTACTGATCTGTGGCAGAACAGATATGACAACAATAGCAATGATTTGAAATTTTTTTATTTTATGTATATTCCCTTATTTATTAATTTTTATTATATCATATAGTCAAAAATAGTAGTTTTTGAACAACGTCTTAATGAAATACACCAAGTTTAATTTAATCGAAGTATCCGGTGGTATATTATTAGAAAGTCGTTAACTCCGCTACAAAAATATACACTTAAAGCCTTACAAAGTATTTTCGGGTAGAATTGAAAATTAGCGGAGAAGCTTTTTTCTGAGTTACTAATCTTTCTCGAGAACTAAAAATAAATATTAATTGGTGTTTTAAACTGATAGATTAAATTTACTTATTTTTTCTTCTTTGTTTCCAACAATATGATTAAACATGAAAGAAAACACATTGACAATTTTCTAAAAGTCTAATTCAAGTATATACATTTTTTTAAAAAATTAGAAATAACAATTAAAATACAAGTTTGGTGTAGCCATCACAAAACTCTCTTCGGTATTATTTTGTAAAAATTCACGTTGTACAAAATATTTACTAAAATTATTTACTAAATTATTTTCATGAAAAATGCAGACGATTTTCATCTCAGGGAAGCTGGATAATAAATCTCAGGGCATACTTGCGGTTTACCAGCAAAATAGAATAGAATATTGAATTTAATTTAATTTCAATCAGGTTATCATGATAAATAATTGGAATACTGGTTGCCATAGTTATCAAAAATAAACAGAATATTGTTTGCCATGGTCATAAAAAATAAACAGCATATCGTGTTGGTCGCCATATCGTTGTAAGGAATCCAGAACGACATCGTTATTGCTCAAAATGGCGTCAAAAGAAAATCGCCAAACATGGTTGTGGACCAATGTGCAAATTGTACCGAAATAATTCGTCACCAGGAAGCAAAAATGATACATGGGAAATATTAAATGTCATAAAGAAAATTTTACGGACGACATCTTAGAAAATGTATATATTTTTTTTTCTAATTTATTTATTTATTTACTTATTCATTTAAAAAATGAAAATATAACTCATTTTTGAATTATGTTGTTCAACCATATGCTTTAAAGGTATTAATGAGCGCTTTTGAAAAATTACTCATAGTAAAAATTTACACCTACCAAGAAAGTTAAAAATTTACACCCATGTGGAAGTTTGAGACACGGCTCTCTTGAGCAGATCTCAGTTTTATCACATATTAGGTCTTTCATAGTTCCTAAATTTCTCCAAAAGTCTTAGCTGATATTTATATTGTCAAGTAATCACAACATTTGTATTTATATTTGTAATTCTTCTAGATGATAAGCTATTGGTCTTCTTACAATCAGAAGACGTGTAGGACACAAAGATTCTAGCTCATTGACTTCATTGTACATATATGTTAACTATCATGAGTTCTTAATTGCTTCGACTACCATCAGTCCAATAGTCTTTAATTCGTTAAAACTTACTTAAACAACCCGTAAAAAACAATATTTTTCAGTTCATAGACGGACAAGGCGTTTCCAAAATCCTCCCCAAAACGTAACTCATTTTTACAAATATTATATATTTCTATATTACATATTTATTGCATTTTTCTACCACTAAAAAAATATTGTAATTATTTTATATTCATTAGATTTGGATCCTACATTTTCTGAATTTAAACTTCTGCCTTCTTAAACGTTCTGACATTAACAGAATCCATAATCTTATATATTCCGCGTCATGATATAATTCTTTTAAATGCCAACAAAAATGATGGAGAGCTAAGTCGGGAACTAACTCCAGGTAGACGGCCCTTATCACAGTACAAGTATAAAGAGCAACGTATACATTATTTTTACCATAAGAATACTGATGTCCGAAAAAAATCCACCCCTAAAACTTCAAACTGCAAGACCGCTGTTATTCTATCCGGTTGTAAAGGTGATACTATTTCTGCATACGGTTTGATATTCCTGCGTCTACAGACAAGACATTTTTTTTTCTCTGTCTTCCATTAAAAATTTAAAAATGATTTTTCAGTTGAGTATGAGTTTCTGCAATACCAGTATGATCAGCGCGTACGCTATAATCCATTATCAGCAAACTTGAAAAATAACATTTAACATGGAATATAATTGGGTGAATTTATGAATAATTTAGATCAGAATATCTGTAATATTATTTCTTTTTTTTTTTTTTTTTTTTTTTGTCTTTAAACAGACTTATCTGCAATATTTTTGAGGGATATTTATATATATATAGGGGGATGAATTTCTAAAACGGGATGAATTTCTTCAAATACTGTCAAAGCTACTTCTGCATTCTCTGCCTCGATTTCTCGTATTCGACCATATGTCAGGCGACTCTAGTTAATTTTTTTTTAACCAACTAGTCTTACCACTTTACACCAATTTCCCCGATATTATTGAGTGTCATCCCTACACTAAAAAGAGAAGTATGAATTAGTAAAATTTCTATTAAAACTAAACTAAGCTTAAAGAGCAAAGTCGAAAACATAGGGTAGAGTGCAAATTTTGAGCAACAACCCCCACGGTGCAAGATAGGGCTCTAGCTATCTGCTTCTATCAAAACCAACGAAACAGAGCTGGAGAGTGAGAAATCGCGGCTCAGTGCCAAAATATTTGGCTTGCGTAAAGAAGGTCTCCGGTTCAGTCCCCGTGCCGTCCAAATTCTGATTTTATTCTATTTATTTAAAATTGAAAAAAAAAAAAAAAAAAAAAAAAATTAAATTAAAATAAATGAATAATTTAAGATGAAATAATATTACATTACATTTACATAAAATTTCGTTAATAATTTGTGCTAGTGTTTTATGTAAAATTTTAATTAGTATTTTTTATCGATGCCACTAACAGCAAAGTATTAATCGTCTGGCCTTAATTGTATCTTATACTATTAAGTGAGCAATATTTGTATATATATTTCACTGTTCTCGAAAACGGTAGCTCGGACAGTCATGAGATTTAACACAAAGGTGCCCCCCGAAGGATCATTGTGCACATCGAAGTCAGAATTTCGAATTTCTGTTTAGTTTTCTTTTAATTAATAAAAATATGAAAATAATAAGCTAATAATAGCAAAAAATTAGCCATTTAAATTTAATCCGTAATTTAATTGTTGCCAAAAAAAAAAAAAAAATAAAAAAAAAATAAATAAAAAAAAAAAAAAAAATACGAGTTTATCGTTTTTTCCAACAGGAAAATAAATACATTTATCTAAACATGAACAATACTACACACTACTGATCGCAGAGCTTCCAAATTTGGCATATAGGTACCTGGGACCCTGCAGGTGTGCACCTCATCGAGATTTTTTCGAATTTCGAATCTGAATTTTTTAAATTAATGTTTTTTTGATTTTAAACATTGGCTTTTATGTTTCATTTTTCATGAATTTATTCTTCGATTGTAATCGTCTGCGTATCTTAGCAACGGCTATATTATGCAATTTATTTTTTATTTAATACATTTATTTGAGGGCGAATCTTCTTTCTCTTTTTAATTTATTATATTTATTGAAAATAAAATGGTAATGCAGTAGAAAAAATTAAATATATTAAATTTAAAATTTAAAAACGTATTTATAACAGTTATGTTTATGTATAATTTTTGTAGTATAACAACAAATATTTTTCATTTGTTAATTTAATTTCTTTAAAAGTTTTTTTTTTCTAATTTATAGTATTTTTCAGGAAATAATGGTAGTATATAGTAGAAAGGATTAAAATGATTGGAATTTATTTGTTTTTTATGTATTTAATTCCTTCTAAAAGAAAATCTACTTTTTATTTTATTTCATTACATTGGTCGGAATCAAATTGTAATACAGTGTAAATAGCATGAGCAATAAAATACTTGGTTCAAAAACTAAAATATTTAATAGACGCTGAGATACAGTTATCTTTAAAATCGTAGTTCTTAAATAATGGCAGACCCACCTATCGTCAATAAATACCCATATTGAAATACATAGGAAAGATATTTCTGCAGGCAGTGGGAACCTGCTCCCGATACCGTGCGGACAGAGAAAGAGCTGCCGTAGTCAGCGAGTACCCGATGCGAGGTCTAGAGCGATTCTAATGTAATTATTTTAGTTTTTATTTATAATGTGATGTGAAAAATAAATAATGATCCAATTCTTTTGGAGATTCATTTAAATATAGTGGCCAGCGAAGCGGGCGTAGCCTGCTAGTTGTTTAATATTCATGCAATTTTTAGAATGAAACATCGTTAATGGACAACAACTATTGCTCAATCCTTCGTGCGCGCGACTTATTATTTAACTTTCATTTCAAATATTTTATTGAACAACTGTCAGCATTCATGTTCTTGGAGGAACTGACAATTAGATTGAACACATGGACAAATTTTCGCAAAATGGTGTTTCTAATTCATAATCAATTTACATCTCAAAAATTTCAAAATCCGGGAAAATATATATTTTACAAATCTAGTTATCTCGAAGAAAATATCTTCTAAAAGGTCTGTGATAACAGTCTTTGATAGTGAACGATATTGTAAGGCAATTATTGGTGATTAATTTTGTTTTAAACTTGTGATCCTTCTAAAAAAGGCTTATATTTTTCTTTAATTTTCTAGTTCTAATCACAGTCACTATAAATTAGAAACTAAATTTGTAAATTTAAACATGATTTTTCTTTTTATAGTTAAATAAACATATATTTTTAAACTCCTGGTTAATATCTTATAAATTGGTACACCTGGTTAAAAAAAGAACTTTATAAAATGAAGATCTTTTATAAAACTAATAATTTAACTTCATTAAAAATATAAAAAAATCTTTTAATTTGAACTAAAAAATTAGTTAAAAAAGAAAAGAAAAAAAAAAAAAAAAAAAAAAAACCTGGCGGCATTCGAACTCAAGACCTTCTGTACTCAGACCAAACACTCGGCACTGCGCCCCTTTTCCGTGCGACCTGTTTCTGTTACGTTGGTTTTGATAAAAATATTTAAAATTTCTAGTGTCATATCTTGCCCCATAGGAGGGGGAGGGGATTGTTGCACAAAATTTGTACTGTACCCTATATTTTCGACCATGCTCTTTAGTTTAAGCTTGGTTTGGTTTCAAGAGAAAATTTATTGATTTATATTTCTATTGTAAGAATATAATCAGTATTTTTCATCCAAGGGTAGTAAGCTCATGAGGTGGGACGGGCTTTGGCCTTTATATTTTTGTCGCCCAACTGTGTGGTGGTTAGCGTCCCTGTCATCTACACAGTTGGGCCCGGGTTCGAATCCCGGATAAGGCATGGATGTGTTTTCCCTGTTATTTCGGTGACCTCTCGGCTAATGCTTTTGACATATGCGCCACGCCATTAGAATTTTTTTTCTTTTTCTTCTATTTCTTTTTCAAGACTAAATATCTTAACTAATTATTGTATATGATGGTTAGTTTCATCCAATGTAATTTCTTTACTAGCTAATTTATATAGAGGTTTTCATAAGTTCAATCGACATTAGCATTGACCTTTGCAGTTTCATATCAAGTATCGTGCTTATTGCATCTATCGTTATTTATCGATTTCAAAGTAAACATATTCTTGGGGGGGGGGGGGGGGGGGAAGGATGAAAAAGAGTGATAATCTATATAATATTTCTCTAACGGGGACCAATTTCAATTAATTTTTGTCGAAACGATACGATAGTGGTGAAGTTAATAAAATACGCGAGGATAAAAAATAATATTTAAAAATGAACAATATTTAAGCACGCGGACTCAGCTCAATGGTCTAATAAGAAAACATGACGACATTTGTATGATGACATTATTTTATGGAAAATGCATTTTTAAAAGTTATTTCTTCGGAATATTTGCAAGCGTCATTTTAAACCTAGCAATATTTTAAAGATATAAACAGAATATGAATTATTATTATAAATTGAATAAAAAACACAATCATAAAAAATATAATCAAAATAGGATTTTTTTTTTTTTTAAGCAAAAAATTACGCCAAAATAAATAAAATGTCATTGCATTTTTGGCTATAAAAATTTAAAAGACGTCATGGGGGTCTTTTACTAAAACTGTACTGCCTGTGGAAGTATGGAAACTGAGTCGTTAACTATGAATTTTATTTTTAAACTTTTCATTGAATGATTCTGGTTTCACAACTGCACAATATTTATTTGGTTATGATAATAATTTTGCTTCTGGTAAACTAAAATTTTAATTAGGTGGTGAAATTGGTATAATATTCAAATTTTAAAGGTAAATAAGAAAAGAAAAAGTGTGAAAATTTAGCACGGGTTTGCTAGTATTATAATATTTATTAATTATAAACCAAATCAAAGAATTCGATAATTATCTGATTCTATCCCAATTCAAAGACAGGTTAAGTTGTAGAGATCGGGAAAACGGCATCTGTAAGTATAGACTAAACTATAATTTTAACAACTTCATTCTTTTTGTGTTTTCAAATTTTGAATTCCAATATTTAACTTTTATTCAAATGTCGGACATATTTTTTCTCCTTGTATTCTAAAAATGAAATGCTTTTTAAAAAATCGCTTAATCCATTTAAAGTGTATTAAGATCCATTTAGTATACTGAATTAACGTAAACGCAAATTATACTATTATTTATGTTCAAAAATGCAATTCTTTCAAAAAATGCGTTTTTTGCATTAAAAAAAAAAAAAAAAAAAAAAAAGTATTCATTTCATGTAAAATACAAAATAAGCATATTATTTCTTTCTTAGTTATATTGCTTTGTTTTCACAAAACAAGAAAATACACATAGAAAATGTTCACGTCAATTTCCCTTTAATTTCCTGATATCTGATATAAAGGTATCAGATATATTACAAAAATCAACATTCTCGTCTTAAAACAAACAAATAAAAATAAAACAAAGATAAATCGAAAAACAAAATCATATTTGCAAAAAGATTTCGATTTCGAGACTTCTTAAGAAATAAATTTATTTCTCTACATTTTGTATATAATTTCATAAGAAAACAAAAACAAAACAAAAAAATTAAGCATTCTCAGAAAAAACTATTGACTCTTTTAATCAGTTTGCATCAATAATGTATATATATGCTCAAATTTCCTGGTTACTATCACCGGAGCCGTATGCATAAGCTCAATTTTGTTGATTATTTTTCTGAAGTGGTTTACATCAGATACTAAGGAGTATATTTTTTATTTGACCCTAACTTTAAAAGTTTAACCTTTTAACGTTCACACACTATATATATATATATATATATATATACTTTAATTGCTAATTTACTTTTAAAAATACCTATTAGACACATAGCTAATCACAGTTATTTAGAAAAAAAATAATAATAACATTACCACTTTTCGAGAATTTTTTGTTTTGAAGCATCGCTTTATTAATCTGAAAAAATTCGAATGATAATTAATTAAATTATTAAAGAACATTGTAATTAAATAATATACATTACAAAAAAAAAAAAAAAAAAACTCTCTTTCAGGTCAAAACAATAGCACACGGCCCTTCATCAGATGAAAAATTAGACACGAGTGCATCGTCAAATAAGCAAGATGCACTCGTGCCTACTATGAAATTTAACCCATATTTCACCATCGTCCTAAAAATAAGACACCATGCATAAGTGATATTTATATAAATTATTTTGAATATTTTAATTCAAATTAAAGGCGATATATTATTTAAAAGTCCAATAAATACATACGTGTCTTTATCGTTAGTTTAAATTAACGTTTAATATATATATATAAATTTTTAAAATGACGATTCTTGAAGATTTATTCATTACATTTTGAATACATTATTACTTAAAAAGATTTTACGTTCAAGAATAACGGACATATAAATTTATTGGGGTAATATTCCACACTTTTGTATTGGTAAAGCAATTATATAAAAATATCTTTATAGATTGTCTGTTTTCCTTATATTTCCGACTGTCCTAAACCATTGTCCTAATTTTTTGGATAGCCCATACCAATTAAGCTAATAAAAATTGGTAAGTTTTTTGATTTTGTGTGTATACATAGGCTTAAAGAAACATATATTTAAGATTTTATAAAGAAAATAATAATATTTTTTCAATGCTTGGTACGATATGGGTTAAAACAGACGGGCGTAAGTTAGCGCCCTGAGTTTCAAATTATGTTGTCCGAGCCTCTGATATAATTTTTTTTTTTTTTTTTTTTTCTGAGTATAAACCACCCCTGTAAATAACCCCTCTTGAGTTCATTAAATAATATTTTGCTTAAATCCTTAGAGTCTAATCTGTGCCTGTCTTAAATATACATATATATATTGTATTATTTATTTTAGAATTCAGTTAAAACTGGCCCTATTATTTTAAATATTCAGTATTTTTCTCGAACATATATATATATATATATATATATGAATATTTTTAATAAGACAATTTTTTTTTAAATGCCTGTTATTAAAAAAAAAAAAAAAAAAAAAAGTTAATGAAACAATCCGTAATAAAAAGCTAGGGATATCATTATTATTATTTACTTTTTTTTAAATCAATAACTTCGTTTTTGTAAACACTCTAATATAAAAAAAAAAAAAAAAAAAATCTGTAAAATCATAAATTAAAATAACAATCATGAAACCATATAACAAAAAATATAATCATATAATAATCATAAAATCATACAATAAAACGAATTATATTAAAAACTTTAATTTTATGGATTTAAATCGATACTTGAAATATCTTTAGATTTAATTAAAACTAGATTTAGTTTTTGGAGAATTGTTTTTAATATAGTTACTGCTTAAGCATCTTGTAAAATTTGTCACTCAAAATTTTACTGAATTCGCGCATCGATTGAAGTAGCAGGCCTGAAAAAAATATATTTTATTAGCATAGTATGATCATCAATTACAGCGAGATGCATCAGAAATTAAAATTACAGTTTAAAACATATTCTTATATACAACTGCAAAATAAAGTATTACGATTAGAGAAATTACGAAAGTAAAATTAATACATTAAAAGTAATAATGGATTTGGAAAGGATATTTTTCTTTTTTACTTATGAACACTTTGCAACTCTAGTACATTCTTGCATGAAATATTGCGTGTTTGATAAATACAATAGTTAGAAAATTTTAGATTTTTTTGTAAAACTAGAGAATGGTTTATGTAATTAATCAAAACACTTATGAAATTACGGATTTTGAGATTTTAGATATCGCGAAATATATACATCATTACCGAATAAAATAAAATAAAAAAGTGCTTAAAAATTCTTGTCCAGCAACTATTAACCAACCTGTTTACCAAATTTAATAACTATTTACATATTAATAATTATATATATATATATATATAAATGGAAATAATTATGCACAGATGTTTAGGATTTCTGCAAACGGGTAAAAATTTATATTGTGGTGAAATTTATCTTATTTTTCCACCTTCAACAGTGAATTGCTAGTTCAAAAAGAAATTTAACACACAACATATAAATTATATTAAACAGAAAAAGGAAAATTGTTATGAGAAAATATGAACGTTCTAAACCAGGAGAAAATTTTTGATGAATTAACAAAAAATTGACTATCAAAACAAAAATTCCTACTTAAATGGGTTCCAATAGAAATAGTTTCGTTTGAATTAACAACAACAACAACAACAAAAAAAATCTTACAGAAAATTGTTTTTTAATTACAAATATACAAACATAATAATAGATATAAACAAAAAATTTTGTTAATATAAGCTACACAAAAAAAAAAAAAAAAAAATTGTTGCACTGAGGGAAAAAAAAAAAAAATATATATATATATATATATATATATGTATGTATGTATACCGTCTCTATAGAATTTCTAGTCTACACATTTCTAGATGGTGAAACAATATTTTGAATATTCTGAATCTTTTATATTGCAAGAAATTCTCGTTTGGTTATCTGGAATTGGGTCATAAAACAAAATTATAGTTGCTGAAACCCGCCTCTTGTGTTCTCATTTATTTGGAGATATTTTCAAATAAGATTGACCTGTATAATATAGACAAACTCTCTGGAATTCTAATAGGGATTTCTAGAGCTCGCTTTGAAAGGGAACTGGAATTTATACGGATGGCATGGAACTATTTTTTTCTAGAGCCACAATTTAGATTCTGGATGTCAGTTACAGGATTTTTTCTCAGTGTGAAACTTTGTTAACAGCATTCATTTTGTCCAAGTAACGAAACTGAATTTGTACTTTTAACAAAAATTTGGTTTAAGACAACAAAATAACATAAAAAAAAAAAAAAAAAAAAAAAAAAAAACACAATTTGTAGTTTTAATCGCATCCTTACTCCGGAGTAAATTTACCACGGTCTTCTTTGAAAAAGTGTCAGTTCTTCTAATTCTTTTGCTCTCACTAACAGTCGAACATTATTTGATTTACACTAACATTCTAACAGTCGAATATTATTTGATTTTCGCTTCTGTCATTCCATACTAAAATTACTTTTGTAGTTTTATCAGGATGTTTTAGTACAAGGTTACTCATATTTCATTAGAATTGTATGATGACTTTGTAACAATAAAAAATGTATATGTTAACACCGTTAGATTGAAAAAAAAATTAGTATGATGTGGCCACCACATGACTTTCTTCTGTATAATTTTACACAAAATGTATTCAATACAAACTATTTATTAAATTATCAAAAAATTTTCGATTATAAATGCAGACGATTTTTATCGACAGTATTATATTATCACTAAATGCCGAAAGATTTCAATTTTTTGCAAATCAGAAGAAATGATTTTTTTCCCCCAAGTTTTTTTCGTTAAAAGATTAAAAAAAAATCGATAACTTTGTTTTAAATTATCACAGTTCAACCATTCGTTTTAAAGGCATTGACGAGATCTTTCGAAAGATACCCATATCGAAAATTTGCTATCCCCCGGGGAGGTACTTCCCCCCCTCCCCAGGGGAGGAAGCGATGCTCCCACATACACAAAAATTTTTTCCTAGTTAACTGGTACTATTATCAATAAACAATTTTAATTTTATAATCACACGATTGAAATAACTCTCATAATGTACATTTATACGAAATTTCGTCCTATACTGCCATGTTAAAAATTTAGAAAAAATTCAATCACAGCGCCACCTGTTAAGCAATTATTCCAAAAATCTAATCAGCACCGGTTTATGTCAGGGTCTAACTAAATACCAAGTTTGGTTAAGTTTCGTTCATTGGTTCGTGAGATACAGCGTCCACAAAATTTGTGATACACACAGAGACACACACACACACATACAGACAGACATTTTCTAAAAACATTCAAATCGTGTTCAGGACATCCCAAAACGTGTAAATCCATCGAAAACTGGAATTCGAAAATTTTCACGAATTCAATACTTTTTCTATATATACATATAGAAGAAAATAAAAAAAGGTTTAAGACAAATTTGAAAATATTTTTTATACAGAATTATATCTTTGCTGGATATTAAAAATAATTTCATTTAAATGCTTTCATAAAAAAAAAAAAAAAAAAGAATTAATTACTTTTGATAACAAAATAACCATTTATGCTAAAGATTAAGTGATGATTGCGTTAAATTATGATATGTTTTGGATAACGTTCAAATTCACAGAATACTAAATCAAATTCTTAAAAGAAAAATAAAGCAAATGGTCTCTCCACGTTCGAATTAATTATCGAAAATGAAATGAAAGAAAAAAAAAAAAAGACTTAGAAAAATAATTTAATTTCTTTTTAGGTATTCCTTCTATTTTGTAATTGAAATAATTAATTTCTTTCTTTTCCTTTTATTTTTTTGTTTTATTTATCGCGGATTACGGTAAAATATTAGAAAAACTAAAGGTGAAAAATTCAGATTTTTTTTTTAAGTTTAGTTTAGTTTCCTTGTATTTAATATACAGAATTACTAACCTCTATAATAATTCTCTAATGACAAGTGGTCCCGAAGGTGACCAGTCTATCTTCTACCCTATCTGATTGTGCAAATTCTTAATATACATGTTTTATGCTATTTGGCTTCATTTTTTGCCGCTGCGTGTGTGCTTAGTTTTTATAGTTTAAATGTAGAAAAATACCTGAAAATACTGGTATTCTTTGACGATGAACAGTAACTTTGTAAACCAGTGAATCATTACAAAAAATTCTAAAACTTAATTCCTATTGAATTTAGCTTCTAAATTTTGGAAATCCTGAACTACTACTTTTCGCCACATTTAAATGCCTAATTTTATACTAAGTCAATGCCCACCTTCGCGGAAATGAAAAAAATACCATTTGTTTCCACTTTTACTGTAATACCGTATAAAAAGTCGCACGTAAAAAAGAGGTAAGTTATAGTCTACAATCATCCATAATCACACATCTTTATATATATAGTCCTTTAGTCATTTACAGAACTTTCGAAGAATTTAGTTCTGCGCAATAAACCAATGGAATTTTCCAGAAAATTCCAAAACTCTGTTCTTATTGAAGTTTGAACTTCCAAATTTTGCCAAATCTAAACTACAAATTTTCGCTAAATTCGGTCGCCAACTCGCAAAATTCGATGCCAAGACCAAAATCTGTGTAGTCTACAAACTTGGCCAGATTAGCGATCTAATTTGAAGGCAAATATTGTTTCAGGATAGCCATAATTAATAAACCCTTTCTCAGTTTTAACTAAATTAATTGTTTTGGTAAAATGTATAATTTTTTGTTGATAATTTTTGCCAAAGAGAGCAAAAGTAGGCTACGAATGATTTTCATTGCATTTTCCAAAGAGAGATTCTGTAATAAGCCATGGATGTAATAAGCCATACTATTCCCCATAATTTATAATAAATTTCTGAAAAAACTACTCTATTTATCTGGGTGGTATATATAATCCTATTATTGTGACTTTTGTGGATGGAATGGCATTTTTTTTTATTATTATTTTTAGAAATGCTCGTGGACTGGAACTTGCCTGTTTATTTACGAATCGGTTACGTCACACAAAAATGTCAATGTTTTCATAACAATATGTATATTCTAATGGAAGTATAAGGAAGTCATGTGGTGGTCACATCAGATTTCTTTTTTTTAATTTTATTGTTTCATTAATTGCTCAAATAAGATTTTTATTTATTTATTTATTTATTTTTTAAATAAAATTCGCATATAGAAATTAAATAAGGGGTGTTTATTTATTTATTTTCTATTTTGGTTGAAATGTATTTACAGTCAGAGATTAAAACAATACATTAATCCATTTAATTTTTTTAAAAATTTTTATTTATGTAGTAAAATGCACATTTTACTTGAGGATTTATAGAAGACGTATAGAAAGATAGATACATTATTCTGCTTAATAAAATAGAATTAATATTGGAATATACAGAAAAAGTTTAAGGAACATTATATTGCATCATTGAGAACAACACATGCCATGATCATATTCGAATTTTTCAAAGGGATCTATCAAAAATAAAAAATAAAAATAAATAAATAAATAAATAAATAAATAAATAAATAAATAAACAAAAAAATAAATAAATAAAATAATAATAAATAAAATAAAATAAATAATAATAATAATAAAAATACCTTATAATTTATTTTTATTAAAAGTATACCACTTAAGTTTTAAAATAAATTTTGATTTTTTAGCTATTTAAACTTATTTTTATGCAATTCTCAAGTGCAAAAATTGTTTAGTAATTTTTCATAATTATCATATTGGGGGAAAAATATTCCAATTTAGCTTTATATATATATATATATATATATATATATAAACAAAATAAATAAATAAAATAAAATAAATAAATATGTTTAAGAATTCAAATTTTCTGAAATTTATCTTCCTTTCTTTCTTATTTTTTATGAATAAGAAATTATATGAAAAATTATTTTAGCTATAATACCAATTCAAGATAAGAAATGTGAAGAATAAACATGCATTATATAATCCTTTATTTTGTCCTAACTAAATTATAATATCATTATGCATAAACATGAGTTGTATGATGCGACATAATTTTTTGAATGTGTTCCTGAAAAACATAAATAATTACTAATTTTAACACAGATTTTTTTAAGTACTGAAGCTTAGTAGAAGTCTTTGTAGAATACTTTTTATAACAACTGTTAAATCGTAAAACACAAAAACTGTGAAACAAAATAGATATAAAACTGGAATACTATTCCATACAAATTATAAAAATATTTTATTGCCTTCATGACTGTAAATACATGTAAAATTTGGAATAATTCTACTATAAGCAATACTACTACTACTACTAATAATAATAATAATAAACGGCGTCGGTAGTTAAATGCTATAAAAGTATTAGGATAAATAAAAATATCTAAATAAAGTGACTGCGTTAAGTCATAAGCAGTTTTATATTAAAAATGTTAGGTGAGCCATAGAATATTTTTGAACTTCTTTTGTTAATTTGAATTGTTAAAAATTAACAAATGAGACTTTTGTCACTTTTCTTAAATTTTAATAATTATTTAATGGATAATTAAATATTTAAAATTATGATGAGTCTAAGGTGCCTGCCTTCTGTCGGAGGTAATTTTTTTTTAATACTTGAAAAATTGCCTATTTATGTGCATTACATATTACATAGTTAAAAACAGTGGATAACATGAAAGAATATGCAAATTTTAAAATATTTTGATATTTAGGCTCAAAATATACATAAAATTTGAAAAACAAAAGCACTTTTTCAAAACATCATAAGTCAAATTTAAATAAAGATATTTTCATTCTGTAAATTTTATTTCAATTATTGAAAGGTCCTTAAAGGAGTGAACTATTCTTAAAACTATAAACATGTTATTTAATGTTTTAGAGAAGATAACATTTTATATGTTGAAAAAATCATGAATATGCATGGCAGTTCATAACTTCTATCGACAAAAATAAATAAATAAATAAATAAATAAATGAATAAAGAATAGTAACAATAATAATAATAATTTAGCTAGATTCATTGTAGTAGTTCAAACCCTAAAACAACTCCTCTAGAGTATTTTGTCAAAGTTTCATAAGGTTTCAATTATAACTTTTGGAGTTATGAAGTTTTGCGATAAAGCATAATGCTAAAAATCTCATTTTCAGAAAAAGCAGAAAACATAATTAAAAAACCAGATTTTACCTATTAAATAAAAAATAATTTTAAAAAGTTCCTGATTTATTTCAAAGTTTTTTTTTTTTTTTTTTTTTTTTAATTTATTTTACATGCAGTAACAAATTTTGATGCTTATATTGAGTAAAACATTTATGTAAACAAATATTTACGATCAATTCCGGTCACTTCCGCTTTCAAAAACTTGCGAGTGACTAATATTAAAATGCCTGTAACTCAAGTTCTAAGCAAGATAGAAACAAAATTCTAATTGATTTCGAAAGCTAAAATGTCAGGCTTTAATACTAAACCAAAAATAGAAAATCGGAGTTTTGACCGAAAATTGCATTTTAAAGGTAGGCAGGCACCTTAAATTATGGTTAAATGAATGTAGATTATCCCACTTGCAATACTTTTAGCTAATAAAAACATAATTTAGAAGATTATTTCATATTTAATATATTTATAAACAGGTATTTTATAAAATATTACACACTTTTATGAAATACTTATATCTGAAAATCATTTACATGATTAGCATGTTTAATACCGAAAACAATATTTTTCTTAAAACCTAATAAAAGTATTTTACGAAACACTGATCTCTAAAGCCTTTTTATCAGACTACAAAATCTTCCAGAAACGAAAAGTTCGATTAATAAAATAAATTATTGAAGCATAAATTTCTGCAATACTTTTCGAATAACCAATAAAATGCTTTAATGAGAATGGAGAAGAGATATTTAGAACTAAAATCTTGTAAAACAAAACTTTTCAGAAACCAAAATATTTCATTATTGAAGCCAAAACTTGTTGCAATAATTTGCAAATACCTATAAAATAGTTTAACGTGAACGATAAAGAAAGCCTTAGAATGAAAGGTTAATAATATTGCCACATGATTCAATTTTTGGCGATAAACACGCCAAGTTTACTAGAATCCATCGCTTATCGCAGAAATTGGCAGCCCAGAGACACGTTTGTAATTTAGCTGCATACCAGGACCGATATTCTGATTTCCTTTTCATCCTTCGCATGACTCATCCAGTTCAGACTAGGACGCTGTCAACAAGGTGAACTCTGAACGCAACTCTGCTCTCGCATACAGGACATTAATTTTTGGTGAAATCTCTCTCTTTTTCGATTCTAAGTGATTTATCATAGTGTTTTGAGAACTATAGAACAGATTTTCTGTGAAGATTCGATAACTTTCTTAGTACCATATGGTACTAAGATCGGCCGATGATGTAATCGTAAAAAAATCTGCTTCTCAGATTTAGTTTGTTTGATTTTAGTTTCCGATAAAAAGAGAACACGATGCCTCCACCAGGGCCAGCGGATCAGATTCATATTAAAGGTGAGGAATAAGAAATTAATTTTTACATCCGCATGCAGATTACTTGACCTTTGAAATAATGGTTGGTACTATAGCGTACACTTTACTAAACACACAATGTAATATGTTCCATATATATCAAGATTTATATTCAGAAAAAAAATTCTGAAAATATCGAAACGCCCTTTATATGAGGAAATTAATAATTATTTTTACATATACTAAATTACTATAGAATTGACATACATATTTGCCCATATTGTATATCTTTTTTAAAATGATACTTAATAAGACAATTATAAGTTTCTTTGGAAATGAAAAAAATATTATGTACTAACAATAACATTAATTCTTCCTTTTATTATATAGTCTCGTTTATTTCTTTAAGTTATTAAAATCTCAATAATTTTATTATTGATATAAAGATATTTTTAGTGTTACACGTTATTTTAATTTAATTAAATAAATAACATTAATTTTCCCCAGA
This sequence comes from Salticus scenicus, assembly GCA_963930645.1. Lineage (NCBI taxonomy): Eukaryota > Metazoa > Arthropoda > Arachnida > Araneae > Salticidae > Salticus > Salticus scenicus. The sequence continues at coordinate 61,384,611 of OZ005653.1, read as the reverse complement.
ATGTATTATGTAGATTTTTTTTTCTTATGAAACAACTATTTATAATACTACATAATTTCCTGAAATATTTTTTATTCAATAAAATTTATTTCCTTTAAAAGAATTTAATACTTGTATTTACACTAAATATAAATTTTTCATTTATATTCATTTTATTAGTGTAATAATTAATAGTATAATGATTTTTAAAACATCATTAAGCTCTTTATATGACGAAATTAATAATTATTTTATATATATTTTAGGTTACTATTAAAAGTAGAGTACATATTTTTAATACAGTAGGCAATACTTTTTCTATAGACTCTTAATAAGTCAATTATAAGTTCTTTTTGGGAAATTAAAAAACATTATGTATTAACAGTAATATTAATTATTCCTTTTATTGTCTCATTTATTTTTTTAATTTATTAACGTTTCGATAATTTTATTATTGATATAAAAATATCTTTAATTATTCAGGAAATCACTTTCATTGCAAAGTACAGTCGGTAACAAAAGTGTCCGAACACTAGCAAAAATTCCTATGTAAAAAAAGTACACTTCACACGGTTTTGTTAAATAAATCCTTGTCGAATCATGTTCTTAGTCAGTCTAAGAACAGGATTCTACAAGGATTTATTTAACAAAACTGTATTAAGCGTACTTTTTTTACATAGGAATTTTTGCTAGTGTTCGGACACTTTTGTTACCGACTGTATAATGAGTTAAATAGAATCAAACTATCACCATCATTATTATTATTTCTAATCCCGTTTAAAGATGTCTCAAACTTTTAAAAATAATTTTTTGAGTATTTTATATATTTCTTAAAATAAAATTTCTTTTTCTAAATACATATAAAAAAAAATTACATATTATAAAGCTTAGGGGATTTTATCTTCAACTCATCTTGCTTTAATGATTAATTTTATTTTAATACAGAAATATGTTATTATCTAATTACATATTACATTTCCCTCTATAACAAAGTGAATATGAAATAATAATAATAGCATTATTTCCCAAAATATAATACAAAAATTAAAAACCCATTTTATTATTATTATTATTATTATTATTATTATTATTATTATTATTATTATTATTATTATTGTATCAATTTTATTTTGTAATGTATTAAAAACTCATTAATTAAAAGTCCCAAAAGGAAAAACCTATTTTATTATTATTATTATTATTATTATATTAATTTTGTTTCGTAATGTGTTATGATTGTTCTAGAAAGCCTAGCATCTTAAGACTTCTAAAACAAAGTTAATAAGAAAAAACGGATTTAAAGTTTTTTAAGAACATTTTCAGTGCACTCCTACAATTTCAAAAATATTTTTCTTCATTATAAATTTTAAAAATATTTAAATAAATTGACTAATATGATTATTATTATTATTATTATTTATTTATTTTTATTTTTATTTTTATTTTATTTTTTTAAGTCAATTATTGCTTTGCTTAATTTTTTAAAGGTGTTATGCATATAAATTATGTATATACATATATATTATTTTATTTATTTGTTGTATATTTTGTAAGCCTTTTTTTACACGTGTATATTGTATTTAACACAAATAATTTTGCTGAAACATAGTGCATAATGTAATATATTGTAGTGATAACCTAAAAATTAAAATTAAACAAAATAAAAAACAAACAAATAGGAAATACTTGGTCAGAATTAATAATATCATTTTTAAAAAATATTTTTTTAACTTTTATATAAATGACGGATAATAAGCATTTTTGTGGGGAAAATGCCTGTAAATGTTGTTTTTTAACAACAGTAATCGCATGTCAGTGAAACAGTTAATGGGCCATTCCATGGAAATGTAAGCCTCAGAGGCACAAAATTTCGTTCAGCCCAACTATAATAGCTATCGGTTTTTTAATTAAATATATACTCTACATTTGAAAAATTGGAATTGTACAATTATCTAGTAAAGGTAAGTAAAAGTAAAACAATAATATAAAATATTCCAGTGGGTATAATGCCGATAAATTGTTAAATTGTGTCTTAACTGTATTTTCTCACACGGTGAGAAATTAAAAGCTTCTAAAAGGAAATACAGGGGTCAAGTGACCTACTCATGGTGTTATTCTAAATAAGATGCAAAAAAGAGTTTCTTTTTGTAAATGGTATTGTAAAATTATAAGAAAAATCATTATTTTATTCTAGTTTAAATAATAATAATAATAATAATAAAATGAATAACCACAATGTACTAAAAATAAATAAATAATATTCACTACTGAAACATTAGATTTTATGACCGTATTGCTTTTTGTTAGGATGATTACTTTGCGTTAATCACACGAATTATTATTAATATTATTATTATCTAGTTTCAACTTTGGACGTAAACAAAGTTTATGAATGATATTTTTATCAAAAATTAATCTTCACATTCTGAAGTTTGAAAATTATTGATAAAAGATTGCAGGGCTATAAGTTTTAGAGAAATAATTTTAGTAATTAAATTACTATATTGTGAAGGTTGAAAAAAAAAAATGCTACATTAATGACAAATTCTTATTCTGTAAAAAAAAAATTAAAATTGAATTCGAAGTTTTATGCTAAAATTAATGTTTATTATTTATCAACATATTATATCATTATAAGAAAGAAAAGAACTTTCAATATGTAGCTTTTAATGTGAGTAAAATAATCAGTTGTAAATGCTACGTTTGTCACCATGAAATAACTTTAATGTGCCTCGTAGAGCAAAAGCTCTGAAATACCAATGAAAGTAAGTTTTAATACGTAAAAGCATAATTTAAAATTTCAAAACATTTTGTAGAACTTCTTTCCAACCAGTAAATTATTTTAAATTATATATTTAGAACTTTTTATAATGGAATTCAATAGTTTTTATTGTTAAAGTATAGTCAGTTTATTCGACTTTAATCCTAAAATATGCTTGGAATCTACTAAATTTTTTCAAAAGTTTCAGGAATTCTTTTGATTGAAAATTGTATAAGTTACATTTATAGTTCTTTTACTGCTATACAACAAAACAATTTTAATACATTACTGTCTTTGGTTATTTGTTCCATGACGTTTGTCTTAATAATGTTAGTCTATTTCAAGAAAAATGAAATCGACATGTGCTACAGAGATACACTTCAGTAAAACTCAAATATACTGCATTAATATCCTTAGTATATTTGTGTTTATACAGAGATATATGAAGAAATTTAAGTTCATCAAGAGATATGGGCAGATAATTTATGATAATATACTACTAGTAGATCTGCAGATCAGGAGCCTCAACGTCCTATTTACATCAGACATTATTCAATAGGTCATTTTTATTTATTCCTTATTATATAATCGTATATATTGATTCGATCGACTTGTTACCATAATCAGATACATTCCTGAGGGGGGCTGCCGCCCCCCTCACCCCCCGCTATGTCTCTATTTGCATATCTTATAAAGTGTTACGGAATTGTAAATAATTGCATTTATTTTTGTATCAATTCTTTCAAAGAAGTTTAGTAAAGTTAATAAAATGCTAACTTTGTGCATTTTTAGTCGTTTTAGCGTTAAAATAGCCTAATTTTCCCTTAAAAACATTTAAAAAAGCTCCAATAAGGGAAGAAATGGATTTGGCGCCAATTTTGGCGACTGTTTCCCTCCTTGGCGATTTTTTTTGGCGACCTTTGCGAGAAAATCCTTATTAGGGATATACCAAATATGGAAGCTCTAATCTCATTATGAGATACGAGAATTTTCCAGAACAGTCTGTGTTCGATAGAAAAGTATAAAAGGAGCATTTTTTCGCCAAGGCAGTCAGTCTCAGATCTGTGTCAGTTTCGTGAAATTCTTGCTTTGCTTTGAGCCTCTTTAGATGAGACTTTCTTTATGTGTTATTGCTAAATAGTTTGTACCGTTGTTTTGCTGTTAACGGCTGTTGTTTAAGCTGTGTTTACTGGTTGAATTGAAGCTGATACTTGGTTTATAGACCTGTATTTTTCTGGAACTTCCTGTGAATACATCACTGAATTTTTGCAAGTTTTGCCTTTCATTCTCGGACAACTTACGGACCCCCAAGTACGCAACAATATGTATTCTTAATGAACGACGGTCTTGTATTATTTCCCTGAAATTCATAAATACCAAATTTCATACAAAAAAAAAAAAATACATAGCATATCGGAAATATTTTGCGTAACCTTTAAACTAATTTCCAATTCTATGCCCACAATTATCAACAAGAAAACATGCTTTTAAAATTCTAACATAAATTCATTATATTTGATGGGGTGTAACCATGTTAAAATAAACTTTTAAGAAATGTCGACTATAGACCGTAATAGTACGAAATTATTTTATATATCCCGGAAAAGTAGCCACAGTCATTATAAACGCCAATAATAAGAATAAACTTAATTAATTATAACTCATTAATTTTTCAAACTAATTTGACATCATTCGGATGATTACAGTACATACTCGGAATTATTTTGTGTGGTCCCATAAATTATTTAGTCTATACATAACCTTTTTTAAGAGTAAACATAATTTTAAGCATCTTTATAATGTATGATAATTTTATTAAGTTCAATGCAGCATAAACGCATTAAAGTGCGCTCTTAAATAAAACTTTGTATATAGGCTCTAATGCTACGAAATTCTTTTGCGTCTCTCTGTAAACAAACCATAAACATTCTATACACCTGTAAAAACTATTCAGCTTACTTTGCGTTTAAAATTAATAATTGTTCCAAATTTAACATCGTTTGGATGACTACGTGACATTGTCAGAACAATTTTGTAAGGTCCTGTACATTAATTAGAAAGCTTAAGAGCACATATTTTCTTCAAACAACATAAGTTAAACATCTTACTCATGTACGCTAGTTTAATTTTCTTGATTGCAAAGTAAAGATGTTAAAATGCATTTAAACGCAATTCACCTCATACGCCGCAATGTGAAGTATTTTGGCGTGTCCCTGTCTACAATCCATACAATCCATAAAAAGTATAGGCCTAAAAAAATAAATAGCTATTTCTATACCGAGCCTGAATATATGTGTCAATTTGCAAATCAATCGGAGAATTTTTGCGGCCGCTATTGCGGTACATACAAATTCTTCCCATAGGCCGTAATGATAAAAAAAATTTGGCGTGTCCCTGTACACGAACTGCAAATGGAATGCATACCCAAAACTATACAGCTAATTTCGTGGGGATCATGATCATGTGTACCAAATTTCAAGTCAATAGCGTGATATTTGCGGCCGCTATCGCATGACAGACAGACAGACAGACGGACAGACGGAACACAAAATCCTTTTGAGTCTCAACAGAGGCCCTCCACTGACGTTTCGGTAAAAATTCGAAGTCAATAGCTTGATTTTTGTGGTGGCTATCACGGTACATACATATTCTTCCCATAGGCCGTAATAATAGAATGACTTTGGCGTGTCCCTGTACACGAACTACAAATGGAATACACACCTAAAACTATACAGCTAATTCCGTTGGGCTCATGAATATGTGTACCAAATTGCAAGTCAATAGCGTGCTTTTTGTGGCCGCTATCGCGATACATACAAATTCCTCCCATAAGCCGTAATGATAGAATGACTTTGGCGTGTCCCTGTACACGAACTACAAATGGAATACACACCTAAAACTATACAGCTAATTTCGTTGGGCTCATGAATATGTGTACCAAATTGCAAGTCAATAGCGTGATTTTTGTGGCCGCTATCGCAATACATACAAATTCCTCCCTTAAGCCGTAATGATAAGAAAAACTTTGGCGTGTCCCTGTATACCAACTACAAATGGAATATATACCAAAAACTATACAGCTGATTTCGTGGAGCTCATGAACTTGTGTACCAAATTTCAAGTCAATAGCGCTATTTTTGCGGCCGCTACCGCGATACATACAAATTCCTCCCTTAAGCCGTAATAATAAGAAAAACTTTGGCGTGTCCCTGTATACGAACTACAAATGGAATACATACCAAAAACTATACAGCTAATTTCGTGGAGCTCATGAACATGTGTACCAAATTTCAAGTCAATAGCGCTATTTTTGCGGCCGCTATCGCGATACGTACAAATTCCTCCCATAGGCCGTAATGATAAGAAAAACTTTGGCGTGTCCCTGTATACGAACTACAAATGGAATACATACCAAAAACTATACAGCTAATTTCGTGGGGCTCATGAACATGTGTACCAAATTTCAAGTCAATAGCGCTAATTTTGCGGCCGCTATCGCGCGACAGACAGACAGACAGACGGACAGACAGACAGACACAGCCCAAAACCGTTTTGAGTCTCAATGTAGGGCCTCCACTGACGTTTCGGCAATTAAAGGAAAAATAAAACTATGTTATTTAAATTTACAATATCATATTATTTGTAGTAAACAGAGTGCTTAAGGTTTATAATTATTAGTACGGATGACTATTAGTCTCAATCTACGGATAAAACGCTGTCGCCAGTTTTACGATGATTGGACATTTATTGAAATCAAAAATTTATCGAAAATATAATTGAATAATTTGAAAGCAATGTTATAATTTGAAAAAAAAGAAAGAAAGAAAACAATTGTCCTCCATACTAAACTAAATTCTGCTTTTGTCAGAATTTCATCAAAATCGTTTTTTTTTTTTCGTTTTTTCTTTTGAAAGAAAAGGAAAATAAAAGGAAATTAATGATAATCAGTATCGAAACGGATAGTATCGAAAAAGACGAAGAAGACCTTTTTTAGACAAAAATACATAATTAGTTTTAATTTTTAATTGTTGCCAAAAAAGTTTACGAGTTAATTAAAAAAAATTTTAAAATGAAAATAAAATCACGCGTAAATTTTAAAACTGATGTAAAACTTCGTGATAAATTAAACTTGTACGGTAAAATTGGCGTTATTATAGCTGTAAAGGTATTTTTAAGTTATCATTTATTTATTTATTTATTTATTTATTTATTTTTGTAAGAGTGAAAAACTTCCTACTAGTTCGCCGCCTCCGGTTAGGAATAACAAAACCACAGGAGCACCGAAAATGGAGACTTATCCATTCACAGGCAAACCAGAAAGTGTTTTATTTATTTATTTAAATTGACAAGGGTTATGCATATATACATACATCACACGCATACATAACTTACACAAACTGTATACAGTGTACTCGCTTTTGAAAAGAAGAAAAAACAAACTATATAGCTTAAGCAAACAATGAAGGAAGGAAAAGACGTTTGAATTTTTAAATCATGTTTTGCACCCTTATTTAAAAGTCTTTGCTACTAAAATGCTGCAGAAAGCTCATATATAACAGCCCACGAAATAGCAAACGTTCAATGGCTACGTTTAGTAATCCCACTAAGATAAATAAAATTAATTGGTAGTTTTATAAAAAAAAAAAAAAAGTTTGTCTTTTTGTAATTTAGGCCCTTTTTGAGGATATTTTTGATTCAAAAACATAGTTATGCTTATAATGGATTTTTTTTTTAATAAAAAATAATTATTATTATATGCGTAAAGATATGAATATCAGGGTTATATACTATTTCAAAGTACTTGTTAAAATATTTTTTAATTCCGAAGAGCAAAAGTTGAATTTCAAAGAATAAATATACTGCTATAATGAAGAAATGAAGCATATTTATATTAATTTAAATTTTTTTTACTGTATATATTCATTATCTTAAAGATTTTTCTTTTCATTATATCTTTTTTAAAATTAAAATATTAATTTAATATGATTTTAAATTCTATTCGAACACTTAAAAATGTAATCTTACTTCAAAGAAATATTCAAAGATAATAATGTGAAAAGGAAAGAAAAGCAAAGAAAGAAATCCGTATAATATTTTGGATCATTATTATCAGTGTCATTATCTTCATCGTTAGGATATATATTCCTATATAATCATGTTTATATAATCGTATAATCGTAATAGTTTAAGAGAAACGCATACATATAGAGATATATCATTTTTTATATGTCTGATTATCTGACTATCATCAATCTATCTATGAACTTATAAATATGCATGTAGATATGTACGTATCCATGATATTTCCATTTTGAGTTCGTTAAACTCTTTACTGTTCTTTTATTTTCCAAATTATTATTATTATTGTTGTTGTTGTTTTTGTATTGTATTTGAGCTGTAATAATATGATTTTTAATATAAATTGTTTCTCTATTTCTATAGTCTCTGGAAGAACGTTTCAAAGTAATAGGGTGTTTTATGTCATCATCAATTTGAAACGTGTACTATATACGTTTTCACTATAAGGATTTACTGTTTTCATTGATAATCTGATGTTTAACATCACTATTACTCTGAAACGTTTTCATAGAGCTTCTATTACTTTACAAGATAACATATGTATATAATGATGTAGTTTATAAATATAAAAAAATTATTATTATTATTATTATTATTATTATTTTATCATGAAGGAGAAAAATGTTATTTTATTCTTTCTACAATCTTGTTCAACAGTAATTATTGAGACAGTTTTGTACAGTAAATAAATGTTTTGAAATGAATACTTTTTTAAAAATTATTAATAATTTCCAATAAAGTTGAAAAGTGTTTGTCTTCAATTTGTTTCCCTTCCTGCCAAAGCTGTAACTTTAATAATATTAATAACAATAATGAAAGAAGCTTGGATTATAATTTATTTATATGTGATATTATAACTCAGTACATCAGATTTCTGATTAGAAGTGATGTGATTTGCCTATTAGTTCTTTTACAGAGGCGTACAAAAGAATTCGGATGCATCACGGAAATAGTTTGAAGTTCGTTATGGAGGTGACCCCGACGCATACATTATTAAGATGTACCCTAACATATTCTACATGGAAAATGATAATTAAAACTTTGATAATTAGTGGCTGCGTAAAAAAAATAGAATACGTTACTCTAATGACAAGCAAGTGATTTTTCAAGTGTGTTGTGCCTTTTAAAATGTATATATAAAATTGACGGATTATATATACATATATATATATATATATATAATCCCAATACATTAAAGTGCATTGGATGTAATATCTGGGAACGCGTTTTGAATTATATTATGCACTAATTAGATGAAATATATTTTAGGGTGTTTTAAGGCGTATATAAGATCGTATACGTAACGAAACAAAAGGAATTCGAATGTATTATAGGGATTTATAGGTAATTAATGCTTTAAATGTATTTTCAATGATTTTGTCAAAAAAAAAAAAAAAAAAAAAGATTGCTCATGCCTACAGTTTGTTGTTAGCTTTCGTGATTTCTATAAGTAATAAATATTGCGCTTTAATATATTTTAAATGTCAAGTTTGGTTCCGTGATTATGCAATATTTATTTAAAAACGTTTTAATTAAACTGAAAACAATTTTATTTCATATTGGAAAGTGACAATATATGCACGCTGTATGGTTTTTTTTCTCTCTTATTTTATTTTTTTTCCAAAATTAACGAAAATATGCTGTTAAAAATGAGCAATTTGGCATTTAACATATGTGTGGCACTGTCGGTAACTCATTTCCACAAACAAAAATTTCAAAACTTATTGTAATCAAACCCCCTTTTACTTAAAGCTACTGAAACAAAATTAAATTAAAAGAAAAATATGAATATTTAATAATTTGGATGGAGATAGAAGATTTATAGAGAGCGATCAGCAAATACAAAAATGAATTATTTGCTGCAATTTTTTTTTTGTGTATATATATATATATATATATTTATATTTATAATTATTATTAAGTTAACCGATGAAGTCAAGGAAAAGCTGGCAGTGTGATTTAAAAAAACTAAACTTCTTTCTACTGGGAAAAGAAATAAAAGTCAGTAAAAATCGACATATTTAAATTTGAAAAAAGAAATGTCAAATCAAATTTCATTTAACGTAAAAAAAAAAAAAAAAAAAAAAAAATCATAATTTGTACTAATTTACTAATTTCTTTTTTCGAATAATAATAATAATAATAATTGTGAACGCCGCACCTCTGATTTCGAGAGTATTCCAAAACAAGAACTGAAAAGTTTGGTACGAAAATGTGGCAACACGTGTGTGTGTGAACCAAGATGGACTAACGTTTCAATTCTATATGTTGTTTTTAAAATACTTTACTTGATGTTAATTTATGTGTTGGTTATGTATTTTATGTTTGTGCCGTAAGTAAATTTAAAATGTTTAAAAGTAAACAAAGCGTGATCAGTGTCTTAATGTGTCTCAAGATGATTTTACAGGAAGAAAAGAACCAGGTGCAAAAAAGAAGTCGCCACAATAATAACATTAAATCATTTATAAAATACATTACAAAAGTACCGAATTAAGAAATTTATTATTTCTATACATTATCTATTTAACCCTTTGCGGCGCAAGACAATTCGGATTATTTAAATTACACTGCCACCGGAATTCATGAACAAAATTAAACTAAAATAAATTTTTAATTTTGAGGTTAAAAAAGCCGGCCTCTTCTGCTATGTTATAAACATAAGTTTTTGCTAAAAAATTTCCGGGATGGATTTTTGCAGCTGGTAGGTGGTTAAAATATATACCACCACCCCTGAAAGGGTTAAGATATATAAAATTTATATAAAGTATATTTTTAGAAAAAATACAAATAAAATATATATATATATATTTATTATTTGCAAGATGTTGCAAAGGATGTTCATAACAAAAAATAAATAATACTTTAATATTTAAAAAAAGAGAAATAGAATATGTTACTGAAATTAGGAATATATATATTTAATAGGTAAATTGATGCCATCAACATTTTACATTATATTGTTTGACTTTGAAATATTTGTTTACCAATAAATCTATATATTTATTTTAAATAAATATTAATACATTTTCTGAAAGCCTTATACGAATATAAAAATCTTTCCTGGAATGGTAAAATACAGTTTATGATGAATGTTCTGTAATTTTTTAAGTCACTTTTTACCCCGAATATATATATCTTTTTGTAAAACTGCAGAAAATCAATTCAATATCAAGATTTTTAGAAAAATGTAGTGGAAGATTGAATTTGCATACGAGGCCAGGGTTGCCACAGAACCGGAAAATTTTTGACTGGGATGTGAAGGAGCTGTTATTGGTTATTTGAAATACATTTTTCTCTACTCATGAAATAAAAAACTTTTAGATCCGTTGGTGTAAAATATATGTGTGTAAAACCTTTTTAAACATTTCACTAAAAGAATATGAAATCTCTTGAATAAAGGGGAAGATTTAATTAAAAAAGATTAACAAAATCCAAGAATGAAAGCATACTTTAAAGCAGTATTTCTTCAGAAGTATTGACTAAAAAATGTATGCGAATAATAGATGAATTTATGTATATCTGCAAGTCTAAAGAAAAAAAAATTATAGATAAACCCTCCTAATTCTTCTAAACTAGACGTAACCAATGAAACTCATAGCAAGATAAATTTAATACAGAGATTAAATGGAGGGTAAAGAAAAACCTAGAAAACTAGTTACTAGCTTACATAATAATAATAATATAAAATATAAAATAATTTGCATTCAGAATAAATTTGTTCAAGATGATCGTTAAATTTAACTAATATAGATAGATAGAGTGATGTATGTATACATAAATATTAAATTCTATTCTATATGTTTTTAATAGCATGCAGTTCTGTTTAATTTTTATGTTCAGTATATTTAACACAATTCAACATATTTTAGTTCTCTCTCTCTTTCTTTTTTTTTTTTTTTTTTTTTTTTTAAGAATTTAATACAAAATCATGTTATACTAAAGTGATAAAATATATTAAAATATTTTTATTAACTACTTATGTCATATTGCGTAAGTTTTCTTGGATATTTTTATGTGATAAAATAGATAATATGTATACAAAACACATTTTTTTAAAAACCTCATCAAACCTTATAAAAAAATAAAGAAAAATTCAAATAAAACTCGTTATAATCTTTAAGATACAGATTAGGTAATGGTAATACTAAATACATAAAGAAAAAGTTACACGTTCTGCACGTAACCTATTTATTGTATAATGGAAATTAATAAAATATTTTAATTAAATTAAACTTATACCTTTTCATTATTAAAAGTTTAAGATGATATAGCCTATCTAAACTCAACTCTTTTTTATTAAGTTGTTTTTTACCAATCATAGTTTAAAGTAACATCTTCCTGTTTTTACTATACGTTAAAAAAAACTAAAGGGCTAAATATCAATTACTGTCAGCTACTAATGACTTTTCCAATAGAGATTGGAAAAATTAAAGAAAAAAAAAATCTTTCAGATAAAAAAGCATCAAAAAATGAACATTTCTAAAAAAGAAAAAAATATATATATATATATATGTACATAAGGTGACTGATAGATAACCAATCTGCGGAAAGCATTATCTGACGTATATATCCTAAAACTGTCGTTCCTCTGTTATATAAGGTTATTTCAAGTTACGTTCTTAGCATACAAACTGTTATATCATAATATCCAATATTATGATGATAACTAAAACAACATAGTTGTTCTTAATTTTTATCAAAACAGAATAATTGTTTTATATATTTAAATATATATATATATATATATCTTTTTTTTTTTTTTTTTTTCAAAACTTATGGTATTAACTTACATCAGTTCTTCATCATTCAGCATCAGTCTTTTCACATTTCACTTTAATATCTATATATAATTGTTCTAATATGAAAAAAAAATAATAATAATAATTCTAGTGTATCACTCACACGACTTTCTCTCATCTTGAGTTTCATTCATATAAAAACTGCAAATTAAGGGGTAATATAAAAAACATTGTATATGAGCCTACTTTAAAAAATATGTTTAGGGACGGTTTTGTTTGATAGGTTTGTGAGAGGGTGGGTACTATCCCCTCAATCTCCCTTTGATTTCTCCCTCCCTCAATCCCTTTGTACCTACATTTAGAAAAAAAAATAATTCAAGCCTATTATTAAATTTATAATTTTATTCTAAATTATTCAGACAACTTTCAACCTCAACATGCCTTGAAACTTATATATTTAGATTAATCATTTCAAATAGCAGCCTCATATATACTTAGAAATACCGAATAGGAACTTCCTGCAGTCGTTTATTGTTATGCTAATAATAGATATACAGACCAATTAACCAATAAAAATTTAACTTTAATAATCAATAGTAAGCGTGTTATTATACAAAAAGTAGAGCTGAAAACTAAATTAAAAATAATACTTTATTTATATTATGGGTATAATAAATAAATTTCCATTCCTGAGCATTTTCGACAATATGATAAAATTTAGTAAAGCATTTCCACCAATCACACTCAACAGAAAAGAATGTTTTCGTTTAATTTTGGATAGTCCTTGTATATTGTCTATAAACTATACGCACAACACATGTCTACATAAATTTTAGTCTATATGAAAAATACATGAACAACTTTAAATAACCTTTTAGAAATTTTTATGTATAGCCCCAATGTATCCAAATTCTTTTTGGTAGCACTATAAACGTATGATAAATGATTTCATCAGTCTACACAAACGTTTTACGCATATAAAAAAATACATGTTTTATTTCATTTTGTTAAGTGGAGCGCATAGATATTACTCAGTATCTATTAGAAATTTCTCCCATAAACGTAATGTATTTGAATTCTCTTGGTTATCCCTATATACGAACCACTTGCTTAATCTAAACAAAAATTTTAGTGTAGCATCCCTGTATTAGGCAAAGTTAGACTATCGAGTTTGGAATTCCTGCTGTTATTTGTTCTTGAGATATACTGATAAGAGACACACAGACATACAGATTAACCACTAAAAACATGTTTTTATTTATTTAAGAAATTATTGTGTTTTATTTGTTAGATTTATATTGTTGTGTTTTATTTGTTTTTATTTGTTTAAGAAATTATCGTCCATAGGCCATAATGTAATCGATTTTTTACGCACCAGCCCTTCAATGCAAGGTAGAAACAGTAAAATGTTTCAAGTAAGATGATATAATGATGATAATAATGATAATAATAATTCATTAGAATGATCAAACACTAGACAGGAAGACTTAAATAATCGACAAACAATTATATATACATATCATTTTAAAACACATTTAGAATCTTTAGAATATTCACCTCTAAAATTAAATAATTCAATTATTTTCTCACGTTAATAATATATATTAAAAAAAAATACTTTTGAACGTGAAATATTTATATAATAATAATAATAAACAGAAAATAGTTAACAAAATTTATACAAAAGCAAATATATTTTATACCAATTGGACAATATTTTTCAGAAATGGAATTAAATCGAACATATATCTCAAAAACTTCTAGGTCATTAACTTATTTAATAAGTTTTATCTTCAAGGATTTTCAAAGCTTTAAATTGGAAGGATTCTCTGAATGCGGTATTCCAAGGGTGGACATAGATTATTAAATCCCAGGTCATGAACTAAATTTGGGTCAATCGTAGATTAAAAGTCTAAATGCGCTGCTTATATCGACATTTAATGAATGTAACACAAGATTTAATTATTTATTTTTACTGGAATTTCTGGTGAAAATATATTTTAATTTTTAGATATTGATTAAGTTTACGTAGTAGTGTGTATTTTTTCTTGTTATAGGGGATACGAGTGAACTTTACAATTATATATATATATATATATATATATATATATATAAATAATTTTTTAAAGCGTAGCAACAGCCGCACAACATATTTAAGACCACTGAAACCCCATAGACAAATAGAAATAAAATTTCATCATATTAAAATTATCTGTGTAGACTGATTGTTAATTATTGAAACAATTAATTTTACTTTTGATATCTGAAACAATAAATTTTACTTATTGATTTTTAATTTAATTTAATTTAATTCCAATCTTACCTTAATATTATTTCTAGATAGTTGCTATTGAAATAATTTTGTCTGTGCGTTAAAACGACATGAAACCCAAAACAAGATTCAAACAAGCAATGAGAGTAAAAACGAATTTAAAAATTGATTTGTATTTGTGTATTTCTTAATTTATATATTTTTATTTCATAAATGGTATTGTTATTCTCTTTTTACATACGATACACATACACGCGTAAAGAAAAGAAAAAATAAATTTGTTTTACGATGTTTCAAAGAGCTGATCATATAATTCATGAAAAGACTGACTGACTGTGATAATTAATAAATTATTTATTCACTATTTTTAAAGCGTTAAAATATTTTGAACTGTTAAGAAATATGAACTTAAAAAAATAAATTCAGATCTTTACATTTATTTATTAAGCATGATTTTATTTTAAAACGCTTCCCAATTGTATACCCGATAGAAAATATTAATAATTTTTTCTTTAATAATGACATTTGATAAGGAAAAGAAATGATACTATTTGTAAAACAGGTGGAAGTATTTTTATTACTCAGTCTCCTTTAAAACCCACCAAAACATAACCAAAATAACTTTTCAGTTATTAAACTTTTGCTCTGGCCTTGAATTAACTTTTCTTCGCGATTCTCTCAAGAGTGAATATTTCTAACTATTGAATTTTAAGTATATTCAATTTCTAAAGTTTATTTAATCCATATATGTATATTGTAATGATTAATAGGATGCTTTAGCCTCAGCGTATTTGATGTTTATGCTGCCTATTTACTAGATTTTTATGCCCCTTTATGAACCCCTTATATTCCCAGATTGTTCGACGCCCAAACTGAATTGTATCATTTCTGCTCCATTACACAAAATAACGAGGCTTTCCAAGAGAAAACTTCACTAAACATTGAGGATGTAGGCGTTGATCTGTAGTTATTGCCTTTTTCTGCATAGTTTTGCGTCTTTCTCATTTGCTTCTCTCCCCCCCCCCCCCACCTTATTTGTTCTGTTTTCATTTTATAATTTTTTCTCACTACTCCTTTCGAATATGAAACATTTCTTTTGTATTTTGCCTAATTAGTTTGTGTAAAATAATAATAATATCTTTACGTTTTCTGACCTTATTGCTTTAAAAATAATTTTTATACATCATACTTTTTGTAAGGAAGCTACCCCACCCCCTAAACTCACACTCAATTATTATACTTACATTGTTAGAATCTTTAAGGTTATTATTAGATTAAAAAATATATTTAATATTATTGAGAGCATTTTTACCCGCATGACTTTTAGAAACTTACCGTACCTTGTCAAAATCAGCATTCTTAAAAGTTTTTTTTTCAGCATAAAATTTTAACTTCTTTTGTTTATTTATTTGTTTATATATTAATTATACTGATGACAAACAAACAGACCAACCACTAAAAACTTTCATTTACGTATTTACGAGACCTCAAAATATTCAATTATTATTATTATTATTATTATTATTATTTTTAAGTTTGAAAACTGGATTTAAAAAATAATTTCTTTACCATATGAGTAAGAGATTTAGTAATTCTTGTAAAGGATTGTTAAGCAATTTCCTTGTACAAAGTGTAATTTGTTAAAGCACTATCACCAATTATATCCAATAGAAAGGAAAGTATTTGCTTAAATTTTGGAGAGGCCTGCATATTGGCTGTAAATTGAATACGTACCACATAATGTACTTCAATTTAACACAGTAAGAGAAACACGAAGCATCACTTAAAATGTACTTCAAAAGAATTCTAGATGTAGCCCCTTATAAATCCGAATAACTTTGGGTGACCCTGTAAATAAATCATAAATGGTTTTCCTAACATATTCTATATGAAGTAAGGTCTTGTGTATATGAAAGATATACGTTAATTTCATTTTGCTTGGATCTGTCTAAAGATGTTAAAATGCACCAACAAGAAATTTCCCTTATAGACATGATGTACTTTAATACTTTTGAATGTCCCAGTACACGAATAATTTGTTCGATTTTAATAAAATGTTTCAATTAACATCCCCATTTGATAAAGATTTAGAATACTGTGTTTAGATGTCTTGCTAATATTTTTTTTTCAGCTATGCTCGCAAAAATTAACAAATACACAGAGAAACAAATACCAATCGATAGGGAATTTTTTCCTGAGTCTGACTATGTAATTAACTCAAAATCGACAATTTTGGGCTTAAATCCTTTATACTTATCAGTACAGAATTTATTTATCTACAGAAAACACTATTTAGACAAATATAGTATGCGAATATCTACATTTTACGCATGCAACTTCAGAAAGCAAACAACCATTTATTACAAAAATCTCGAAGATTTTAAAATTCTAAAATATGTCGTTCTATCTCTTGCCGCAGATACATTTCACTTCCATCTTCTATTTTTTTTTTTTCTTTTAGTGATAACTAAAAACCACATTTTCCTGTAGAAATTTTAATGTTTTACGAGAGTATAATCTTAATATGCTGTCTGGCAAGTTTCCCAGACATGAGCTTCATCGATCATGTCTGCGAATTTTCATAAAGAAAGGTTATAATTGATCATTACTACCAAAAAATGTTCAAATGTCGAATAATCTCTTATTGAAGGAGAGTCAAACAAAGTATTCACATATTGAAAAATGCATAATTTTTTAAATAACTTTCAAGCATTTTCTACATTTTATGCATTAATTATCTTGATAGTGAAATTTTCAAAGCACAAGGATTGAAGGTTTATAAAAATTATCCACTAATCGGAGTAAACATTTAAATTATGATAAAATCTAAGATACACAAGTTTGGATTTCTGAATAATTAAGAGTGATCCAATTATGTAGGCATTTCTTTAAAAAGTTTCCATAATTTGAAATATTTCATTTTTCAAGCAGAATAATTTATTTAGATATGATATTTTTAAGGGGAAAGTATGTATGATACTTCAGGAATGTTTATGAATTAGCATATACGTAGTTCTGTCATTAGGGAAAAATAGTTCCTTACCGATCACTGTTCTATGCTGTTATAAAAATAAATAAATAAATAATGTTAGTTTTTAAGATGATATAAGATTATGAATTGCACTAATAACAAATATCATAAAAACTGTACGATAAAAACAAACATATTCTAATTCATATCGTAATAATAATAATATTTATAAATTAAATAATTATATTTAACATACGTTAATTGATGAAATGATAATAATAATATGCTTACAAATTAAACAATAATATTTTATATATCCCATTTGAATCATAGCAATAATATTTAAATACATATCCTATTAATAGTAGAAAACTTTCTAAGTAAAAATCATAAATTAGCAATTATAAATTTACTGTATAAACAAAATATAAATAACATCAAGCCTTGTTACTTGGATCTACACTCATACCTGCTTTGTTTTGTTTGCCTGACGAAGGATCGTGCTATTATTTCGACACGAAGCAATTACTGCTATTATTTTGCAATTTTAGGTGATTGCGCTATTATTATTGTTATTATTATTATCATTATAAATTTTTAACGCTACCCTATTAATGCAATTTACTGCCATGAATGAGAATATATGTGTAATAAGTACAAAGGATTTAAGTCCAAAAATGTGGATTTTGAGTTAAGTACATAGTCAGACTCAGAAAAAAATTCTCTATCGATTGGTATAAAGGATTTAAGTCTACGTCATTTAGTTTTTGAGAAAATCCATTAGTAAAAAAAGATTCATGTCAGACATTTAGCATTCATGTTTGGTATAAAATGTTTAATTCAATTTTTTCCTTTTATTAAATGAAGATTGACAATCACTGAATGGTATGAAGGGCATAAGTCAACATAATCCCTTTTTCCTAATCGATTCTTCTGACTAGTTTTTTGTTTGTTTAACGTTATTTTTCGTCTCCTGAAAAATCAAGAACATGGTCTTAAATCCTTTATACTTATCAGTACAGATATTACATCGAAAGAAATATAGGACATTAAAAATTAAGAAAATAAATCTTTTTTTTTTTTTTTTTTTTTTTATGTATAAGTTTTTTGTTGGAGTAAGATTCGAAGAATTGATGTATCAACTAATCGATTTATTTATGAATTATACACTAGCAATTAAAAAGAAAAGAAATAATGTCATAAAAAAATAGGAAATTTGTCTATTATTATTTATTTTTTTAAGAAGGGCAAAACAATAATATAGATTAGCGATGTCTAACTGGTTTTGCCTTTAAGGTTACTTATAAATTCCTCGCATGTACCGGGTGTTTCACATCTGGAAACTAACAATTTAATGAAAATATACGATTCTACGGAATTATTTTCTATTAACAAATAATGAGGAAAATTAATTCGAAGTTACAAAAATCTGAAGAAAAATCCACTAATAAAATACAAATGTAGTGCAGTTTCAAATTATACGCATATTCAAATTAGAAAATAAAGAAAAGTGCCTACTAAAAAACTAATAACTAATGCAACCAAATGTTAAATTGTCAAATATCTTATTAAGTACTACTGCATTAAGTCATTAACTATATATTAGTAAGATATTTGATTATTGATGTTCTCTGACAACTTGTTAAAATTCGGCGTATATTCTGATATACAGAATGACAGCACCATGTTGTTTTTTATATGCTCTAGAGATATTTTGCACTAGATCTTTATTATTTTAAGTTTAAAAAAAAAGAGCTTTTACTGCATATAAGTATATTTTAGTATTTAATAGAGTTTTTATTTAGAAATAAAACTTTATTTTCGGTGCTTTAGAGCTACGAAATGTGATTCCAGTAGAATACCAATACACAAACATAGACAGACATTTTCTAAAAATAATCAAATCGTCTCCAGGACATCTTTAAAGCGTGTATATCCATCAAAAACCGGAGGTCTAAAATTTTCACGAATCCACTACTTTCTCCTTGCATAAAGAAGAAAATAAAAAGTAAAGTAAATTATGAATAATTTACGATATTTAATGAGTTATATTTCAAGTAAGCTTATCGAGTAGATATTTTCTTCTGATTTAATTAAAACATATTTAATCTAAAAATTGACTAGCTTCAACTTCAGCAATTTAAATTTTCATAATACTTTTATCAAACTCGTTTTACATCATCTCATTCAGAATGACAGGTAATACGTTAATAAATCTTAGTTCATCTCATAAACCTATAACTCACAGCCTTAAATCTTTCGAACTAGGCACAGGTCTTCTCCTAACTTGTCAAAATTTATCTCTATATGCTTTGGTTAATTTTACTGCTTTAGTATAAGCATAAATCCTTCTAAACTACTTTCATATTCGTTCACACGCACCAAAAATTAAAGAATGACATATTTTGAATCGACGCATTATTTCATATCGCATTTGTTCAGTCGCACCTGTTTATCCAGAATTTATATATATATATATTACAGACAAATACAAAAAGAAAAGAAGACATATTTTCAAAATTTATAGTGCACAATAACTGGATAATTTTAAAAGAGTTAATTTTAATCCAGTATAAATTATTTTCTATTTAAAAATAATTCCTTATTTGCAGATTTCTTTTGTTAGGAAATGATACAGAATTTCATTTCTCTGTTGTGCTGTTATTTACTAGTATTTTTCCTCTTATTTCGAATGTATGTTTATTTTAAAAGCAACCAGAAAATTATTTCTGTTGGAGAGAAGCCATATCCAAGATTTTGAAACTTCACTCTTAAAAGACAAAAGAATAAATAAATAAATAAATAAATAAATGAACAAATAAATAATTAAATAAATAAGAAGAACTATTATTGAAAATTTTTTTAGAGCCCTTTTCAAACTAAAAGTCAACGAGATAACACTGAGGAAGAAAAGCGTCAAAAATATTTGTTGAAGATATTATTGTTAATACGATACGTATTTAATATCCAATTCAAAGAAGAAAGACACACATTTTGAAGCAAATATACCGAAAATTCTTTGAAAGACATTTCAAAGCTTTTATCTATCTATCTATTTATTTCTTTTAGATTAAGCATTGGTGTAAAATATTATCCAAAAATAGGCTTAAACCTCTTTAGTACCATTTGTACTGAGAATATAAAGTTAGATTTACAGTAAAGTGTCGATAATCCGGCATCGGCGGAAAATAGACATTGCCGGATTACCGATTTTTCCGGATTAGGTGTTCCGAAAATGTATATCGAAATCGTATATTCGTCACAGCATCTCAAGAAATATTTTTTTAAAATTAGTTTTAAAAAATGTATGCAAACCCCTATCAAAAACGGAAATAATTAAAATAACGTTTGAAATAAATTAAAATGTTTAAAATAACAATTATATAAAACAGTAATACAGATCATTTATTTTTGTACAAATAATAATAATAATGAAAATTGATATTAAAACTGACTTAATAACAAATAAGATTAGGAATCTGACAATACTACATTGTATTAAATATGTCAGTCAATTTCATTTGTTTCATTCTTTTTTGTTTTTCAGTTTGTCGTTGATTGTTTAACATATGCACGTTCATAAGTTGGCTATCGCTGATAAAATCATATTTTTCAAGTCCTTCTAAAATCTGTTGACTTCGGGTGGTCCTGTTTATTCTGACTTTCGGTAGCAGGAATAGGAACGTTGTCTTTTATTAATAACTTTTGGATTTGCCATCGCGAGACAAAAATTTCGTTGTTCTTTTTCGAAATTTTTGCCATCCTCTTGATTAATCTGTGAAAAATTCACGCTAGTCCGTAAATCAATAAAATTAAATGAAAATTCGTAAACTTTACGAACGATCCATAAAAGTTGGCAAGCATGCTGCAAATAACAAGTTGAGTACTACTACGATTCACGGGCGGAGGTTAAAAAAAAAAAAAAAAAAAAAAAAAAAAAAGAGAGAGAAGTAGAAGAAGGGGAAAAAATAAATAAATAAAAAGTCATTGGCGGTTGTTTATGGGTGCTACAGGATTATACAATTCCGGATTATAGATGCTTCACTGTATTTTAGATTTATTCTTCACTGTATGATTAGGAATTAAAATGGAGATTGAAAAAATCTATATTTAAAATATAACATATTTAAAAATATTTATATTATATATAGTGTATTTATCTGACAGTTAATGTATTGGGAAATACTTGGACATACAGAAGGATTACTATCAAATTATAATTGAACGCGAGAGTATCATTACAAACTCTTAATATATATATATATATATATATATATATATATACAGTGAAGCATCCATAATGCGGAATTCTATAATCTGGCAGCACCCATAAAAAGGCACTAATGACGTTTTCCGCTTCCCCCCCCCCCCTTTTCTTCTTCTTCTCCTCAGCTTCTTTTTTATTGTAGTAATACTCAACTTGTTATTTGCAGCATGCTTGCCAACTTTTATGAATCGTTAGTAAAGTTTACGGATTTTCATTTAATGTTATTGATTTACGGACTAGCGTGAATTTTTCACAGATTAAACAGGATGATGGCAAAAATTCCGAAAAAGAACAACGAAATTTTTGTCTCGCAATGGCAAGTCTAAAGGTTATTAATAAAAGACAACGTTCCTATTCCTGACCCCGAAAGTCAAAACAAACACGGCCACCCGAAATCTCAGTCAACAGATTTTAGAAGGGCTTGAAAAATATGATTTTATCAGCGATAACCAACTGATGAACGTGCATATGTTAAACGGTCAACGACAAACTGAAAAACAAAAAAGAAAGAAACAAATGAATTATTAATAGAATATTTAATAGAATGTAGCATTGTCAAATTCCTGATCTTATTTCTTATTAAGACAGTTTTAATACAGTCGAACCTCGTTAACGTGAACACTGTTAACGTGAATTACTTTTAACGTGAACCGTTTCTACAATTCCCATCAAAATGAAGATTAGTTTAGTTATATGAAGATTAGTTACTGACAGCATGAATTACTGATAACATGAAAACTTTTTTTATCCCCCTTGAGATTCACGTTGACGAGGTTCGACTGTATCAATTTTTATTACCATTATTATTTGTACAAAAATAAACGATCTGTATTACTGTTTCATAATTATTATTTTAAAAAATTTAATTTATTTCAAACGTTATTTTAATTATTTTCATTTCTGATAGGGGTTTGCATGCATTTTTTTAAAACTAATTTTTTTTAAATATTTCTTGAGATGCTGTGCTGATATATGATTTCGATATATATTTTCGGAACACCTATAGACCGGAAAAATCTGTAATCCGTCAATGTCTATTTTCCGCCGATGCCAGATTATTTTTGCTTTGCTGTATGTATATACATATATATTAAAAATTAGATTACAAAATAATAATTTAAGACTGAATAGAATAAAAGTAACAGATGATTATATGCCACCTAAATCCAAATTAAACAACAATAAGTTATCTTTAAATTCTGAATTATTTAACCAGCAAATCACATAACGCTTTAATCAGAATTCAATGTATTCACAACAAACTTACCGTAACATAATTCCTTAATTATTAACTGCAAAACATTGAGCTATTTGATACTGAATTTAAAGTGAACCAAAATGGATTTTAAATTGAAAAATTGAGAGAATAAGATATAATGTACTAACTTAAAACATTTTAAAACCATTATAGTTTAAATGAAAAATAATTGGAAAGACTCAAAACCGTATAAGACTATTCTCTTCTGTGGTATACCATGCACACGGTTGAACAAAAGCAAGATTCCAAAACACTGATTCGCATGAAAGCTAAATAATCAGCGGGTAACCCTATCTTGCTTACAACAAATAATTAAAATTGGAAAAAAAAAAATTATTGAGAAATCAGAGCGAAAAAAACTTGTGTTTTCACAAGTACTGTCACATGTACTGTACATGTCACAATTCATAGTATGCAAAAATACGAGTTGAGTTGTCCACAGCAATAACAGAAAAATGATTACTGCAAGCAATCATAGAGGCAAGAAATTAAGTCTAGCGTACAGTCGGTAACAAAAGTGTCAAAGAACATGATTCGACAAAGATTTATTTAACAAAACAGTGTTAACTTTACTTTTTATACATAGGAATATTTGCTGGTGTTCGGATACTTTTGTTACTGACTGTAACATTAGAGGAAGAGTGCAATGACTGTGGTGTACGGGAACTTAGAAAGATACTGCCATCTAGCAAGAAATATTATTAATTTAGGTTTTAGAGATTTGTATTAATGCACTTAAAAAGTTAGTATTGATATTAATTCTATTTTGTTAATCTAATTGATTAATTTCAATTTAATTAATTTTTTTATTTTTAATTCAACCTTAACTACTTTAGCTAAGGGAGATTTAACTTGAGGCATTAACTAACTTTTAATTTGCTAATAAAATTTAGAAATTTATATATATAGTTAAAATTAAAAACTACTGAAAGTTTAAAATTAGAAAGCGTTTCACGTGTACACATATTATATAAAAAGTATAAAAACACTTTTAAAAACACGTATATAAAAACATCTTTAGTCTGGTTTTAATAAAGATATTTTTATATACGTGTTTTTAAAAGTGTTTTTATACTTTTTTATATTATATATATAGTGTATGCAGAAAATTCAAATTTATAAGTAAGTGTAAATAGGCAAAATGACATTATTATTTTAAATCATCACTTTCTTTATAAACGATTTAAAATAATCAACATCTATACACATCTATTGCGGTTAGTTCTTTTTCTTATTTTATAGGTTTAACCGAGAATGATTATAACAAAATTCATAGACTGTATAATTACCTGTCTAGTACATGCATTATTTTTTACTGCGGTGTTATCTCTTTTGGCCATATTCCAGTAAATTGAAAAGTGTTTATGACTTTGCCACGTCTGGCTATGCGCCTATAAAAATTTCTAATAAGTTAACTAAATATATATATATATATATATATGATTGTGTGTGCATGTGTGGACTATCTTGTGATGAATACCTTGAAATTACAGTAAAATTCTGAAAGAGATTATTCTCATGAGCAATTTTATTCAAATTTTTACTAACTAAGTTGTGTTATTAAAATTTTATGTCATAGATATTTGTTTTTTATATATTGAACCTATTTCTATCAGTTTATATATTTTTGTATAAAAATTTTGTTAATTTTCTATTCCATATTTAGATTTAGAGCTTTGACTTATTTAGAACCATCAGCAACTTTTAGATACAGTACAGGTTACAGTAAAAGAACTAAGCAAATAAGAAAGTAAAACTAAAAATTAATATGAAAATACAAATAGGAATACTTTTACGCATCATCATTTTCATAATTTAATTTCGAAAACATTATTCATTAATTTATTTTTATTAGCCCACATAAGCTTTCCGTCAGCTAAACAGCGTTTTCATCTTATCCTGTATTCTAGAAAAGTGTTGATTCGCCCCTTTTTAGTCTAGGTAACCACCTAGAATAAAGGAGAATAAATCAACAACTTCCTGTTTTACGAGATATAGTTACAAGCAGTGTAAAGTTAAAAGGGGGAATTTTATTTGATTACGCATGTTTTCATGCGGATTTAAAAAAAAAAAAAAATCTGTATTATAGTAATAAACAAAAAATTAAAACCACGCTTTTCTCGTAAATTATGAACCGCTTTCCTTTCCCATACTTGTCGGAAAGGAAATACTGGAATTGTGAATGAAAATACTGAATTCTGTGAGAGGTAGATTTTTATTTTACTCACGTATGTACAAGAACGCACACACACGGTAAAATCACGCACCATTTATAAATTTTGAAACAATTTCTCATATTTGTAAGGAAATAAAGTCATTGTGAGAGAAATTACTGCAATGCGCAAAAGACAGATTTGATTTCGTTTTCACATTGCTTTAATTTTACTTGCATTCTTAACTGAGTTGTGCTGATAACAGACTCAGAGATGTGTTGATGATAGATTTACACAGACAGACAGATGCACTCACAACAACACGTAGACCAATCGCTAAAACTTTATTCCGGGATTCAGAATATCTCTAAACGTGTAAATTATACCAAAAACTCCTTTTCAAAAATTTGACAAAAAAAAAAAAAAAAAAAAAAAAAAAAAAAACTTTTTCCACCACATATGAGTAAGAGAAAATGAGAAGACTTTACACGCTTTCTTTCTCACACACATATTTTCTAAACTAAAACTGGAGAGAATGTATGTTTCGTTTCTCAAAGTAACTCTGCCGAAATAATCTTTATGGAATAATTTTCTTTTCAAAACCGTCTAATGCATTCTTTTTACATTACTTTGGTTTTATTCTGATGATATCAAAATGTAAATATCTAAATTCAATCGAAACCTTCGAAGCATGATGAACTTTGATGAAGCCTTATTTATATTCAATACAAAGCACAGATAGAAAGAACTTTAACTTCGTATCAAACAAAATGAAATTATTAATTTCCTTTTATTTTTTGTTTAGTGAAATCTTTAATGGAGCTCTGTAAAAGCCAGTGAGGCGTTAAACACAAAACAATGTCCGCGCCTCATCTGTTGGGAGTTTTCGAACTAATTTCATATACTATCGAACATGATATGAAATAATGCACTAAACAAAAGACTTCTTTTAGTTCATAAAGGAAATCAATTCTTCTGTGAAGTGGAAGATAGTTCTGAAATGGGAAACAACAGATGATGCCGTTCACCCCGGCTAGAAATTGTTTCAACTCTTCTTTTTTCTTGTTCAATCTTCACTTTTGCTGAGCAAAAAAACTTTTTTTCAGGTCTGTTCCCTTCAATACTCCTGATTGAACTCTTTTGAAAACTTTTCTTTTAAAAGAATTTTTGATATATTTTTTAATCATTTTTTCCCTAATCCTAGAATAATTAAATTATTTTCTGGATATTCATTGATGAAAATCTGTCACATTTTCTTCGGGAGAGTTAAAATTTCTCAGATTGGATTTACCAGAATTGAAATTTACCAGAAGCGTCAAAGCAAAATTTATTTCATTATATATGCGTATGGTATAATTGAGACGAATTAAAAGACTGTGTAATGATTGACGAATTAAAAGAAAAAACGTTTAAAATGCTAGATATAACAAAAATTATTTTGAATTTCCAAGATTCAAAATCTCGGAGTCTTACATGGATTTTTTTCTGAAAACAGCTGTAGATGAAATTAATACATTGGATTTTGTTTACTGGATGGAAATTCTTTATGGTATATATAACCATTGCTCTGAAATAATCGCTCATCAAAAATTTTATATAAAATTAATATATTTTATAATCTCGGCAAATCAAAAATAAATAAATAAATAAAATAATCAAAATTAATTAAAATTGTGTTTGTTAAAGTTTTTCTGGAAAGAAATTTATTGTTTTTCTGAGACGATCGTTCGATAATACAAAATCTGTGATGATTGCACTAAAATATGATTAACTTATGGACTAACACATTTTAGCGTAACTTTTACTACGTATTTACAAAGCAGGAAATAATCTTGAGCAAGATTTGTCTAAAGTTTCACTTGTTATAATATTTCTTGGAATGTATGTTCAAACTTAGGCTCAGTAGAAATAATATGAAACTGATTTTTTATTTTATTTATTTATTTATTTATTTATTTATTTCACAGTTTAAACCTAATTATTATTTTTGATTTTTGATTTTGAATTTCTGCCTGTCTATGTTAATTACATTAATTTATGGGGGATTTTTAGAATTTAACCAATGTATTTAACGGATATGAAAATACAAAACTAATAAATTACTCATAGACATATCAGAACGTCTAAAAATGTATGTACTACAAAATCCAGTCATTTAAAATCTCGGTGATTATTTGTATCACATCTAAAATTGTAACGAAAAATAAGGACAGCACGAACCCTGTTATTAATCTATTTTTAAAAGAACACAATGGAAAAAAGAGCATAATTTTTTAAAGCTCTGTACAACTTTATCTATTGCTAACTTTAGTCCTTATTAATTAAAAACAAAATCTGTATGCAAGAAGCAATAATAAATACCGTAAAATCTTTAATTCTAAGTAAATGATGAGAATGTCTTAAGCATCGTTAAAACATAGTATCTAGAAAAATACTTTTACATTATTTTTTCCCCTTAAACCTTCATACACAGTAGTAAGTTAAAGAGTCCTTACAAGTTCCTACTTACTTAATCACAAACTACTGTAGCGAAGATACAATCTATTCAGCTCATTTCCCTTTTGTAGCTAGAACAACGCTTTAAATTATAAATGGAGTTAGACGTTATGAATTGCAGGTCACGTAGACATGGCTCCTCTTTAACTGTTTTCTGCCAGGTTGATGAATTTTACTTTCTCTCTTTTTCTCTTCCTTTCATCATCAAAATGCAAAAGTCGTTTGTTACTTTATAGTACTTCGCGAAGAACCGATCATTGGAAGTTCGAATTTAAATTAAGTTGAAAAAAGGTTATAATTAAATCGTCATGTTTTATAAATATGCACTGGAAGAAATTTGGAAAATGTACTAAATGAATGATTATTTGGAATAAAACTTTTGTCTAAAGATAATTCAAATTTAAGAGATGAATAATTTTATAATGTTTTTGCGTTTTAATATTTTATAATCTGAACTACACACACATATGTATATTTGTGTATGATTATATATGTATATATATACATATATGTAAAACCCATCATTAAAATATTTTTAAACTAAACGTTATATTTATATATATAAAATCATATACCATATAACAAGAAGTAAATCTAATGGTGTAACAAGATCTAAGAAAATTTTAGAAGGCTAACACACGCACACATACACATATGTATATGCAGTCGAACCTCGTTAACGTGAAACTCAAGGAGGAATAAAAAATTTGTTCATGGTATCATTAGTTCATGCTATCAGTAACTGATCTTCATATGACTAAATTAATCTTCATTTCGACGGGGATTGTGGAAACAGTTCATGTTAAAAGTAATTCACGTTAATAGTGTTCACATTAACGAGGTTCGACTGTATATAGCATAACGATGAATCACGATATGGTCTTTGATGTTAAATAGTTATCCAAAGAAGAAAAATATACTTTGTAC
The DNA here is from genome assembly GCA_963930645.1 of Salticus scenicus. Lineage (NCBI taxonomy): Eukaryota > Metazoa > Arthropoda > Arachnida > Araneae > Salticidae > Salticus > Salticus scenicus. Next base: position 61,355,709 of record OZ005653.1, on the reverse strand, counting down.
TTAAATTCAACGCATGAATATATAGCATAAAAATCGTAATATTTTAAATGTATAGTTATGTACAATAACGTTCAGTCGGTAACAAAAGTGTCTGAACACTAGCAAAAATTCCTATGTATAAAAAGTACACTTCATACGGTTTTGTTAAATAAATCCTTGTCGAATCATGTCTTAGTCAGTGTAAGAACATGATTCGATAAGGATTTATTTAACAAAACCGTATGAAGTGTACTTCTTTAACATAGGAATTTTTGCTAGTGTTCGGACACTTTTGTTACCGACTGTATATGCACCATTTTACTACGAAATGTCTTTATTTTGGAAAGGAGGTACACCATTTTTATATAAATAATCTTAATTTTCATGACATCTTTCATTAATCTTAATTTTCATGGCTCTATCAGTTTTATCTTACAAAAAGATACTTTGAGTTGCAAATTGTTAAAAACCTTCATGCAAACAAGCTCGCTAGTTACATTTTCGAAAATGGCTTGCAAATTTATAACAATTTTATGGTTTACTGCTAATTGTAAGTAAAATTGTTTAACTATAATAAAAAACTTTTTTTTCAGCAATACCTTTTGTTGAAATTTTATATTCCAATAATTTTAATAAATTAAAGACCTAATACTATTAGCTAATATTTTCTGCTAATGGGTTTGTTCCATTTCAAAAGGAAATGAAGTGCTCTACAAAAAATGCATTTCTTTTATGGAGATTACTCAACTATTGACCAGTTACGATGTTTTCTTGTGAATATGTACATTTCTACATTAACTAAACGAGTACGGTTTGGCCACCACAAAATTTTCTTTTGTATTTATCTATAAAAATTCATACACTACAAATCAATTATTAAAATTATTATTTATCAAAATTATTTTACATTATGAATACAAACGATTTTTATCAAGTAGGAGTATAATACAAAACCCCAAGTGCACATTAATTAATGGTACACAAAAATTATTCTAAGAAATGCTTTTTTTTTTAATGAAAAATTTTTAACTTTGTTTCAGACTATCACAGATTTACACCCCGCGACAAAAAGATAGGTACAAAGGGTTTCTTCTTTAATTTTTCATAAAATAACATTATCTAAATCGTGATTATCATTTATTATTATCATAAAATAACACTATTTCAAGAATAATTTTTTTAAAGACTAATTTAGAAAATTTTAATACTAAAATTTTTCTAATTTAAGACTACACCCCACGACAACAAGATAGGTACAAAGTTTTTTTTTTTTTTTTTTTTTTTTAATTTCTGAATATGATTATTTTGAATATGATACAAATATTTAGTAAGTTTTGATATGATAATATTTTGTTATGATAATAAATGATTAGCACAATTCAGATAATGTTATTTTAGGAAAAATTAAAAAAAAAACCTTTGTACCTATCTTTTTGTCGCGGAGTGTAGTCTTAAATTAGAAAAATTTTAGTCTTAAATTTTTTTCTAAATTAGTCTTAAAAAATAGCCTTGAAATACTGTTATTTTATGATAATAATAAGTGATAAGCACAATTTAGATAATGTTATTTTATGAAAAATTAAAAAAACCCCTATGCATCTATCTTTTTGTCGCGGAGTGTAGTCTTAAATTAGAAAAATTTTGGTCTTAAAAATTTTCTAAATTAGTCTTAAAAAAAAATAGTCTTGAAATAGTGTTATTTTATGATAGTAATAAATGATAAGCACAATTTAGAGAATGTTATTTTATGAAAAATTAAAGGTAAAAATCCTTTGTACCTATCTTTTGGACGCGGAGTGTATGGTTCAACCATTTGTTTTAAAGATATTGAAGAGTTTTTTGAAAGATACCTATACAAAAAAATTTCACCTCACACACACACACACAAATAAATAAATAAATAAATAAACAAAAAATAAAAATAAAAATGGTTAACTATTAGTATTATATATATATATTTTATAATTTCGCATTAAGAAATTAAAAAAAATTCTCATTATGTACATTTATACGAAGTTTACCCTATACTTCCATATTAAAAATTATGACAATATGGTACAACATTGCTGTCTGAGCGATTTTCAAATGTAATCAGCACTAATTTTGGTCAAAGTTCAATTAAATACCAAGTTTGGTTAAATTTCGTTTAATGATTCGCGAGATACAGCGTTCACATAATTTTTTGTAAGTACACAAGCGCGCGCAGACAGGCATTTTCTAAAAATGTTCAAGTCGTGTTGAGAATATTTTAAAACATAAATCCGCCAAAAATGGGTGGTGGAAAATTATCACGAATTCAACATTTTCTTCTTACGTATATAGGAGAAAGTAATAAACTAGAACTCGCGCCATGTAAATACGATTAATTTTCGTTGTCAATTATTTAAAAAATAAATAGAGAACACACACACAACAACATTTGAGGCCAGAAGGTTTGCTTGATCATAGCCTACTAAACTAGATGCCTGTCGCGTTGCTCGAAAACTTGGCAACAGCTGAAGCGGTAGACAGCGCCACCTGGTACAGATTGCGTGACTTTTTTATTCAACCGCCACCAATAATTTTAAGAAGTGATATATGATACATATAATCGACTTTTCTTTGACTCTATTCGTCTTTTATGTATATCATATCGCAATTAAAAAAAATTTTGGTGGCTGTTGAATAAACAAGTCGCGCAATCTGTACCAGGTGGCGCTGTCTATCGCTTTAACTGTTGCCAAGTTTTCGAGCAACGTGACAGGCATCTAGTTTAGGAGTCTATGGCTTGATTTAAGCGAGATACATATACTCACCAGTCCAAAAGTCAATCGATAACAGTAATATACTTTTAGGATAATTTAGAAATCGTTGAAAAATAAATTTTTTAGCTATCTTTATAATAGTTTCGATCATTACGTAATAGTTTATTTGAACATATTTACAATTTATTAACGTAAGGCAGGTGCTCCATTGATTGACATGCTCCAGTAATTGACACTTCCCCCGAAATAATTAATAAATAAGTAAAACAATAAAAGTAGATGCTTTACATATAAGAATTTTAACATTGTATGCCAAAACACTGGAGCATGGGGTGCCAATAACTGGTAAAATGAAAAACTGGCAGTGTGAATTACTGGAACACTGAGTGGGTGTCAAATTCATTAAAAAATAATAATAACTATTACCAAATATATATTTTTTAACATATATGTGGTTCTGAAAGTCTTACATGCCATATATATTTAAGATTTCCAAAAATATTTTCTGATGACTAGAACATTAAAAACATCAGAGATTCCTCTAAAAGTGTCAATCACTGAAGAATTTACCCTATGCATAAGATTTTTTTTTAATTGTTTAAAAAATTATTCTAGGTGTTTCAGAAAATATTTTCAAATTAGTAAGTATACGATGATTTTTTTTTTCTTTTAAACAAATGCGGAAATAAAACTTTCTATTTTACATGAGAAATTTCAGATGAATTTGATTTTCAATACAAATTTTGGATGTGTAAACATTAAATAAACAATGTAAATTGATTATTTAGAAAAATAAAATAAAGTAATCGCCTTGTAAAACACAACACACCAAGAAAAGCGGTAATGCTTAATTTTACATTTCATCAAAATACTGGTTTTCCTAGACCTTTTTTAAGTGCTAATGGAAAGAAAACAAATTTGTTTATTATTTATTTTGACAAATTTCATTAAAATAATTCAGAATTTACCCTAACCCTAACGTACTTTTTTCGAATTGTAAACAGATTATACTCATTTAAAAAGGCTTTTTTAATGTAAAACACGTTTTCCTTAGCAGATGGTTTACTTTTTTCCTTTCCAAAAGTCTCACACACATTTACGAAAATTAACATAATCAGCCTTTAAAATGCATTGCCTATTCGAAATATTACATTAAGTTACGAAGATCTTCACACTTTTTACTCGAGTAACATGTTTTTCACAAAAAGTAATTGAAACTTGTTATCTTTCTATTTAAATTGAATTCGACACCAGCTCGCGCCCAATTTTCTAGATTTGTTAACAGCATTATTCAGAAAATCCATTGTTCTAAAGATTATTACATTATTCTAAGAACTTTAAAACTTTAATCAAATTGCTTTCTGAAAACAAATGATTATTAAAAAAAAAAAAAAAACAGATTTAAGTAATTTAAAAGGTTTACGATTCAATTTTGATGTAATTTAGAACAGTTAAAAAGTTGTTTAAACATTGCAAATTACTAGGAAAAGTAATTTAGAAAGTAAGTAGCTTCGTGCAAATCAAGAAATACAGTTTTATTTATTTATTTATTTATTTATATATATTCATATTTATATATATTTATTTATTTATTCTTCCGTGAATAGAGATTAACATGACAGTTTACTAAAAGATAAATTTTCACAGATAACCTGCGTTGTGGTTGGAAAAAAAAAAAAAAAGCATAGAAGGTAAATGGTTTAACTATTTTTATTTTTATGAAGTTCGATAGTGAAAGTTTTTGCAGGCGTAGAAATCGATTTAATAGATTGTAATTCACAAATTTCTGTTTTTTCCCTCGTTGATTCACTCTTCTTTTGGAGAAAATGGATGAAAATGGATTTGATCATTTTAAATTGTAAAAACAAAGATTAAATACTTTTGTGCATAGAAACTGAACAGACAACTTGTGATTTTCGGGAAAAAAAACTGTTTTCAGTCGTTACTCGCTTTTTGAACGGGGAGAAAATTACACAAAATAAACTACTTTAAATATTTCGATGAAATGCTTTGAGACTTTTATTCTAACAGTCGGTAAAAGTACTTATCTAATACGAAAAGTTGTAAACTTCTGGTACTGAATTAAAAATCTCGTCGGGTTGGTAGATTTTACTTTAAGTTTAAAAGGGAAAACTTCTTTAGACGAACTGCGCATATTTTCCTTTTAGAGTGACTTTAAATAATTTTTTTCTAAAATAACTTTTAGCATCACGTTTGTTTATGCAACAAATCCCTAGCACATTTTCAATATTTTTCTCTTTAACTGAGGCTCGAAATAATATTTGGTAAAATCTAGAAAAATGGTTATTTTAAATCGATATTTAGCGTGGGGGTTATTCCTCCTTATAACTTTCGAAATTTAGTAAAATTCGTACGATAATTAACAAGGTTAGGATAGTATTTATTTTTATTTATTTAATTTCCTCTGTGGCAACGAAAACCTTTAATAGCTTTGAGACTGATCAACCTCTAGAGATATCTAATAAATTTAGAACGATTAATGATGTTTCCGTAGTTAATCAAAAAAGTCAGATATAATCACGTAAACTTGCATATCTCACTAAAAGTAGAAGATTAGTTAATAGTCTAAATAAAGAAAGATTAAAAAGTAGAACGGTAAATTAAATAGCTAGGATTTAAATTTTTTAATTTTTACTTCTGTCTTCGCTTATTGGTTGGAAGTCATGTGATTAATGCTATTCACACATAAAGCTATGTGATTAACATTATTTTAATAATTTTTAAATAAAAAAAAATTAACTGTTTTCAACAAAATTTAAAAGAACATCATTTTAAATTCACGTCTATCTAACCACGAGTCTATCACTCTTAAATATCATTTGAATGCTCCGAAATTTGTAAATTATGTTTAGTTTTGCAATAACATGTTTCTATTCAAATTGCTGTATAAAGACTTACAATTCGTGCACAAGGAAACCAAAATAAATTCAATAAACTGTAGTCTATGGGTGAAATTCTTAAAAATGCATATTATGATCCTTATGTTGTATACTCAATGTTATGAAATGAATGTGCAAATTTCAGTTGTACAAAATTATGTTTTCTATTGAAAAGGGTATGAACACAATTAATATTCTGTGTATATGGTCACACCAATAAATTCAGATACATTACAGGGTTTTAATAAAACACTTAAAACTCATTTTTACTGTTGTTATTAGATTTTTTTTTTTTTTTAGCAAATTCTGTTCACTCTAAAATCTTATATATATATATATATATAAAAACTGGAGTTCTGAGGAAGGTAATAATAATGCTCTATGCACTCTTCTGTAGCTAGCAGTCCCTTATAATAAAACAAAGGCGATGTAGAAAGTTATATTAAAAGCACACACACTTGGCACACAAAAAACACGGCAAAAGTCTTCGACAAATAGAAAGCAAAAGGGAATAATGAAATTGCAGACAGCTGTTTCGGTATCATTGAGCGAATCGTCATTAGTGCTTCGATGCATCAGTTGCACTGCTGACGGTACGCTGAATGCTACGAAAACAGGTGTCTGTAATTTCATTATTCTCTTTGGCTTTCTGTACGTCGAAGACTTTCGTTGTACTTATAGTAAGTTACTTATACATTGCGAATCCATTGTTTTCTATTTGACGTAATTGCTAGAAATGCTTTAAAATCATGTTACACGTGTAACTCTAGAAATTATCACTTCGAACACGCAAGCATATACGCACGGTACTTTTATTTATTTTATTTTATTACAGCTTCTAAATGCAGTAATTTGATTTAAAATACATTTACGAAAAAAAAAAAAAAAAAAAAAATTAATGCCGCATCAAATAAGATTAGTGCACATAAATAATTAATGGCGCCTGACTGAATTTACTCACGAAACAAACCAATCTCCTTCAATATTTAATGAATTCTTATTTCCCAAGTATTTTGCAGACATCCTTGTTATGGAAGAATCGATTTAAATGAACTCCTAAAAAATGTAATTGACGAAGCTCCAGAAAGATGCAATTAACAAGTCACTTTTGCGCTTGAAATGACAAGTTGATTTTATCGGGATATATATATATATATATGTATATATATACATGCATATGTTTTTCCCCTGTTGAATAATCCTAAAGTCAATTTCCTTATTTGCATTTTCTAGAAAGATAGATTATTTGCTCTATAAACATTTTTTTCTTTAATTATAAGCGAATTTTATTTAGGTAATTACAAATAATCCATTTTAATCTATTAAATAAATATTGGCGAGATGATTATGAAGGAATAAATGGTATTTTTCTCGTATTTTAATAAATTGTGCAGCTTTAATAAATTTTTATTCTTTGAATATTTCTTTCAGTGTGCAGTAAAATTGCTGTAAAATTGCTTACGCAACAGCAATTTAACAAACAGTTTCATTTATCAATAAGCGGTTCTTTTAAAACAGACAGAATAAATATATTTTTAAAAGTAAGAATGGCATTTTCTATTTACTATGCTTAGATTTTTACGCATGCTGTGAAATTATCAACAGATGATTTATCAGGTTTTCTTTTTGCAGAATTTCAATTTTTACACGAATATTACAACAATAGCAGTTAAAAAAGAAAATAAAAGCTATAGTTCCTATAAACTTTTCACATAATATGTAACAGAATTTACAGTGTTCAAAAATAAATCTTTTGAACTCGTTGTAAAAATATTATTCTCAGAAAATCATTAGTATAAAATGTATTATACTGAATTTTTGATGTTTGTTTGCTTGTTTATTAATAACATATACATCAGATTTGTATGCTTGACTTGTAGTTCGCTTGTAAATATTCGTCAGATAATTACAGATAGCAAATGACAGAATTACAATACGAAGAAATAGAAAAACACCCAGGGCCAGCGTGGGAATCGAATCCGCTCTCCTACGCTCAAAGGCGATTAGCAGTGTAGTGACATAACCACTCGGCCACGGTGGGCCCGAATTTTTGATGTGGTCCTGTAAAAATAAATAAATAAATAAATAAATAAATAAATAAATAAAAGATTCTATCATAAGATAATGTTTTTAAAATACATATTAAAACATTCAGTTTACATAAGTTTATAAGTTTCAATGTTTCTACGATGAACATTAAATTCTTTATTTTATATCAATCTTTCTTTTTGACAACTTCGAATGGTTTTCAAGTTCATTATATGATGTTTCCTATTGAAAATGGAGTAAATACCACTGCTGGTTTGTGTACAGAGACACTCGAAAGTATTTCAAGGCATTTCGTTCTAAAAGAGGTATTTTTTAAACCATATTTTAATACCTTTACTTTACATATATCTGAAAGAAATTCAAATATGTAACTCAAGTTCACTATCGCATGTTCTCTATTGAAAATGGAATAAATATTACCTCTGGTTTATGTACAGAAACACAGGAAAATATTTCAAAGATTGCTCTTTATGAGAGGTATTTCTATAAACTATATTTTAATAACTTTACTTTGTAAAAATTTTAATGAAATTGAAATATGTTACATTATGCACAAAAAAATGCTTACTATAGAATATTGTATAGTTAGCCTTGAGATTTACAGTGAGACATAAAAATATTCTGTTGCATTAAGAGCTATAATTGGATATTGCTAGAATTGCATTTTTGTTTACACTAAGGATTTTTAATACTTTCTAATAACTTTAAGACTGATTATGATTTGAATTAGTGTATCTGTATGTCTAACTGTCTGTCTATCTACCTATTTGTATGCTCGCTTGCAGTGCCCGTAAATATTTTCAGAATTTCATTAAAATGACACATGTAATTTAAATTCATTATGGAATGCTCCCTATTTCAAATAGCATTAATAAGCCTTGCACAACTGGTTTGCGTACAGGAACATACACACACACATAAAAATAAAATAAATTAAAATAAAATGCCAATGCTTTGCGTTTTAAGAGTTACTTTTTTATAAAATCACATTTAAATAATTTCCTACTGTAAAAATCATAATAAAATTTGCATTTATTGTTAATATGCTAAAATAATGTTTTGTATAGAATATGATATGCTTAGCCTTCAGATTTACAGAGCTACACAAAAGTATTCAGATACATTAAGGACTGCAATAGGAAATTGCATTTCCGTTTGTGTTAAGCATTTTAAACACTTTTTACCCATGTTTAAGCGTAATTATAAATTCAATTAGTCTATCTGCTTGCCTTTTTATCGGTTATGTGATAATGTGGACAAAGAACAATGAAGGTTAAACGATTCAAAGAGTACTTACATTTGGAAAGTGTTAATAATCATGCATACCATATGATTTTTTCTTTCTTATTAATCTTCGTCATGAGCCATCAAAATTTGATTAATATATATTGCATATTTTGAAACTAGTAAATCTATCCTTAACTATCAACTACCATCGGTTTCGTTTGTTAAGAAAAAGAAAAACCTGAGGTGTCACTCCCATAACTTTTTTCTTACTCTGCATTTCTATAAAAAGGCATACTTGCCAACATCCTAATTAATATTCCGTAGTATCGTTAGCCCCGCCCTTTTTTCCACACCAGTAAATTTTTAGAGTAATATTCTCCAAATGCAATTTGGATTAAATAAGAAGAAAAATACTCTAAAAAGATACTGGTGTGAAAAAGAAGGCGGGGCTAACAATACTACGGAATATTAATTAGTACGTTGGCAAGTATGAAAAGGGATTAAAACAGTTTAAATGTAAGATAATAGGTAATGTATCTGAATATTTTCAGAGTAGTTTAAAATAAATCTAAAGTTGTTTTAGAGATAACTTAATTTGACAAAATTTACTCTATGAGAGGTAGGACTACGGTTCCTTTCAATCTAATCTTTTTAAATATTGTAACTATATTCATAAAATATCTAGGTTTGTTATTACATTAAAAAAATTATTTTACATTATTCAGAGAATTTTCTTCGACAATTAATCGATTAATTTTGAGTATCTTTATTTACTGCGAGTAAAACTGCACCACATCTAAAACAAAGCATATCACAACTTAAAATGCACTTCAAATAAGTTCCAACTATAGCCTTAATAAAGCAGGTTTCTTTTGTCTGACCCTATAAACGAAAGATGAATGATGAATGTAAATCATATCATAACCTATATGAAGTATGTTTCTGTACATATATGTTAATTAACTATACTTAGTGCTGTGTAAAGATGTTAAACTGTACAATAAATAAATAAATAAATAAATAAATAAAAATAAAATAAAAAATAAAAAAGTCGCCATACATGTAATTGATTACTTCTAAATGTCACTCTACACGAACTATTTGTACGATTTCAACAAAAATTTTCAAGCAATATTCCCATATGATACAGTTTTAGAATACTGATTTTACACTTAATGAGATTATTTATTTTTGGGTTATGGTGATAATAGGTACACAGACAAGTCACTGAGAACATCATTTTTATATTCAATGGACTTCAAAACATATATTATACAAAAACTCAGATTCAAGCATTTCCTTTATAAAGAATATTTTATTTTCCATATATGGGTAAAAGAAAGTTTAAAAAAAAATAATAATAATAAATGAATGAAACAATTTTGGCATTTCATGTTTTTAGATTTCTTTCAGACATAAAATTTCTTTGAACCCCGGAGCCTCTGCCTTTAAGTCTTAGGCAACAACTAGAAAAAAATATTTTTTGGTGCTTTATCAAGTAAACCTTGCAAAATTAATAACTTCTAAGCCAAAAAAAAAAAAAAAAAAAAGAAGAAGAAGGAATCAGCTTGCAGGTGATAACTTAGTTTTCACAAAAAATATTTTCACAATCACTCTCCTACAGAAAACAACGTTTTTATTTGAGATCAGTGACCGCTTGCTGGATGCTAACAAAAATAAATAAGTAAATAAATAAATAAAAACTTCTACTATTCTTTTATGAAGCAACCCAGTTCGCTCTAGCCAGTCTTAAAGAAACCTTATTTAGTTTGAATGTTTCTTATTATTATCCAAGTTTTCTTGAAAAGGGAATTATTATGAAACATTGTATATGGTTATAGCTTCCACGTTTCTTCTCTTAAGTATATCTACGATTTTTCCATGAAATATTCAGTAGTTCAATAGATATATCCCTGCTTTATTATTTGATGGATTATTCTAGATGTTGAATAGCGGAATGAATAAGAATTAAGTTATTAAAAACAAATTTTTCGAGTTACATATGTATACAACTTGGAGAATACAATTGAAGGTACTCTTTATCAACTTTATAGAATTTAAATGTATCTGGGGAAATTTAAAACCTCGAATTAATATTTTAAATGACAGTTTATTTCAATGAAAAATTGAAATGCACTAAATATAAATGTAATTCAATATTAAAAATTTTCTTCTATGTTATTCTATACAACAACATCAACTATCGGTTTACATGCACAAATATTTCTTCAACAAAGCTTCATACAATATGGATTTTACATGTACAGTTTAGTACTTGTAAAAAAATTTATCCGACAGATGCTGAGATATAGCCATCTGAAAAATAGCAGAAAATTAATATGAGTAGAGGCACCTGTCGTTCGATACTCACCTAAATTGAATCAGCATCGTTTTTTAAAATATATATCTCATACTAGAAATATATTAAATTTGCTATAGTTATGTATCATAGAAGCTGAGGTATTACTTTTCCGTAAACGTGGTTAAATTGCTGCATAGCAGCGCCACCAATCGTCTAATATGAAAACCCAAATTGAACCAACATAGTGTATAATGGTGGCAATCTCACCTACCAAGTTTAATGCATTTATATATCATAGAAGCTGAGATATTGTCCTCCCGTAAACGGCGTTAAATAGCTGCCTAGTAGAGATATTTATTGGCCAATATGCACACAAGTTAATTCAACATAGTCTTTAACCATATCATCTTATACCAAGTTTGGAACATTTATACATTATAGAAAATAAGGTAAAATCTTCCATTAAATTGATAAAATCGCAGCATAACAATGCCACCTGCTGGGCAATACATTTCAAAATTTAATCAGCACCATTTTAAATCAACATCCAACCAGACATAAATCCGTATTGAATTCCGTCCATTGGTTCGTGAGGTACCGCACCCAAAAAAGTTTGATAATACACACACACACCAGCAGACACAGACATTTAAAAAAAATGGCCAAATCATGTGCAGGAAATCTAGAAATTTGTAAAAATATCAAAGACTGGATGTCTAAAATTTTGAAATACGCAATACTTTCTTCTTACGTGCATAGAAGAAAGCAAAAATTAAACGGAAACTGACATTGCATTTGGTTGTTATAATAAATTATTTGATTTGAAAATATTGGAACGCCTGTAAGTCATGAACGTCTGAGAGAATTCTGTTTTGAGGCTTAAAAATGTTTTCGCGTCTTTAAGGATATACGTCTGGGATGCACACACAGCGATCTCATAAAAAACGTTCGACTGACTTGAAACTTGGTACAAATATTTATGAGTTACATGGAATTAACTTCACAATTTATATGTTTTTATGTAAAAGATTTTTTCTCTGGTTATTATAAACCAGCTATCCATACCTTGAGTACAATGGGATTATCTATTGCAACTTGCAACCTATGCAAAGATTTTAGACACAGGGCGTTCAAGTTCATGTCTTAAGGCTATTAGAGCACGAACGTACATTTAAATTAGGAGATTTAAGCTTAAAAAAAAATAATAATTGGCCATACTTGTGATACTAACCATTTACCCGATTTAAAAATGTTAAAGTCCTTACTTCTTTTATCGACATTTGTAATAGTCGCATTTTTATTGAGGGTTTATGTACGAAACTGCATCCGATACCAGAACGTCTGTTATTGCGTATTTTACCTGTTTTCATAGTGTTAAAGTGTAAATAAAAGTCTTTTTTTATGTATTTTTTAAATGACATTGCATTGATTTAAAACCAGTATGTTGTAAACAAACAAACAAAATGTCGTCAGTGTTGCTACAGAATTTTTTATATCTAAATGAATATAGATAATTATATAGATAAATGAATATATATATAATTGAAATAAGCATCATAACGACATATTACAGTTTAACGCACTTCAAGCAGTGTTTTTTACAGGGAAATCTTAAAGATTATTTTTTCCCTCTAATTTGTTTCTGGTCCTTCTTTTGCCGTCAGGTCAAAAACCTTCGCTGAAATACATGTGGTATAAGTTCTTTACAACTTTGAAACTCCAAGAGGATGCATTAAATATTTCTTTAGACATTTGACAAAATGTATTAATTTAACTTAAAAGTGTCATACAAGTTTTATACCTTATTATTGATAAAAACACACACATATACAAAATTTCAAAAGAATTTGCTTATCCAATTTTTTTTTTTTTTTTTTAGAAAACATACTTTTCTTTCTCAGTGTACGACGTCACCATTGCTCACTAAGGCCGAAATAGGTTTTAGTTCTGTTCTTTTCTTTTTTTTTCTGCTTTTAATATTCGTTCTCAATAATAATATTAATTAAAAAATAAAATACTAAAATCCCATGTAACACATCTTTACAGTTGTATTAATCGGTTAAAATCTTATATAAAAAATTCTATAGTTTAAAAAATAATAGCTTGAAAGTGAGCTAATTTCGAATAATTTTTATTGCTTCAAATGTACCTAATCCTTGCATTCTTATAGGAAAACATATTAATTGGAATGAAGCCTCGGTCTTCCATGATATATTAGTTTGATATAATCCTGCTGATATTGAAATCGAGGCGCATAGTCCCGAAAATAATTAAGTTCAATAATTTTCAGCTATATAATATTTGGACGTTAACTTACTTGCCAACGAAAGTCTATAACTTTGTTGGTTTAATAATTATTACAGAAACACATTGAACGAAAATCCCATCTGAGCCGAAATCATCACTCACCATGATTTTATTCGCTCTCTCCAAATTCGATAACTAATCGAATGCTAAAACTGCTGATGCCATCTGTTTTGATTAAAACCTTGCTTATTAAAGCTTGTGAATCAAATTTCATAGACCGATGCTTTCGATTCAATGAAAAGAAAGTAAATATGTTAGGTTATGAAAATCAATCTAGTTTAACTAAGGCAGTTGTACAGGTTATTATATTAATCATAGTGATAGAAAATATAAACAAAAATCCCCTTCACATTATGTGTTTAAGGTTTATTTAAAGAAAAAAAGTGCATAGAATGTCGCCGATAGAGGGCGCAATAAAACATGACTACAAAAATGGAACAAATATTGAATCTCATAAAAGTAGAAAGTTTTGCCTAAGTGATTTCAAATAAGAATTCCAAATTCACTGATGTGCAATATCAAAACTATTAGTTTGACTTTTCTCCCAAAATAACAGAAACTGCACTGCGGCGATTACAACTTCTCGCTGGTTAAAAAACTTACTTCTTTCTGCTTTTTATTTTACTTTTATTTATTTTTTAAATAGTTTTAAAATGTTGTACAGATTTATAATCCAAAAAGGGCTAGTTCTCTGCATCTGGGGAAAAAAAAAAAGTGTTTGCTTCAAAATTAATTTAACAAAGTAATGGCTCAGTAATGAATTTATGTACTTCTAAATAAAAAGCATAAATATTAAATACGAAAGTTAAAAAGATTTCTGTATTATAAAAAGACAGAAAGAAAACACATTTATCACTTCCAAATTATAAAACATTTTCCAAAATTTTACATAAAATAATAATAACAATAAGAGTATGTGAGTGAATATTATGTAAAAGAATATATATATACATAAGAATAAATAATAATGTGGTAGTGCAATTGCCACTGTGGGAATAAAAAAATTAAAATTATTTAATAAAAGATAAGTTAGGAGAACATTATCTATTATTCTAATTTTATGTCATTATGATACATAAAAATATCTACAGGATCTCCAGATTATAGAACCTATATTCGGCAACATTCTGCATGAAAATCTGATGAGTATAAGTATACCTACTCAACGCAAAATATTTTATTAGGAGATATCAAACAAAATATATAAAGGGAATATATGTTTTATAACAGAATTTTAAGAACGAGCAATGAAATATTTAATGACATATTAATAAAAATAATTTTTGCTAGATGTTTAATGACTTCATTATCTTAAAATTTAGTGCCATTTATGTATTTATTTCGCATTGCATTTAACTGATTTTTAATGAGTTTCTGAACACAAGTGTCTGACGCAGCTGTTGTTAACCCCATAAATACAATTCAGAGAAATACAATCGATAAAGTGAGGTGGTATAGCGTGAAGTATAATCCATCATCCAAGTATTTTATTTTAAAATAGTTGACAGTAGCATTTACGGTATGTTATTTATTTTTTATTTTTTCCGGTTAAAAGAAAAAAAAATGCTTTGATTTCAAGAGTTTAAAGGTTTACTTTATGAAGATTTCTTTTGTTACTGGAAAAGTACAGATTAAAAAAAAATCAGAATGGTACAGATTAAAAAAAAAAAAAAAGAAAAAAGAAAAAAGAAAAAAGAAAAAAAGAAAAAAGCGATTGTAGATATCAAAGCGGCCTTTTTTTTTTTTTTTAAGGCTAATTCATCTGTCTAATTTTTAAAATAATGTACTTCATCTATAATGAAACTGATCGATTAAGATTTAAGTTGTACATTATAGAAAAAGGGTTTTTTGTAAGGTACTTTATAAAATGTTTTATAAATTTTCTCTTGTTAAAAATTATTAAATATTCCAGAAGTTTATTCCACTTGTTATAGCATTCACAATATGCACACATCTTCTTTCGAATAATAGTTTTAACTTGGACGTCCGCCGTCCTTCTAAATCAAGGTCAAAATTCGAAAACTTTTTCGGTGGAGTGGGGAGTTAAATTTTAGTACAATATGTATTAAATCTAGTAAAATGCAAGATTTTTTTTTTTTTTTTTAATCTTGTGGGTCGTATGCGAGTCGTGATGGCTGATTTTAATCTTGTGGGCCATGTTTAGGTTGGTTGGTAATTTTTTTTTTCTTGCGTGTCATGTTTATTGATTTTTTCTTTTTTTTTATGGGGGGGGGGGGAGGGGAGGAAGGAAGTATACATCGAATTCGAGTTCAGATCGACTTGAGTTTTTAAGAAGTTGGGTCAAGTCGAGAGCAGGTTTTTAAAATATTACAGTAATAAGTGTAAAGTTTTTGATAAAAATACAGCTACACAATTGATTTAATCCCCCTCTTCTTTATACATATAATGTAATAATTAGGTTACATTATATATATATATATATGTACTATTATGAAGATAAATCAATTTAGTTAATTCTTTTTTTTTTTCCTAAGCTATTAAATTTTATAAATTATTCGCTACATCTCAGTTCTTAATGTGTATTGAATGCCGTTTCACATGTGATTTGTATTTGTATGTGCTAATTTACTTTGGCTATTTCTTCTTTTTTTTTTTTTACTTTCTTCTATATGTAATATAGAGAAAGTATTGGATTCGTAAAAATTTTCGACCTCGGGTTTTTGATGGATTTACACGTTTTGAGAGCTGTAGAACACGATTTGACCCTTTTTAGAAAATGTCTGTCTGTCTGTCTGTCTGTCTGTCTGTGTGTGTGTGTGTGTGTGTGTGTGACAAAATTTTGTGGCAACTGTATCTCAGAAACTACTGCACAGAATTTCACACAAATTAGTATGTAGTTGCACCTTGACATAAATTAGTGCCTATCAACTTTTGGTAAAATTTGTCTTACAGGTTGCGTTGCCATCCCGCTTTTTCTAAATTTTTAACATGGTGATATAGGACAAAATTTTGTATAAATGTGCATAAAGATAATTATTTTTTAGTAATCATTATGAAATTTACAAGAATTATTTATAATAGAGGTAGTCAACTGGGGAAAAAAATTTGTATGCGTAGGAGCCTCGTGAACCCCCCTGGGGGGGAAGTCCCCCCTCGAGGGGAGTAAATTTTCAAGATGGGTATTTTTCGAAAGGTCTCGTCAGTACCTTTAAAACGAATGGTTGAACTATAAATCTGTGATAATTTAAAACAAAGTTATCGATTTTTTTTTACTTTTAACAAAAAGTAACTTAGAAAAAAAATCGTATTTTTTTTTTTTTTTTTTTTTTTTTTTTTTTAAACGAAATTTAACCAGACTTGGTATTTAGTTGGCCCCTGACATAAACTGGGGCTGATTAGATTTGGGGATCAATAACTCAACAGGTGGTGCTGTGATCGTATTTTTTCTAAATTTTTAACATGGCAGTATATAGGACAAAATTTCGTATAAATGTACATAATGGGAGTTATTCTTAACCTGTGATTGTGAAATTAATATGAATTATTGATAATAGTAGTAGTTAATTAGGAAAAAAAATCTCGGTCATCGCTACCCTCCCCCCAGGGGAAAGTACCCCCCGGGGGAGGGGGGGTAAATTTTCAAGATGGGTATCTTTCGAAAGGTCTCGTCAATATCTTTAAAACGAATGGTTGAACTATAAATATGTGATAATTTAAAACAAAGTTATCGATTTTTTTTTTTTTTTTTTTTTTTTTTTAAATATTGTTACTGTGTGAATTTGTATAGGAAAATATAGAAGAAAGTCTTGTGGTGGCCACAGCATACTAGTTTATTTTAATATATCTTTCAAAATTTTTTAATTTTATCCCTAGGTCGGACGTACACACTATAGTGCTTGGATTAATATTGCGACTACTGCAGCTTTCGAAATAGTGTGAAATTTTTGCTTTTTGGAAAATGCACGGTTTTAAGGAGATTATTCTTCGTATTCGAGATTTTTTTTTTCTTTTGATAAAATTTATCATTATTCAGTGTAGATGGACATTTCTTTATATTGTCGATTTGATATATTTAATATGTTATTTATTGGCGGGTGTACTATTTCTGTTTCATTATAACGTGAGTTATTCCAGATTATTTCTTCTAACTATTCCTGGAAATATCTATTTTGATTTCTTATGAATAACTTTGGCCTTTGATGATACATTACTCTTGCATTCTACAATTTGTCGGACACCCTACATACATAATCATGTGCGCATCTTAAAAACCATGAAGATAGAAATATATGTCTTATTTTTATTGTATTGATATGTTACAGGAGATTATTTCTTTATCTAATACCCTAGAATTAATACCCTATTTTTGATTATTTCGCGACCTTTTTTCTTGAATAAGTTTTACTCACGATAAAAAAGTAAAAAGGCAAAAATTAAAATACAAATTTAATGCTTAATACATATCTATTAGAGGAAACATGCATATGTAGATGCATATGAAAAAGTGTCTTACAAAATCATATATATCTCAATTAGAACTAAATAACGATAATAATTCTTGAAACTTTGCTTTATTTCTCGAAAATAACCTTTTAGAAGCAAGTGAAATACATCATAAAAGAATTATTGTTATTGCTTTTGCTAGATATTACAATCCTAATTCTCCTGAAAGATAGTTACTTAAAATGCAATTATCCCAAGAGCATATATAAATGCATAAAATATATTAAGTAATGATCTTTGACGTTTTCCCTACAATGATCTTAATAACTCATTATATGAAAAGAATGAAGATTATTTATTTTGATTTAATTCAGAAAAGAGACTGCAAAGGGCCATTTTATCCCGACTTTGCGACATTAATTACGTATTAATGAACATTTCGATGGATATTATTAGTAACTTTGATGTATATTCCTTAATTTTGCATATCTACAAACGGCAAAATATATTGAGACTAAACCTTAGGAACCAATAGTTTATATCTGTACTGATAAGTATAAAGGATTTAAGTCCATATTCTTGATTTTTCAGACGAAAAATAAAGTTAAACTAATTAAAAACGAATCAGAAGAATCGATTAGGAAAAAAGGGATAATGTTGGATTATACGCTTTATACCATTCAGTGATTGTCAATCTTTATTTAATAAAGGGAAAAAATTGAATTAAATATTTTATACCAAAGATTAATGCTAAATTTCTGACTTGAATCTTTTTTTACCAATGGATTTTCTCAAAGACTTACTGACATGGATTTAAATCCTTTATACCAATCGATAGAGAATTTTTTTCTGAGTCTGACTATGTACTTAACTCAAAATCGACATTTTTGGACTTAAATCCTTTATACTTATCCGTACAGATATGTTCTAAAGGAAGGTAGGTTGGGTTTAACGTCGCACTAGTGCTGCACTATTGGGTGACTGGCGACTGTCTGGGATTCACCCCTAAAGATGTTCTGGAGACATGCCATCTCAATTTTGATTCCCCATGGAGGGGATGGCTCTCCAACTTCGGTGACCTCCAGAGTATGTTCTAAAGCAAAATTAGTATTAAGATGGGTTTTTAAAAAGTAAGTTTTACTTTACATTCAAGCACCGAAAACTTGGTAGTGAATTTCGTATGAAAATCTGATGTTGTACTCACACTGCTTTCTCTTAACTCACATTTATATAGACAGATTATTTAAATTAAAGGTGGAAAATAAGTATTTTAATATATTTGAACATTCCCTTCGCACATTAAAGGAAAAAAAAATGTCTCAGGAAAAGTTTTAGTTGACATACGTTTTTAAATTGAAATATTGTGGCTACATTTAGAAAACAATTAAAGCTGTTATTAATTAAAAAAAAGAGAAAAAATATTTGTATTATTCAGAGAACTTCTACACACACCACTCATCAAAACTTGATCGATAATTTTAAGTAATCGAAAAAAATCGAATATTTCAGTAAATTTATTTCAAAATTTTCAGAGAATTTTAATTTTGAGTATGCTTGTATATTGTCTATAAAATGAATACGTGCTAACCAAATACTTTACTTAAATTTTAAGAAATAATAATAATAATAATAAAACCTAAAATACACTTCGAGCAGCTACTTCCAAGAAAAGTCTTAATATATCACAATTCTTGTGTATGACCCTGTTAACGAAAGATGAATTCGTTTCATACAACATTCCATGTAAAACATGCTTTTATACATACAAAAAATATTTTATAATTTTATTTTGTTTATAGTATATTCGAAAGACGTTAAAATGCATCTACGAGAAATTTCGTCCATAGACGAAGTTTATTTGAATAATTTTTTATATCCATGTACACGAACTATTTATCTAGTTTCTATAAAACGTTTCAAGTAACATTCTCATATGATAAAAACTTAGAATGCTGTGTCTGAATTTTCTATTAAAATTGTTTGTGAGTTATGCTGGTAACAATTCTCTTAATCACAGACACACATACACATACACAGAGACCAACTGCTGAAAAAATATTGTTTTTCAAATTCAGAGCATCTAAAAATGTGTAAATATAGGGGGGGAAAGACTTTTAATATCGTAGTGACTTCTTGCAGGTGTTATGTAACATGTGTGCAAATTTCAAACAAACAAACTTTTATATTTATATATTAACAATAAAAGAAGAGAGGTATAAGGTAGATAAAGATAAATTTATTAATCATATAAAAAACTATTTATTTATTAATCATATAAACATAATCATGCATATTTTGACTATCTGATTAAAGATTGTGTTTGATTATTTTGACGAGAAAAACAATTGTTCTGTGTTTTTTAATTTTATAGCGAATAAAAAACAAATAAACTTTCACATTTATATATAAACAATTTAATTGGGAGGTATAAAGGAGATAAAGATAAATTTATTTATCATATAAAATGTAATTATGCATATTTTGACTATTTGATTAAGGGTTGTGTTTGACTTCTTTTACTGGAAAACAATTGTTCTGTGTTTTTCTGTATTTTTGCATTTTATAGTGAATAAACAAACAAACGAACAAATTTTCACATTTATATATAAACAAGAAAAGAAGAGAGAGATAAGGGAGATAAATTTATTAATCAAATAAAATATAATCATGCATATTTTGACTATCCGATTGAGGGCTAGTTTGATTATTTTGACCTGAAAAACAATTGTTCTACGTTTTTGCATTTTATAGTGATTAGTTACAAATACCTTATTCTTCATAATAGCACATATAGCCATTCAAGTTTGATCACAAATGTTTCTTAGATTTAAAAAGGAAAATGATTTTGGTACAAGCACATTTTTTTTTCTTTCTAGTGATTGCAGTTTTGATGATTGCAAAGTATTTAATACATAAATTTAGTTTAATGCCACTAGTTTAAAAAAAAATCTAACTTGAATAATTATTTATGACCTTTAAACAACAACCAAATGTTATTATAGAAACATCACACCTTTAAAAGTAAAACGATATGCAACTTCAATTAAATCTAACCTTATACGGGTCTATTTACCAGGAAGTATTTCATTTGCCTTTTAGCGAAACAATTAGTCGGTATGTTATTATCTAATCAACGATACAAGGGGGGAAAAGAAAGAGAGAGAGAGAGAGAGAGAGAGAGAGAACAAAGGTGCGAAAGAAAATGTTCATCTCCTAATTAATCTCTAATGAAAAGAAAAAAAAAAAACAGCAAAAGAAAACATTTTTTTGTAATTAGACGAAGAATTGCAGTCGTATAAAGACAATGGCAAAAACAGAAAAAAAAGTTAATGTAAAAAATAAATGAAAAGGAATGTTAATTGCTACATTAACAGATAGCACATATTCTCTTTTGTAATATCATTAACTAATCAATAACATATAATGGAGAACTAGTGATGTAAAAGGAAATAGTAATTCACGTAGATTAAAAAAAAAAAGAGAAAAATAAGGAAAAATCATTCCAGGGAAGTACATTAATTTTTCTTGGAAGTATTTAATTTTCATAAAAAAATATATTAATTTTCAAACTTTATTTTTCATTAAAACTAAGAAACTTTATTGTTTAAAATACATCATATTTTTGTAAATGCAATTTACAAAAAAAATAAAAATATATAAATTTTTAAACCACAGTTTTTCAAATCAAAGAAATTTTCATGATTAAAACGCCTCATTTTATTGTAAATACTATTTATAAGATGGAGGAAGAGAAGA
This sequence comes from Salticus scenicus, assembly GCA_963930645.1. Classification (NCBI taxonomy): domain Eukaryota; kingdom Metazoa; phylum Arthropoda; class Arachnida; order Araneae; family Salticidae; genus Salticus; species Salticus scenicus. The sequence goes on along the minus strand of OZ005653.1, from coordinate 61,334,041 downwards.
ATTTTAAATATATAAATAAAGCGTTGGAGTTTTTCCGAAAAAAAAAAAAAAAAAAAAAACTTTTTTAATTGAAATTAAATTTTTATTTTGTTCTGAATTCAACAGAAGAAAGCATTGAATTTGTAAAAAATCTCGACAACCGCTCTTCGACGGATTTACACGTTATGGGAGATCCAGATCATCGCGAAACCATTTTTAGAAAATGTATGTCTATGCATGTCTGTGTGTGATATTACTACGCTGTGGCAGATCTGTTAAAGAATCAATGCATGGAATTTCATATAAATTTATATGCATTAGCATTAGCATTAGCATTTTTTTTCAACTTGAACGAAGCATTCTTTTAATGTTTATAACGAGGATCCAGCAAAATTCGACTTCCCCACTCCTCCCTAATTTTGTATCTAAGAAACACGTCGGAATTTTTGAAAAATATAAAATTAAATTTCAATCAATACATAACGGGTCATTGTTTAGCTGAAAAATTTGGAGCTGAGAAACATAAGCTGCCAATTTGAAATTCCATGTAGAAAATAGAGTGTGTTGGAAATATCAAAAAGATAAATATTAAAAAAACATTTTCCTCTATGACACTTTTTAATTAAATGATGACTGATTAAAATAATTGATAAAAGTTCAATAACCTCCTCCCAGTATCTCATAATCACTTGGTAATTACATTGTTTGAAAAGGAAAAGAAAAAAAATGTGAGGACTTGTGGGGACAATCTTTGAAATTACAAATATAATGTGTGTGAGAGGGGGCGAAAGGGGGAGCTTTTGTTAGCCAATTTGATAGGTCTTATAAAGACAAATAGGTTTGCCCTACGGTATTTTTTAAGTAGTTTACGACTAAATAAAGTTATATATTATACCAAAAACATAATTAAACTTGTTTCATTACACTGCATTATCACATTCCATTGTTTTATTACACATATTAACTCAAAATGTGCTCAAATTAATTTTCATCCACTTCCTGGTAATAATACAATCTCTGTATAGTTGTATCTTACACATTATGGGATTCAAGTATTCCCGTCGAAAAAAGGGAGCATTTAGAAAATCTTTGGAAAGATGTGGCTATCATAAAAATGATTTCTATTGCAAGGACTGTTCCGACGAGCTAATAAAAAATTTTCTTTCCTATTTGAAATCTCTAAGTTGGCCCCTCTGAGATCCTGCCACCTTTATTTTTTAAATCCCGTTAAATTAATTGAACCTACCCGTTTTTCCTTCTTATAAAATTTCTGAAATTCCAGTGTATTTCCAAATTATAAGTGGGGTCGTCGGACTTTTAGCGAAATCTTTAATCCGTAATAGCCATCTTTAAAAAGCGTCGTATAATAAAATATTTTTAAAAGGTGTTTATTTTAAGAAGATCTTTTCAACAAGCTAACAAAAGCCCACCTTCCATTGCCCACCAGCGGCCGAGCGTTTCTGCGCTCAAAGCTCGTAGACGTGAGGTACCGGGTTTGATCTCGGGTCGCGCTCGTCAGCCTAACCGTTCGGAGTTTTCTGTAATTTTCTTCGAAACTTGAGTAGATACGGTCTAGGATCCCTTAGAAAGACACCGACGGAGGGCACACACCCCCTCTCAGGCCTAGGACCCTAGTGCAGTCAATTGGCATTAATCCTAACAACCCACCCAACCCACCTACCAAACGTTTGCTGTGTGAGAATCCGCTCTGTGTTTTCCAGTCTCAATAAAAAAAAAAAAGCCCCCCCCCCCCCTTAAAAATGATTGAACACATTTTTTGTTTTCTTTTACAGTTTTCATGAATTCTGACCTATTCAGGAGTACTTCCTTTGTATTTTTGCGAACCATGTATTTTTATTTTTATTTTATTTCATTTATTTTTGCATCAGTTAGAACGGAATAGAACAAATTTTACACATGTTTTTGGTATATTCTGCTTTTTGCAGCAAAATATACGTAATTATTATTATTTTGTTTTAAATCAACAGAAAATATTTTGATAATGTTTTTCAAAAATACAAAAATTACGAAGAAAGATTCTCATGTGAAAAAAAAAAAAAGTTGCGCCTCAAATCATTAACAATCATAATCACTCCTATTTACCTTACTTTTGACATAGGATTTCTATCTTACGTATTCTTTTTTGCTTTCCACTGGAATATTTCTCTTAAATTTCTTTCACTATCAAGCCGCTTTTTAAATAAAATTCTCATAAAACTCTCATTTAAATTCTCCCGATAAACCTTCATAATAAATGTTCACTTCAATAAACAAACAAATTTTCTTTTTTGTTTAAAAAAAAAAAAAAAAAAAACATAGTAATAATAATAATAATAGAAGAAAAAAAGAAAGAAAGAATATAGTAAGGAAAAGGAAAAAAAAAAAATTCTTGAAAAAGCAATTTTTACGGTAAAAGCTTGTTTTGAAATTCACCAATATATATAAATCTTAATAAAAACTGAATTACATATAAAGTGTCCTTATATTTTTTAAAATATATATTTATATTTCAATAATTCTGTTCAAAAAAAAAAAAAAAAAAAAAAAAAAAAATGGGGGGGGGGGGGGGAGAAAAGAAAGAAAATGCAGATGCAAATAACGTTTAAATTAAATCTTTTCTTTTGTACAAGAAGTTTTTCTTATTACGGAAGAATGTCTCTAGTAAATTACATCTTATTTATCACTAGTTGTCAATTTTCAAATAAAATCCTTTTCAATTTGACAAAAAATTTGAATAAAGAAATTGAATCCTTGTTTAGTACTATTTTTTCTTCTTTCTTTTATAGATTATCTGGTCCAATTCCTTTTATGAAAGAAAGATTTTTTTTTTTTCCCCTTAATGGATTCATTGGAAGCAAATATCATTTTATACATTATTTCAAATAAAAATTGAAGAAATATTAAAACATACAATTGTTTCCATATCATTGTTAGAAGAAATTTTGCAGTCTTGTATATTTATGCAGAAAATATAAAATTTTGTTAATATTTAACAGTACGGCCTTTAATTTTCTTAACGTCATTTTAATAAAAATAGACATAGATTTTATAAAACAAATAATGAATAACAAATAAAACAAAATAAAACAAACAATAAACTAGTATGCTGTGGCCACCACAAGACTTTCTTCTATATTTTCCTATACAAATTCACACAGTAACAATATTTAAAAAAAAAAAAAAAAAAAAAAAAAAATCGATAACTTTGTTTTAAATTATCACATATTTATAGTTCTACCATTCGTTTTAAAGATATTGACGAGACCTTTCGAAAGATACCCATCTTGAAAATTTACCCCCCCTCCCCCGGGGGGTACTTTCCCCTGGGGGGAGGGTAGCGATGACCGAGATTTTTTTTCCTAATTAACTACTACTATTATCAATAATTCATATTAATTTCACAATCACAGGTTAAGAATAACTCCCATTATGTACATTTATACGAAATTTTGTCCTATATACTGCCATGTTAAAAATTTAGAAAAAATACGATCACAGCACCACCTGTTGAGTTATTGATCCCCAAATCTAATCAGCCCCAGTTTATGTCAGGGGCCAACTAAATACCAAGTCTGGTTAAATTTCGTTTAAAAAAAAAAAAAAAAAAAAAAAAAAAAAATACGATTTTTTTTCTAAGTTACTTTTTGTTAAAAGTAAAAAAAAATCGATAACTTTGTTTTAAATTATCACAGATTTATAGTTCAACCATTCGTTTTAAAGGTACTGACGAGACCTTTCGAAAAATACCCATCTTGAAAATTTACTCCCCTCGAGGGGGGACTTCCCCCCCAGGGGGGTTCACGAGGCTCCTACGCATACAAATTTTTTTCCCCAGTTGACTACCTCTATTATAAATAATTCTTGTAAATTTCATAATGATTACTAAAAAATAATTATCTTTATGCACATTTATACAAAATTTTGTCCTATATCACCATGTTAAAAATTTAGAAAAAGCGGGATGGCAACGCAACCTGTAAGACAAATTTTACCAAAAGTTGATAGGCACTAATTTATGTCAAGGTGCAACTACATACTAATTTGTGTGAAATTCTGTGCAGTAGTTTCTGAGATACAGTTGCCACAAAATTTTGTCACACGCACACACACACACACACACACACAGACAGACAGACAGACAGACAGACAGACAGACAGACATTTTCTAAAAAGGGTCAAATCGTGTTCTACAGCTCTCAAAACGTGTAAATCCATCAAAAACCCGAGGTCGAAAATTTTTACGAATCCAATACTTTCTCTATATTACATATAGAAGAAAGTAAAAAAAACAATAAAAAAAACGAATAAAAAATAAAACAAACAAATGAATTCCCCAAGATAATCTAGTAAAAGAGAAACACGTCATAAGATTTTTTTTTACAATAATAATGACAATGATAGTGATGATGATGTTGATGAAAAATTTTATTGTATTATAGTTCTAGAATTCTTAACGCAATATGTGAGGCTATTTCCACCTTTACTGTTTTAGTTTTAGCATAGCTACATATAATTTAGATATAACTTATGTTTAAATCAAGATTTCAAAAATGAATAATAATAATAATAATAGTCAATATAATGAAATATAATATAACAAAATAAAACATTTGCTTTTTATTTATTATTATTTTCCATAGAATAAAAAAAAAGGTACTTATAATTTTATTTGCTGTTAGCTTGAAATCTCGTCTAAAAAAAAAAAAAAAGATGTAATTGTTGAAATTTTGCCGAAATTGTTGTCCAAACTCAAAAAAAAAAAAAAAAAAAAAAAAAAAAAAAAATGCATGATGTAGTTGAGCAGTTTTCGGATAAAATAACTTTAATATGTAGTTAGAATTATTATTTAAGTTCTTAGGCGGCAGGTACAGGTTTCGAACCCAAGTTCTGCTCTTTGGTATAGCCATTCGGAGTTTTACGTGTTTTTCGTCAAAGCTCGCGTAATTATGGATTAGGATCCCTTAGAATGAATCTAACGGAAGGTATTCCACCTAGTCCAATTTCTCACGTGCAAATAATCTGCCCTTAAAATCATATATTACAGAACGTTATTTAAGCACAAAATGTTTTTACTTTTAGAAAAATTACATTAATTTTCTAAACAACACATTTTTTTCCTAAGTTAAGAAAAAAAGAAGAAGAAAAAATGTAAGTAAAGTATTCTTCATAGCAAATTGCGTAAATACGGGCTAGATTCCCCTAAAAAGACCCCCTGCCCTCCATGGAGGGCACTCCCCCTTCAGGACTAGGACTCCAGTGCAGTTAATCAGCCTTACTACCAAACACCAATACCCCACTTAAATGTAATCAGTACGAGTTTAGGTCAGGGTCCAACTAAATACCAAGCTTCGTTAAATTTCCTTCATTTGTTCGTGAGATACAGCATCGACAAAACATGTGGTATACGACACACATACATTTTCTAAAAAACAGTTGAATAATGTTCAGGACATCCGTTTGATTTTTCTTATCATTACAGCCTATAGACAGAATTTCTCTGCACCGCAATTAGCGGTGGCAAAAAAACACTCAACTGGCTTGCAAAATGGTACACATGTTCAAAAGCCACACGTAATTAGCTGTATTGTTTTGGATGTATATTCTGTTTATAGGGACACACCAAATTTCGTCATATAGATAAATACACACACACATATATATATAGTCACCAAAATATCGTCATACAGAAATAATATATGTCTCAAAAATTTTTCTTTTCAAAATTGACCGGTATTGACTTATTTTTGTCTAAATTTGCGCGGACAATACATTATCGTTTCTGAATAATCATCACATCCCATACAGCCACTGATATCCATTAGACATCTAACTTACAGTCGGTAACAAAAGTGTCCAAACACTAGCAAAAATTTCTATATAAAAAAAGTACACTTAATACTGTTTTGTTAAATAAATCCTTGTCGAATCCTGTTCTTAATCAGTCTAAGAACAGGATTCGACAAGGATTTATTTAACAAAACTGTATTAAGCGTACTTTTTTTATATAGGAATTTCCGCTAGTGTTCGGACACTTTTGTTACCGACTGTACATCCAATGATCCATAAAAGGTACAAAATATCTAAAGAATGTCCATTAAATGTCCTGGATATCCTGTACTAATTATAGATATCTATTAGATGTTTAAATATAGACGAAATTTAGATGTGACTTTTTCGATGTCTAATAGATGTAACATGGTAGAGCAAAACTAGATTTAGATATTTTCAATACCTATTAGATCTAACAAGTTCAATTATTAGATATTTGGAGATTTATTGGATATGTAACAGACATCTAATGGATGTAAAAAGAGTGATATTTGTTGTGCTAATAGATATCTGTAGGATATTTATAGAAGTTTAATGGATCATTTTTTAACTTTTATACATGCTTATTGATGTCTTTTGGATGTAATTGGGTGCGTGGGATCATTAGGAAGAACTATATGCGCTGTTTATCTATTAGAAAATACATCGAAGCCTATAAAATTAATCAATAAACATTAGGCTGATTTATACTCTGTAAAAAAGTTCTGTAGTAGGTAAAAGTTCTGTAGTAGTTCTGTAGTAGTAAAAGTATTGCCTACTCACTGTGCTGTATTTTTACAATGTGCAGTAAAATAAATTTGCTGCAATTTTTACTCACGGGTGCTGTAATTTTCACAGTATGCTTTAAAAATTTTCCTGCAATTATTACACATGCATGCACTCAGTAATTCACAACACTAAGTAACTTATTTATTTCTTTTACACATATAATTTACTTTATTTATATTTTCATGCGGAGCAAACGGTCTTGGGTAGTCCGGGATTCGAACTCACAATATCCTGTTCTAGAGGCTAGCACTTTGCCAATCGCGTCATTGGGCTCACAGAGACTCTTCTTTACTAACACTGATACGGTCAACATCAGCACTGATTGGTTGATAAATTACACAGGTCGACATGTAAAATTTTGATTTTATAATTTTGACTGATCTTTATGTTTTTAGGCGTGCTGAAACCGAAGAGGAAGTCAGTTTTTCTCTATCACGTATAGATTTTTGTCAATACAGTGTGCCAACCTAGATAATTTCTTCCATTACTCTTTCACCAATATAATTTTATGGTAAGTTTTATAGTATGTTTTCATGATTAATTAATCATAGATTGAAATTATTGTTGAAATAGCGCAGCACTAGTGTGACGTAAAACCATACCAACCAACCAACCAACCTATTGTTATGATGGTGTATGTAAAAAACTGAGTCGGTAAGCACCCTGTATTGGTAAAAATCTATATGTGATAGAGAAAAATGGGCTGCATTTTCGGTTTCAGCACATCAAAAAATATAAAGTTCAGCTAAAATCATCAAATCAAATTTTGACAACTTCACTTTTGTAAGCACTGTGTTCACTTTTGACAACTTCACTTTTGTTTTGTGTTATGTCACATGCACCAGAAGACTTCTGGAAACAATTTGATACCGATTTACAGCACAATGTGAAGTATCCAGTCTTTAATTATTTTTACAGAACTAGCTGTAAAAATACACAGCAACCTATGCTGTATTTATGTTAAAAAAGTGCTTTATTTTACAGAATTGTTTTACAGTGTATTGATGAATCGCATATTGATTTATTTAAATTATTTTTTATTTTATTTTATTATTTTACATATTTTTTATGATCATTGATAACTGAAATCAATAGCTACAAATGTGCAAGACTGTAGTCGCTGTAAAAGACCGTTCCCCAGGACACAAAATTCATCGGTACAAGCGAAATCTATCGATTCAAAAAAAAAAAAAAAAAATCTGGTGTGTCACTCACACGACTTTCTCTTACCATGAAATTTAATACTATAAATACAGGTTGCAGATTAATAGGTAAGATAACGAGTACTGTTATGTAAACCTATGTTAAACAATTCATATTAGGCTTCTGAAGAGTTTTATATTATAATTAGTTCTGTGTGAGGGGGGCGGTAGCCCCCCTCAACCCCACGTTTTATTAATGCACCTACATTTATATAGAATTTAATTCGGTTATTAAAAAATATCTATATATTTTTTAATAATTTATTAAAATTATTATTTAAAAAAATTATCTTTTATGATAAGGCAGACGATTTCCATATTAGAGAAGTAGTTTAACACCAAATATCCAAAAAAGTCCATTTTATTCTCAATATTAAAAAAAAAAAAAAAAAAAAAAAGTACGATTTTTTTTCAGTTTTTTTTTTTTCGTTAAAAGCAAAAAAAATCGATAACTTTGTTTTAAATTATCGCAGATCGATGGTTCAACCATTCGTTTTAAAGGTATTGACGAGCTCTTTTGAAAGATACCCATCATGAAAATTTACTCCCCTCGAGGGGGGACTCCCCCCCCCCCAGGGGGGGAGGCGAGGCTCCTACATACACAAAAAAATTTTCCCAGTTAACTGTCTCTGTTACAAAAAGTATATTTTTGTTTCATTTGGTTTAGTGCAGTCTATAGACGTTAAACTCTATTTTCCTGCAATTTTCCCCATAGACGTAATGTATTAGAATTCTCTTGATTGTCCTTGTACACGAACCATTTGCTTGATCTCAACGAAAAGCTTACTGTAGCATCCCTATATGATACACATTTAGAATACCAAGTTTGAAATTTCTACCATAATTTGTTTTTGAGATATGCTGATAACAGACAGACACACAGACACACACACAGACACACACACACACACAGACATACAGACCATTTGCTAAAAACATGATTTTCGTATTCAGGGGACCTCAAAACGTGTAAATATAACAAAATCTCGCGTTCGAAAATTTGAGCCAAAAACAATACTTTCTCTACCTTATGGGTAAGAGAAAGTAAAAAGGAAAAAAGGAAAAAGATTAAAATTTTTCACCAGTTGTCATTATTATTACGATGCTGTGTCATGCACATTATTTCAGAATTCAGTATTTAAGCAATAGTAATCTACTATTTTTCCACAAATGTAAACACTTATAAAAAAATATTGTAAAGAAATACGATTTTATCATATACTTAATTTTTATTTAGTGTTTCATACAAAATATGTAATTTAATTATTGTTAAAAAATTGTCATTTGTTGTAATGATTACTATTATTTCTACGGTAATAAATAAACGTACAAAAAATTATAAAGTAGTACAAAATATTTAAATATATCTTTTATCTAAAAATTAAATATAAATAATGCAGAATACGCAATAATTGGGAAAATATCGGTTAATTAGTACACAATTATTTGGATGTACCAATTAAAATTTAATCTATCGTCTATTTTAGCCTGCTCCTCAGATCTCGTTCACACATTTGACCTTCAGTTAAATACGTTAAATGAACACAAGCGAACCTATTCTGTAACAATTAATCTTCAATTGATGTGGACAATACTTCATTACACGATCAATGACGTAACGCATGGAGACGTTTAAGGAATTGCTTATATGTCTCGGATGATGCATCGATAAAAGAGAAAAGCGACGAAGAAGAAAATTCGACATTTGTGTTTTTTAGTTTATATATAATAGAAACTTAAAATAGAGAAAAAAAAAGAAAGGTAGAGTTGCAGACTGAATGCGAAAGCCTTCAATTATTCTAAATTACTATTCTCGAAATGTACAAAACGTTCGTTGCTTATTACTTTGTTCTATGTATATAAAAAGAAAGTTTTGGATTCATGAAAATTTTCGAACTCCACTTTTCGATGGATTTACACGTTTTGAGATGTCCTGAACCGATTTGACTGTTTTTTAGAAAATGCCTGTCTGCGTGTCTATCTGTGTGTGTGTATCACAAATTTTGTGGATGCATCTCACGAACCAATAAACGAAATTTAGTCAAATTTGGTGTTCGGTCGGACCCTGACTTAAACTGGTGCTGATTAGATTGGAGATCATTCTTTCAAGTGGTGGCGCTGTAATCTCATTTTTCTAAATTTTTATCATGGTAGTATATGTAGAACAAAATTTCGAATAAATGTACATAATGAGATTTGTTTTTAATGCATGATTGTAAAATTTAATATGAATTATTGATAATAGTAGTAGTAAATTGGAGGGGGGGGGATGTGTACATGTAGGAATTTTGCTCTCTCCCCTGGAAGGAAGTATCGCTCGGGAAGTGGGGGGGGGGGGAGGCGTGCATTTCAATAGGGATATCTTTCGAAAGAACTCGTCAATGCCTTTGAAACGAATGGTTAAACTATAGATCTGTGATAATTTAATTCTAAGTTATCGCTATTTTCATTTTTATCGAATAATAATAATAAAATAAAGAACAGTTTTTCTGATATTGGCAGAAAATTGACTTTCTTTCAGCATTTAGACTTATATTCTTGTTTGATAAAAATCGTTTGTTTTCATCATGGAAAATAATTTTAATGGATAATAATTTAATAGATAATTTGTACTTCGTGTATTTGTATAAGGTTATATAGAATAAAGTCTTGTGGTGGCCACAACATACCAGTTCTTTTTTCTTTTAACGCATGCGTTAAAATACACTATTGAGGGAGGAAACATTGCGCGTGTAAAAAATAGTATTTATCTTTTGTACATCCAAATATCTAAACTTCATAATTCCAAATAGTAAAATTTAATTTTTTATAGTTTATTATAATTGATTCATTACTTTTTTAAATACGCATATGTATGCATTTAAAAAAAAAATCCGAATAAATGAAAGATATTGCTAATTATGACATCAGGAGAAAAAAAAAATGTAATGGGAAATTAGTTTTTTAATTGTCAAGTAGGGTATATTACTATTAAAAGCAAAACTGTTTAAAAACCTATTAAAAAAATAATAATAATGTTATATTTTGAATGATGTTGTACTCAATGTTTCCGACAAAATCAACTAATACTCTTCGAGATAAACGATACTAATTATGATATTTTAGGTGACTATCATATCATAAGCACACATCATATCAGGCGTAAATAAATCCATGTAAAAGTCACAGAAAAAATATTTTGTTACAATAACAAAACGTTTGATAAATGTACCAAATCATTTTGTTAATATAGCTCCAACATTTTTTTCTTTCTTTCTTTTTTTTTTTTTTTTTTTTTTTTTTTTTTAACAAGAATCCAAATTATAGTGTTGTTTAACCAAATAGTTTTATTGAATCATCTAATATTTGTTTAAATAACAAAATTATTTTGTTATTTAAACCTATAGTTTTGTTCATTAAGCATATCGTTCGCTCATTGGCAGTTTTCAAAAAAATCAATCAGGTATGTTATCGAACTCTCCAGTGACAATTACACTCTTCTTTTAAACATATTTATTAGGTTAATCGAAGCAAGTTAATTTTATTAACTGAAAAAATTATTGTTTTAAAAAAAAAGAGTCTAATAATCAGTTTAAAAAAAAATATATTTTTCCAACAAAACATTTTTCTTTTCAGCGCATGTGCAATATATGCAGTGTATGTGAGTTATTCCATCTCAATTCAGGCAGGCAGTAACAAAATGTGTCATATCACCATCACACATTATTTAAAAAAAAATAGGGTATTAAGAACTAAGTAAAATACGAAATATCCCACAATAATTTTCCTCAAAAAAAAATTTTTTTTTCTGTTTACAGCGCAGTAAAACTTAGCCTAAAATTGAGCTTTTTCGGAAAATTTAAAAAAATCTTCATTTTCAAATGAGCGCTGTTTAAAAAATATTTAACATTTTCAATCATTTTTTTTTTACAAGTAGTTCTTAAGCTGAATTTAAATTTAGTTTAATTTTGAAAATTCTATTTGCCTTATGAATTAAGAAAAAAAAATTCGTTTTGCTGTAAAAAAATTTGATCTTTACCGATTTTTGGAATTTTTTTTCCTAACAAAAATTTTATTTGAAACTAAAATAAAAGTTGGGAATCTGAAGACCTTTTATGCTAACTTCACAGCAAATTTTATTTTAATCATAGTACACATACAATCTTTAAAATTAATTTTGCAATTTTGCAATTTTAAAAAATATGACCATATTTGAAGTGAAATTACTCAAAAACACCATTTTTTAAAAATCTGAAAGTTTGCTAATTTGAAGCCCTATCTGTGTTTAATAAATAAATTACAACCAAATATTCTATTTTTGCCCAGAAGATTTTATGTGATTTTTTGAAAATAGCATGAATAGCATTTTTTTCACAAGACTAGAAATTCAAGATTTTTGTATTTTTACTAACTAAATACATGAGAAAACTAATTTTTATTTTAACAAAATATAAAATAATGGTAGATAGCTATTACAGTTGTAAATAATATGATCAAATGATAAGTTTTCTATAAATAAATAATAATAATAAACATTAAAGTAAATTTCAGAAAGCATAGCATTAGCAGTATTAAGATTTATATTTTGAAGTAATTTAAATATTTTTTCTTTACTTATTTGGAAGATTCCACTTTTATTATTGAATGCTTAACTGTGCGTCCCATATAGGATTCGTTATTTTGAAACAACCAATAATGCTTTGATTGTATTCCTGTAATAGGTTTAACGTTAGCCCATTCATTTCGTTTTTTCAATCTATAATCTTTAATAGTTTTGCTCTCGATGTGTATTAATGTTATGTTTGGTACTACACAAGAGAGTGCATTAACAAATGAAGCAGAGTCTTGAATGGCTTTTACTGGTTCCTTTTGGAGATTATATTTTGTTGCGTGGTGTTTGCACAAGCCACCAATAGCATCACATGCACTTTTTCCATGACCAGTAGCTGAAAAAATCCACTTTCTTTCTTCAACTTCATGATTTATTAAAAATTCATGAAACTGGTACTTGTTTTTAAAATGTGCTCTTGCGCCATCTGATATATATACAAAAGATTTTATATTTTTCAAGTCGTACAACTGAAATATTTTCTTTTTCACTGCATTTATAGCACAGAGAGCATGAGCTGTATCATGGGTTGTGTCGTCAGAAATGGCAATGAAACTTCTTGTCTCATCCTGAAGGTATGCAATGCATGCAAATAGAGATATTTGTGTATTTTGCCAGTGATAACTCTGAATTTCATCAGACAAATTTATGGACCAGTTTTCAGCAAAATCGAAATGCATTGTTAATATAGAATCTGCGCTTTTGTCATTAACTTTGCCTCTGCAATTTCTTCTCCTCGAACTTTTTTAATATATTTATGCGAAATACCCTTTTTAACCCAGTACTTTATGTCTTCTAAAAATTTTCTTAAAGGTACAGATTTCATTATTAAGTCTCTACCTTCCCATATAGCATATAGTACATATTCTTCTTCATCCAAGTCAAATGTTTCTGCTATAAGAATTTCAGTACCGGGGCTCTCCGGACACTCTTCTAGCCAACATTTTTCATTGCTTATATGGCATAAGCATTTCATTAGAAGATTTTCTTCATCAATTAAGATGCCTGTAAGATTCTTTAGAGCTATGCAAATTAATTTCAAATTACTGCAGTAAATACAACAACATACTGCTTGTATTGGCTGAACTTTCACAAATTTTGGACGCAATGAATAAAATTTTGAGATGCCTATTTTCTTTTTTCATTAAATTGTATGTTTGTTAATAGATCTTGTCATAAAACGTTTTACTCTTTTAATTTTCTCGCCATAGTCATTTTTAATATTAATAACACCACTTTTGTTTGGGCTATTTTTACTGCAATTTTTACTATCTTCTAAGCAATAGGAAAGGGCTACATCCAGTGTTTCTGCTGATAAAGGATGTCCTTTATAAGGATCACTTTGTGCATAAATTCCTTTTGAGACTTATCAATCATATATTTTGTTATACCAAGTAGTTTCTCTTGTACTATTCCCTTACTAAAATTATCTGGCAGCAATGTAAGTAATCGTATTTTTTCGTTGTAATCACAACTATATAAGGCTTTTTTGATATTACAAAACCATTCATCGCAATCGGAGCAGTTAGTATCTTGAAAAGATGATGATTGCCGTGAAATATTGACCCCATATGCAGCTTCTAATTTGTCAACAGATGAAGTTATTAATGTGCTCTCCAGTTTTATCTTTTTACTTTCCGAACACTATAGTGAGGAAAGTATTGTAATCATGTCAAAAATCCGAATTCGAGATTTTGATGTTTCTATACGTTTTGAGGTCCCCTGAGTCCGTTTTCACTATTTTTACGATGATGTATGTATGTGTGTGTATGTGTGTATGTGTGTATGTCTGTGAGTGAACACGCTAGCGTCTAAACGCTTCGTTCGATTAACCTGAAAGTTGGTACGCATATTGTAAGTCACCATAGTACGAACCCTATAGATTTTGGTGAATCTAGCACTTATAGTTTTTTTACAGGGACACAAAGAAAAATTCTTTATCATTATGGCCTATGGGAGCAAAATCTTAAAAGTGCGATAGCATCTAAACGCCTTATTCAATTGAGCAAAAAATTTATACACATATTATAGGTCACAAATACTCAATTTGTATAGATTTGGAGAATATAGCACTTATAGTTCTTTTACAGGGACACAAAGAAAAATTCTTTATCATTATGCCTATGGGGCCAAATTTTTAAAAGTGTGATAGCGCCTAAACGCCTTATTAATCTGAGCAAAAAATTTTTACACATGTTATAGATCACAGTTGAACTAACTGTATAGACTTTGGTGAATCTAGCACTTACAGTTTTTTTATAGGGACACAAAGAAAAATTCTTTATCATTATGGCCTATGGGACTAAATTTTTAAAAGTACGATAGCATCTAAACGCCTTATTGAATTGAGCTGAAAATTTATATGAGTATTATAAATCACTGTTGCACTAACTATAAGCATTTTGGTGAATTTAGCATTTATAGGTTTTTACAGGGACACAACGAAAAATTCTTTATCATTATGATCTATGGGCTCAAAGTTCAGTAGCGTTAAATAAAACATCGTGTAATAGATGGAGAAAAATACTCAAACACTCTATTATGGTTTTCTCTCTTTTGTTTTTTTAACAACTCCTCTTTCTTTACTTTATCTACAAAACTGTTAATTACTCAATGTTCGGAAAGTCGAGTGGAGTCACTCCAGATTTTTTTCTTTACATAACTTTCTTTTCTGTCTGATCTAATTTCTGAAGGGTATTTCAATGGAGACATATCTGCATCAAAGGTTTTAATACTAATATTTAAAACAACCACAATATCATTTTCTGGAATAAATGGTTCCTCAGAAACTAATATTTCTTCTTCAGATTTGTGTTCAAGTTCTAAAAATTTCTTTTTATAAAACACAAAACAGTTAGAACATAATGTGTCATCTCGATTAACAGAAATAGAAGGGCCAACAACTTTTTTAATTTCATCAGCTGAATCACCAATAGTGCGAAACTTAGCAGACTTTGTTTCATACACAACTTTTTTATGTCTCTTAACATAGTCAATGCACAGAATTCTTTGAGAACTGTTAATGTCAGACAGAATTATACATAGTAAAATTCACTTAAAGCAATATATATATATATATATTTATATATACTTTTAGCTCTGTAAACTAAAAAAATCACTTATTAAACTAATATTAAATATTCATATTTAGCTGCCTAATATATAAAAGCAGAACTTCATTTTACAAAGAAATGAATAAAATGTAGTGTTCGAATATTGTTTAATTGATGCTGAAAAAGACACATCTGTTTGTAAAGAAAAATGAGCAGCTGTCTCTTCCCTTTCCTTCATAAACCACAAGAATCTATTTATGCAGGCACAATCAAATCCCAGTTTGTTAAAAGAACTACTGATTTATATAAACATATAAAAAGAAAATATCCCAAATTCTGCACTATATATTAGAAAATAGCAGTGGATATTTTACACAAATAAAACGACCTTTTAGTGAAAAAAATCCAAACTTATTTATTACTATTGAAATTCATTTTAATTATGGTTAGTTAGGATTAATAATTTAGATTTTCAGTAAATTAATACTTTAAAATTTTTTAGAATAAGTATATAAAGAAGAGCTGGAAAAAAAATCGTTATATAAATTCTTTTAATGCTTTTTGTTATTTATTATTATTATTATTTTAGGTTAAATATTTCTCAACGTTTATAATTCTAAATATTATTCTAAATTTTATTAAAGTAAAAATTAATTTCCGCATGTAATGAGTGTAATTAGCGAAAATTTTGAATTTCTAGTCTTGCGAAAAAAATGCAATTCATGCTATTTTCAAAAAATCACATAAAATCTTCTGGGCAAAAATAGAATATTTGGTTATAATTTATTTATTAAGCACAGATAGGGCTTCAAATTAGCAAACTTTCAGATTTTTAAAAAATGGTGTTTTTGAGTAATTTCGCTTCAAATATGGTCATATTTTTAAAAATTGCAAAATTAAAAAATTAATTTTAAAGATTGCATTGCATGTATGCTATGATTAAAATAAAATTTGCTGTGAAGTTAGCATAAAAGGTCTTCAGATTCCCAACTATTATTTTAGTTTCAAATAAAATTTTCATTACGAAAAAAAATTTCAAAAATCGGTAAAGATCAAATTTTTTTACAGCAAAACGATTTTTTTTTTTTCTTAATTCATAAGGCAAATAGAATTTTCAAAATTAAACTAAATTTAAATTCAGCTTAAGAGCTACTTGTAAAAAAAAATTGATTGAAAATGTTAAATATTTTTTAAACAGCGCTCATTTGAAAATGAAGATTTTTTTTTTTTTTTTTTAATTTTCCGAAAAAGCTCAATTTTAGGCTAAGTTTTACTGCGCTGTAAACAGGAAAAAAAAATTTTTTTTTAGGAAAATTATTGTGGGTTATTTCGTATTTCACTTGGTTCTTAATACTCTATTTTTTTCAAAATAATCTATGATGGTGACCGGACATGCCCTGCCTGAGGTGAGATGGAATCACTCATGTGCAAATTTTGAGAAGGTGATTTCCGATATAATCATATTTTCACTAAGAAGACAAATATATATATATATATATATATATATATATATATGTTTGAAAGGATAAAGAGAGGTAAGTTTTTAAATTATTATTTTATTATTTTAAATTAATAGTGAGCAATAATTTAAAGAAAATCCCATTAGAAAGTCTTAACTTAAAATTAATTCTAAAGTTTCCCCTGTAAAGTAAGTTTTAGTACAATGCGTGAGCATAACGCAAAAGTCATAAAAAAGAACCAACTTTAAGACAAGAAAGTGATGAATAAGTGCAATCTGCAGCTTTTTGTGGTTTGGAGCTGCATAGTAATTAATCCCAGTTATCTGGACCTCAGCTAATCTGTCAATCATTAAGTTAATATCCAATAAGCATAGGAAGGAGTGGTGTGATTTCCCGCCTAAAATGCCAGTATTTAAGTGAAAACACGGGCAGAGGAGCTCTTCTCTTCTGGTGTGCTCTTGCTTAGTAAACTTACGTCAAATAACTGCCCGAGAGGGGTCACGTGATCGCATTCGGCTGCACTGCACTGCATCCATTTGCTCAACTCACAATCATGGACTGTACCTTATATGTTCCAGATGGATAAATAAAAACATGTGCTGCAATTTTGGAGTTATTACTGAGTGCCAGCCTCTTTCCTTCATAGCTATTATGTGACTCAAGTAAGGGAATTCGTCACATTAAAATAAGTCGACAGGCATGGACACCTGCATAAAATAAAAAATAATGGTACTCAATAAGTTATGGCTGCAAGAAAATTAATTATGTTATTTCGTGGCCCCTCTCCGGATGCACATAGAAAGAAAAACAATAAACTAAATACACAGAAGGAAAGAAAATAATAAATTAAATCTATATCAATAAAAGCAGCCTTCTCAAAAGAAAAATATTGTTCCTTATCTGTTAATACCTAATGAAGAAAAGAAAATAAAGGATAATATATTCATTTAATCAGTCAAAAAGAGCTTTCCTACTATTTTTCATTCAAAAGAGAATTAATCTCCTCTCAAATAAAGTGGGTCAAATTGTATGGATCTCTCTGCATTCATAATGTGTTCTGTCATTATCAAGAGTGTGGAATCAAGGTCAGAGCCATGTGTTGATAAAAAGAAGGAAAACCAGAGCAGATGATTTTTCATTATCAAATGTGTTGGTTCATCAAGGTCAATGGCCTCATTCATTGGATGGAGAATTAAACAAAGATAACAGAGTATAAATAACTGCAGACATAAAGTGGAAGTAGCAAATTTTTTTTATTTATTTTTCTTTTTTATTCCTGGCACTGAAGTGAGTGAATTATTTATTTATTTTAAGATAAAAAGGAACTTAATGTGTGTTAATTACTATATTAAAAATGAGTATTTTTGCAATTCTCCCATATTTAATAATGAATCTTTATTATATTTAAAGAGCATATAAATTATTTTTGATTGTTCATTTTCTGCATAAGTATTTAAAAAAAAAAAAAAAATTTGATATTTTCAAAGTTAAAGTGTATTATTTTCTGAATTTTTATTTTTATTTGAAATTTAAATACTATAATATTTGAGGGTTTTGGTTTTTAATGTTCTGCCTAATTATTTAAAAAAAAAAAAATTGATTTTTTCATAAAGTTGGTATTATTTTTTGAATTTTTATTTGAAATTTGCATATTATTATGTTTAAGAGTTATCTAAATAAGTGGTGGTTTTTAATGTCTGCATAATTATTTTTAAAAAATTGATATTTTCTCAAAATTGTTATTTTTTGAATTTTTATTTGAAATTTGAATATTATTATATTTAAGGGTTATCTAAATTAGTTTTTGTTTTTAATGTTCTGCATAATTAATTTAAAAACTGATATTTTCAAAAAGTTGTCTTATTTTCTAAATTTTTATTTTTATTTGAAACTTGAATATATTTCATAAAGGTTAAATTTCTTTGAAAAAAGAAAAAAAAAAAAAAAAAAAATTGAATTTTCTAAATTTGAAGTTAAAAAATAGAAGTTAAAATGGCCAAGGACCCACCCGAAGATCCAGTGGTCCCTGAGAATACAGGTGGAGATAATTTAGGTGCCATTTCAGAGACAGAGCAGGGTAATTTAAATGAATTAAATAACTCTTCCTCTTCTACAAACACACCGGTAAAAGAGGAAAATGTGCTTATTGAATTTTGCCCTGAAAATGGAATGTTATGGACGGCGTGGTTACCGTATTTTGACGCGTGGTGTCAGGAGAATGGAAAAGACGCGATTTGGAAGGTTAGGAACATACAAAGGTTTTTAAAAGGGAGAGCCCTAACAGTTTATGTTAATAATAGCTTAAATATGATGCACTGGGAAGAAGTAGTAGAAATTTTTAATGAGCAATTTACTACACCTGGAGAGACCTCTTTAAATGATTTTTCAAGTATTGTATTCAAACAGGGTGACAATGTTATAGACTACTACCATAAAAAACTTCAAGTGGGACGAGCTTTAGGGTTAGAACCTAAATTCCTGTTGGATGGGTTAACAGACGGATTGCCTTTAACGTTAAAACAACTTGTGGTGGTTAATTCCCCGAAAAGCCTAAATGAATGGAGGGATTTGGTTCATCGATTAGATAAATTGCAACTATCAGGAAAATCAGCTGACACACTCCCACCTAAGTCGGATCAGTATCCAAAATATAACTACTCTCAAGTCTTCAATAGGGCCCCTGTGCAATACAATCCCCGTCCACAACCTTGGAGTTATCGATTTCCTAATGTAAATAGACCCCATATGGGATACTCTAATCAAAATCAACCCACTAGGACTCATGATAACCGACCCAATTTACGAGGGCCTAGACCCCAGCAGTCAAACGCAAATGCACGACTACATTTTCAAGGATCTTTACCTCCTTTTCCATGTAAATATTGTACTAAAATTAACATCCCTAACGCGTTTCATTGGCATAGAGAATGCCCTTTCAAGCAGGAACAACCGACTCATAATACAGAAGAGTCCACAGTAGGAAACAGTACGACAGAAGGTGTAAATAACACATATTGACAGTTTGCCGCGACCGGTCGCATAATTCAAAATAAGGGTACCCAAAGAAAGAATCAGCAAACAAGTCAAAGTGTTAAAAACCCAAACTCGTACTCTAATCCTATTCCTTTAATTTTCGACACAGGCAGCAGTTTAAGTATTCTTCCTCAACATTTTGTTCAGAAATATCGACTTCCCACACAAAATATCTCGCCAATAAATGTTGTACAAACACAAGGAATGTTGAAGATTACCAAAAAATGTTCCCTGTTATTACAAATAGGTAATATTACAAGAAATATTGATATGTTTATTTTGAATAATAACTTACCATATGCTCTCCTTAGCTTAGATCATTGTGGACTATTTGAATTAACTTTTGATTGTGCTAAAAAATGTGTAACACAAAATAACAATATTCTACCATTGTTAAAAAATGTACCAAGTTGCTCTCAAACCTTACATTTAATTCCTGAAAGTGAAAATACAATTAGAAGTGAAAATGTTAATGTTCAATCAAATAATAGGGTAGAGAAGATAGAGTACACTCCTGCCACTGAAGAAAATCACGTAACTCCTCAGTCTGCTAGAGAAGGAAAACTTCCTACTTTATTATCAAAATATGTCAAAATTTTTGCTAAATCAAAATATGACGTTGGAAGAATTCGTATGGAACCCCAGAGAATTTATTTAAATTCTGATTTACCTATTTCACTCAGAGCATATAGAACTTCCCCTAAGGAAGAATAAGAAATTAAAACCCAAATTCAAAATTTATTACAGGCAGGTATAATAAAAGAAAGTTGTTCCCCTTATTCGGCACCTGTAACCCTGGTGTATAAGAAGGAAGAAGGAAAAAAGAGTCGTTTATGTGTTGACTTCCGTAAACTTAATTCGATAACAAAAACCGATGCTGAACCACTTCCCCGAATAGATACTTTATTAGATAAATTAGCTAAAGCAAAATTCTTTTCCACCCTCGACTTGGCAAGTGGATATTGGCACATTCCTATCCACCCAAGAGATACTGAAAAATTGGCCTTTGCTACAACTTTTGGATTATATGAATGGAAATACCTGCCCTTTGGCCTCAAGAATGCCCCCGCTATCTTCAATCGAACAATTAGAAGAATCTCAAATAAATACAAAATAGATTTTGCATGTAATTATTTTGATGATATTATTGTATTTTCACAGTCAGAAGAAGAACATTTCAAGCACTTAGAGCAACTTTTTGAAATCTGTATTAAAGAAAACTTAAAATTAAAATTATCAAAATGTAATTTTGTCAAAACAAAAATTAATTTTCTAGGATATGAAATTACTAATGGACTTATTACGCCTGATAATCCCAATATTGAGGTCATAAAAAATTTGAAACCGCCAAAAAATGTCAAGGAATTACAGAGAGTTTTGGGATCCGTAAATGTTTATGCTAGATTTATTCCACAATATGCAAAAACTAGAGCTCCATTAAATAATTTGCTAAAGAAAAATGTCCCCTATGTTTGGGACCAAAAATGCGAAAATTCCTTCCAAAAATTAAAAAATGCTCTAATAAGTAAACCCATTTTAAGACTCTATGATCCCAAAAGTCCCTGTCATTTATTTGTTGATGCCTCGAGTCATGGTGTGGGATGTGTTGTTAAGCAGGCAGATGAGAATGGCAATTTACATCCAGTAGCATATCATTCTAGAAACTTACGTAATTATGAAAAAAATTATGCCATTACTGAATTAGAATGTTTAGCAATCATTGATGCTTTAGATAAATTTTATCATTATTTGCACGGTCAAAAATTTGTCATACATACAGATCATGCGGCTCTCACTTGGCTAAAAAATGTTAAAAATTTAAGAGGAAGATTATTCCGCTGGTCCCTTAAACTTAGTATGTTTGACTATCAAATTCAATATCAAAAAGGTTCAACTAATATTGAAGCTGATATGTTATCCCGATTGCCTGTTGTAGAAAATGTGTCACACCATGTACACCTCCTTGACTTAAATGAAATTAAAGACAATCAGAAAAAAGAAAATATAATTATTAATGGTAAGAAAATTATTGAAATTGATGATGTAAATGTAATTAAAAAGAAAGGTTTGTATAAGATAATAGTCCCTATGTCATTAAGATTATCCCTACTAGAGAAAACCCACACTCAATTTGGACATCCTGGAATTTATAAAATGGTAAATTTAATTACACCCCAGTATTATTGGCCTAATATTAATAAAGACATTGAAAGTTTTGTGAAACATTGTCATATTTGTCAATTAAACAAAAAATGTAAACAAAAAAGATTTGGCTCGTTACAAGAAGTACCACCCACAGATAAACCTTTTGAATGTTTGTCTTTGGACACTGTTGGTGGACTTAATTATTATAATTCTACAAAAAAGTATTTGCATTTGGTCGTGGACCATGCAACCCGTTATGTGTGGGGATTTCCATCAAAAAGCGTTACCACTGAAACTTATACAAACTTTTTAAAACAATTATTTCAAATTCAAGTGCCTAAAAAATTGTTAACTGACAGAAATGCAGCATTCACTTCATCCCGTTTTAAAAAATTTCTTCGAAATTATTATGTTAAACACCTATTAACAAGTAGCCATCATCCCGAGTGCAACGGGAAAGTCGAGCGGCTCAATCAGACTATTGTTACGCGTTTAAAGTGTAAAGTTAATTCTTCTTCAAACAAAATTCCCTGGACTAAATTACTTGAAGAAGTTTTAAATCAATATAACTCAACACCTCATTCAGTAACTCAGTTTCCACCTAAATATTTATTATTAGGAGAATTACCATATGACCCCTTATTGGCAAATAATAATTACTACCCTTCAGTTGATGAAGCTAGAAAAACAGCAAAAGAAAAAACAATACAATATCATAATAAAAACAAAGTCAGATACGATGCTCGATTTCTCCCTGTGGAATTTAAAGTTGGAGATGAAGTGATTTATGAGGAATTTCAATATCCAAACACGCGTAAATTGAGTTCACCTTATTCAGGCCCATATAAAATCTTAAGACAATTATCTAACGTTAATTTTGAGATAGACAAACACAGCCTTCATTTTAAGAGAAATTCAGAAATTGTCCATTCATCTAAGTTAAGATACTATAATAATCCAAAAAATTTCAAATTAAGTCATGAATAAATTAGTTAGGTATCAGCTTCCAGTCCCAAGTTTTTTTATTTTTGCTTTCCTATTTCCCCATACACGTTGGATGAGGATCCTGGCTGAGTTAAAGAAATCGGAGGGATGTCGGGAGACATATCTTCCTTTCTTTGACTCAGTGACACTAGCGTGCCCTTAACTTTTCTTTTTACAAATATACCTTTTCGGTTTATTTAAATTTTTTTTTCTTAAATATCATGTAGATGGTTTCGTGAAATGAGGATCCTCCGCTCCTAAGCCTCTTTTCTATAAGCAGTCTGTTTTCTCATGGTCTCCTGATCTTCACCATTGTGATGTGTTCGGAGAACACGGGAAAACTGATTTGTTTTCCCTCTCTGTAGAAGCTAGCCAGTTTCCACCTTTATCCCAAATTACTTTTGGAAAGGCTTGACATTCTCAGAGTTTCAAGGGTTAATGTACCCACCATATAATTTTTGTGGATTGCCAAACTTGAAGTTTATAGCAGTCTGTAATACTTTGAAAACAAATAATTACTCAAACAAAGTAATTAACTTGGTTTTAGGTGTAAATAATTTGTAAAAAATTTTTGCTATTATTAATATTATTATTGTTTGTATCTTTAGTAAGTATTTTTAAATAATTGTTTGAAAATGTATTTTACATTAACCAGGAAAAAGTGTCAATGATCTGAAATGATACAAATGTATGTATGGTGCCATTTTTTCAAATATATGGACAGTAGAGAAAACTGCAAGTTCCGTATATTTCTTTTAAAAAATAGATTCCTTGCAGATGTGTAATATCTTGTTCAACGTCATTATATTTTTATGTAATGTTAAAGACTCTGTGCAAAACCAAAAAGACTTTTGCGCCAAAGAAATGAACTATTTTTCTTACTGAGCAATTAAAAAACATATTTACAGGACCTTGTTATAATGGTTCATTATATATGAACACAAAACTATTATAAAACTATAGGCGTCACCAACTAGTTGGGAGCAAGAAATTTCTGCTTTATATAATATTGTATACGAGTGCTACATTATGTTTTATTTTATATTTTTATATTACTCCTATGAAACTATTGTATGTATAGGGTTGAGCACATGGAACTAGGAATACAAAAAAAAAATTCAATAAACGGGATTAACGTAGTAATTAAAGAGACAATATACACACTTCTCCTTCTACACAATAATACAGACCATCTTTTCCTGGACTATTTGCCGCCTCTTAATGAGTTCCCATGGACTTGCAGGCAAGCCCAGGGGAACGTTGTCTTGGAGGGGGGGGGGATATGAAAGGATAAAGAGAGGTAAGTTTTTAAATTATTATTTTATTATTTTAAATTAATAGTGAGCAATAATTTAAAGAAAATCCCATTAGAAAGTCTTAACTTAAAATTAATTCTAAAGTTTCCCCTGTAAAGTAAGTTTTAGTACAATGCGTGAGCATAACGCAAAAGTCATAAAAGAGAACCAACTTTAAGACAAGAAAGTGATGAATAAGTGCAATCTGCAGCTTTTTGTGGTTTGGAGCTGCATAGTAATTAATCCCAGTTATCTGGACCTCAGCTAATCTGTCAATCATTAAGTTAATATCCAATAAGCATAGGAAGGAGTGGTGTGATTTCCCGCCTAAAATGCCAGTATTTAAGTGAAAACACGGGCAGAGGAGCTCTTCTCTTCTGGTGTGCTCTTGCTTAGTAAACTTACGTCAAATAACTGCCCGAGAGGGGTCATGTGATCGCATTCGGCTGCACTGCACTGCATCCATTTGCTCAACTCACAATCATGGACTGTACCTTATATGTTCCAGATGGATAAATAAAAACATGTGCTGCAATTTTGGAGTTATTACTGAGTGCCAGCCTCTTTCCTTCATAGCTATTATGTGACTCAAGTAAGGGAATTCCTCACATGTATATATTAAAAGTATTTATTAATTGAATTAAAAATTGAAATAGTAATTGAATTAAAAATTGAAATAATACATAAATGTTTAAGCGCATTTGCAGCTGTAAACAAAGTGTATGTAATTTTTAAATTAATGGAAATGTCAAAATAGGCCAAAATATGTAGATATGTAATTATATATACAATTATGGAGGAACAAGATTTTATAAGTTCTGAATTTTTTTTTTATAATAAACAAAATATATTTAAATATTTGCGCATAAGCAGGATATTGAATTTAAATGTAAATATTGCCACAAAGTCAGCTTTCTTCGCAGCCGCCGTGGCGTAGAGGTATGTCTTTGGACCGTCACCCAGACGGCCTCGGTTCGATTCCAGCCGGGGGCATGTAAATTTAAATACTCTAAATAATTATTTCTAAATTCTTATAATTATCTTTGCATATTTAATTTCCTATTCTAGCAGTTTCTAGAATATTCTAACTTATGTTAATCTTGTATTCTGGAATATTCGAATATTGTATATAAGCGACTTGTTCCTCAGTCTGAGTATGTTCCCAGCCGAGTGTAGCTGTATTACAAGTTTGTTCTGCTAATAAACTACGTTTGTTACTTCACTTCGAGTGTTCCCTTTGGCTCTTCACGATATCTACGTGACAATATAAAGTGAAGAATTTAATAACGTTATAAAATTTAGCAATTAATAGATACATGATAATATCAACAACACGCACATAAAAGTTATTGTAATTCATTTTAAATGTTAGCACACATTTTTTATGATTCATTTACAGTACCAATTAATAGATAAGTCCATTTTAAATTACTTACGCTAATGCTGACATTTAGGACCATAACACTAAGATCAACAAGGAGTGATTTTTATGCGAAATTCATGAAAGTTATCATACGTAAACCAATAATTTTACAAAAAAGGTAACTGGAAATGAGAATTGGAAAAAGAAATGTTCAAAAATAGAAATATTTGATCTTCAGGGAACATGTACTTCTACGAGCAGAGAAAACGCAAGACTTCGGAAAACTGTATAGCTAATTAAAGACAAAAAATACAGTTCATGTTCCAACCTTGCAACAAAACCAAATTTAAAGAGGATGGAAATACATTATTAACACAACCCAGCAATGAATCAAGATTTAAAAAAAAAACATATATAAGAATTATCTATATGTTAGCGGATTCCAAACTCAGAGAGTTACAATTAACAAGTTGCGAACAGAACTACTCTAATAATAAAAATAATACTGAGACTAGTAACGATTAATCGATAAATGTTCTACAAATGAGCAATTTCATTAATAATTAAATTCACTATATGTATATTTTAATGTATTTTTAATTTAATGATACTTAAAACTTTAAAACTTTCAAGAATTGGAGTTTAATTATATCAGTAACATATTGTTTACTTTTATATTTCTATGTATGAGATGTGCGTTTGAGCCATATATATATATATATATGCACTCACATTTTAAAGAAGAAGAAACAAAAAACTTTAACAATACATATCGACCAAAAATATATCTTGCCATATCTAAGAAAATTACATAGAATGAGCTAGAAAAACTTGACTTGGTAAAAAAAAAAAAAAAAAAAAAAAAAAATCTTCACAAAAGAAGCTAGAAACAATTGAAGTATTTCAGGTAGAAGAAGCTCATTTTCTGAAGATCGTTTTCTAGAGCTGGGATGTTGATTGAACGGAAAACTGCAAAAGGGCCTTCAGGATATAAAAGGTTTTGAAGCTCGAGTATGTAAATAAACGAAGCTAAAAGAACCTAAAAGAAGCCTTAAGCTCTTAAGCTTTCCCTTGCTACTAGTGTTTTTTACGATAAGAATGAAACTATTAGAGTTTTAGTAAAAGTCACGTTACGTAATATATCTTTAGATAGATGTAGATGAAAAGATGGGGCTACTTTATCTTTTAACAAGTAAGAAAAATCATGTGCAACACATAAATTATGAAATGCTTTTCATTACTACGGAATTATATATAATTTTAAACAATTTACTCAGTTTAGACATACTATTATGTATTCATCTTTTGAATAACCCTGTAAAATAAAACACAGAATGTTAAATGGAATACTGAAGTGAATCATAATATTACTTTAATGTTGCTTGTTTCCACTCGATTGAAATAATAAATAAACTTTAAAACCATATGACTGCCGCCGACGGATATATCCGGTCACTGATCTGTTCTTTATTCTACAATACACTTATATCTTAAAATTATATATTTAGGGATTTTTAGTTTGTTTTTCAAGCTTGAAGTTCTTTAAAGATAGTCATGAGTATTATAATCATGTGAATCGTTAAATTTTCAATCTCAAGTTGAAATAAACATTATTTTAATACATTCGAAAAACTGTACAGTGAAAACA
This sequence comes from Salticus scenicus, assembly GCA_963930645.1. Classification (NCBI taxonomy): domain Eukaryota; kingdom Metazoa; phylum Arthropoda; class Arachnida; order Araneae; family Salticidae; genus Salticus; species Salticus scenicus. The sequence continues at coordinate 61,306,694 of OZ005653.1, read as the reverse complement.
ACATTACAATTTTTTTTTTCATTTTAAAGGCGATCAGAGAGCTGACTATAGGATGTATAAAAAGTTATTGTTTTTCTGTTATTTATATGTTTCTTTTTTTTTAAGTGCGTATAAGAAATAATAACATCACTATTTTCAAAGGAAAATATGCTGCAATGAACGTTTACAACCTACATCAATTCATCTGTTATCGAAAATTTAATATGATAAGATTACTTTCATATCGTAATGTATGCATTTATTTTTTAAAAAAATACGTCTTATATTTCGGTAAAAATAAATGATTACTTTCATCACATATCATTTTACACGGGAAGCACGCCACAGCGGCTGTTTATAACAGATATCATTTTCTGCAATAATCCAAACATATATGCTTTTTTACTTTCTTCTATATTCAACAGAAGAAAGTACTGGATTCGTAAAAATTTTCGACCTCGAGTTTTTGATGGATTTACATGTTTTGAGAGCTGTAGAACACGATTTGAACATTTTTCGAAAATGTCTGTCTGTCTGTCTGTCTCTCTGTGTGTGTGTGACAAAATGTTGTGGCAACTGTATCTCAGGAACTACTGCACGGAATTTCATACAAATTGGTAGTTACGCCTAGACATAAATTAGCGCCTTTCAACTTTTGGTAAAAATTGTCTTAGAGGTTGCGTTGCCATCCCGCTTTTTTTAAATTTTTAACGTGGTGTTATAGGACAAAATTTTGTATAAATTTGGATAAAGAGAATTATTTTTTAATAATCATTATGAAATTTAAAAGAATTATTTATAATACAGATAGTCAACTGGGAAAAAAATTTTGTGTATGTAGGACACTCACCTCCCTCCCCCGGGGGGAAGTCCCCCCTCGAGGAGGAGTAAATTTTCATGTTGGGTATCTTTCAAAAGAGCTCGCCAATACCTTTAAAACGAATAGATGAACCACCGATTTGTGATAATTTAAAATAAAATTATCGATTTTTTTCATTTTTTACTTTTTTTTTAAAAATGTAATATTGAGAATAAAATTGACCTTTTATATATATATATATATATTTAGTGTTATACAGAGGCTGTTCGCACATTTTTTAGACGATTTTATTTCGCAGTAAGAAAAAATCGTTTGCATGGAGAATTTTATTTTCACAACAGTTATATTTTTGGAAGTTTTATTTATCTTCTGATATTTAGAATTTTTGTTTAGATGCAAAAATGCGCTTTTAAAATGGCAGTGGATGGAAGGATAGGTTTCCGCTCTTTCCAAAGATAGTTTTTAGTGAAATCTTTATGAAAAGCATTTATCAGGAGAAAAATGGAAAAATGTTGCAACAACAGAGGAATCTTGGGTCTATTTAAGTGGTTGCAATAAAAAAAGGTCAATTTATTATCACAAAAGTGGAGAAAAAAATTTCCTACGTGGCTCAAAGTATCAAAAGAAAGTTTTTCTAAATAATTTATAATTGCCACTGGTTTTTCATACAAGCGCAAGATAAAAGCAAAATAATGTGACAAAAATGTCAAAATCAACTCTAAATACTCTCAAGAACATATTTTAATTCCAATTTTTAAAAATGAAAATCCAGATCTTTATACACAATGCTATCAATCCATTGAACTGTATCTAGACAAAACAAGCAGCCACACATCACAATCCGCAATTGCTATTCTAGAAAAAAAAATGGAACAAAAAACGGGAATTAAAACCATACCCTTCACTGACATTCCTGCTAAATCTGATGTATCACTGTTGGATTTTTGTGGTTTTCGACTCTTAAAATCAACATTATCCAAACACCGACCTACAATGCTTTGTGGACTCTGGAAAGCCGTTCAAGAGGAGTAGGAAAATATACCTCTTCCGATATTATAAAAAGCATTATTATCATAGAAATTATGATATAGAATGTTAATTAAGAACAAGGGCTATCAAACTGAACAAATAAAACTCGACATATGAGCGAAATTGCTTCAGTACACTCCATCAAAATCGTCTAAAAAATGTGCGAACAGCCTCTGTACAGCTTCTCTTACATGGAAATAGTCTGCATTATCACGGAAGATAATTTTCTTAAATAATAATTTTAATAAATTATTTTTGTAAATTTGTATAGGAAAATATAGAAGGAAGTCATGTGGTTGCCACAACATACTAGTTTAAAAATGTGGATAATCATACAGTTCAGAGAAGGAAACTATATAACTTTTCAACTGTATCAGTAAATTATACAATTTATTATATAAAACATGATTAATTATATTTTGCACAATTATATATAAAGTGTATTAAGAGAATGATGTACGTTATATATATATATATTTTAATTATTGTCTTAGAGTTGTTAAAACCTGTATACAAATTCACTGAAATGTAACAATGTTAAATATATTAAAATATGTTGAATGCTATTTAAGTTTAATTAAATGAATCCAGTTTTATTATTTTTTAACTTTTATATGTTTCCTATTAATTAGTTTTTTATATTTCCCTCTTGAATTTACATTAATATACTGTACCAATATATTCTTATTACATTTGGGTATTACTTTGTGGATTCACTAACAAAAAAAAAAAAAAAAAAAAAAAAAAAATCTGGAGTGTTCCACTCGACTTTCCGAACATTAAGTAGTTAACGATTTAGAAAACGTAAAATAAACAAAAGAGGAAATTATAATAGAGTGTTTAAGTATTTTTCTCTATATACTATGTTCTTTAATATAACCCTATTGTACTTAAAAGAATTTGGGCCTATAGATCATAATGATAAAGAATATTTCGTTGCGTCCCTATAAAAATCTATAACAACAAAATCTGTACACATGATATGTACAGGGCCCGAAATTTCAACTTAGATTACACTCGCTGAAAAAAAAAGTTACTCGCCACAAAATACGATTAATTTACTCTATTTTTTACGTATAAAGTGACCAGAATTTTTTATTGGAAAAAGAGGAGAAATTACGCAATGTCTTTTATTTTATAAGAAAATAGAAGACATTCAATTTTGAAAAAGAGGTCATTTTAGAGGGCACAAAACTAAATGAAAATGATTATAAAAACCGATTCAAAAGCTATTTCACACAAGTGGTGGAAACATTTTTATCTCGAATTTGGATCAGTACACCTTAATTTAAATTAATAATATACGGATACGAAAGGAAAATTTCTAAATTTTTATAGATGTCACTGGACAATATAGATTTTTATTATTATTATTACAGCTAATTTTTGCTATAGACAAAAAAAATTTTTTTTTTTTTTTTTTTTTTTAGTACTTTTATGCAGTTACATAAAAAAATTGGTAGACATTTCATTTTATTTTTTATTAAAATCATAACACAAAAGAAAAAATAAAATTAATATTCGGCAGATGAAACGATTTGTTTTAACAAACAGTCATTCTTTATCAACATTTTACAAAAGTTTTAACAAGTATAACCTAAATTAGTCTTAGTAGTTAATAAATTTTTAAGATAGGTATATACAGGTAATTTTTTTTCACATGTCTACATTTTGTTCATTGAAGAAAACAGTCACTTTATGGGAGCGTTTTTGCCAGGAAGACATAAAATTAATTCAACTAACTTTTGCATATTTTTGTAAGGTGTTGGTAGTGTTATCAGTAAGGCCAACTGTCTGCATTAGAACTCTAGGCCTGAGTAGGAGAGTCCTCCGTGGGTCTTTCTAAGGGGTCCTAGCCCATATTTATGCTAGTTTTGGAGAAAACCACGGAAAACTCATAAAGGCTAAGCCAACGAGAGCGACTGGGTATCCAACCCAGTGCCTACCGTATACTTCTCGGTCACCGATGGACCTATTTTTATGAGGAATATTATTCATGCAAAAGTGAGAACACACGTCAACTCACCGCGTATCAATTGGAGAACCACCATCTTAATGATTTCATGATAATTTCAATAGTGATTCCGTGTTCTGGATCAAAGAACCGTGCAAATATAGGGAATACTTTTATTTCTTTGTGATTCGAAGAGTCTGAATAGACATAAATCATAATATGATTTGGCGAGTTTATTAGAAAGTTGTTCTTTTGCTAACCTAACGCAGAATAAAGTGTTCACCGTTCAATACAGACAACAGCCGACTGAGCTTCCCAGTTTTACGAAATTTTTGAAATTAAGGAATAAATCCTTTTCATTTGAAAAAGAGGACAGAGGACGACAAACATAAAAAAAGAGGACATTTTAGTCTTGTAATGTTTTTTTCGTTTAAGAGGATAAAGCCTTGAAAAAGAAGACTGTCCTCTTAAAAAGAGAAGACTGGTCACCTTAACTAAGATTAGCATGATTTTATGTCTTTAAATCGATTATTATTATTATTATTTTGGTAGCACCGTATACTGTAAGAATTCTATCTACATTTTGACCGAAATTTTACTCACCACAGTAAAATTTCCACTCGCCAATGGCGAGCTGGTATATTCCAGGAAATACTAATTAGTTCACGTTTTTTTTTTTTCCTTTTAATCTCGAAAATTTATATAACTTTTCTCGGCATATTTAACTTTAAAATGCTACATTGGTCCGTCAAATTATATATATATATATACATACATATATTATTCTTTTAAATCTCATTAAAAAAATATATTCTATTTCAATATTTGTACAGAATTAAACTTTCCCTTAAACGTCCCATGAGATTTTTTTTCGGTGCAAGATTTAAGATGTTAATTTAAAGAAATAGTTAATTCTTGGGAAAAAAAAAAAAAAAAAAAAGAAAAGAAAGAAAAACTGTAATATATTTAAAAAATATATTTATTTATTTTTCTTTTCCATGAATTTGTATATAATCTTCTTTTTTTTTTTTTTTTTTCTTTTTTTCTTTTTAGTTATTTTGATTAAGCAAATATTTAAAAAAAAATTATATCTGATTACGATTTTCATAGAAATTAGAATTTTATGGAAATTTTAAAGTATAATATATGTATGAAACGAAGTTTCAATGAGTTTACCACCTTTATTTTTACCAGATTTTGTTACTTTCTCATTTCTTTCTTCAATGTTTTAGGATGTCTTCAATAGTAAAAATTGGCGTATTCCGATAAATTTTTGACTTCCAGTTTTCCCTGAATTTAAACGGTTTAAGAGCTCCGTTACATGGTATGGCAATTTTTAGAAAATGTCTTTTTGTGTACGTGTAACAAAAATTGTGTAGCAGCTCTAGTTTAAAAACTAATGCAGAAAATATCATATAAGTTCATATGTTGTTGCTCATTTTCATATATTAGTGCCTAATAACTTCGGGGCAAATCACCTAACTGAACGTGTTGTCATCCTTTTTTTAAGTTATTAATACGGAAGTATAGGACAGCATTTCTTATAAATGTATATAATGAGAAATATGTACATCTATAAGCAATACTTGTGAAACTAGTTGGCATAGGTGGACTCTGCTCAGTTCCCCATCACATTTATGTTCACATAAATTTCTAGTGCGAGACATATTATAATCATGTTAAGAGAAATGAATTTGACCAAACCTTGATGCAGTGACAGAATGAAATCCCCGCCTAATAAGCTATCCACCGCTCAATTCGATATATTTATCTTATTCTAATCTATTATTTTTTTTATCAGGGACAATTCTGTTGTTTAGTTTTCATGCTACTATTTCCAATGCAATAATCCTCAAAATTCATATTTATATATGAAAAATTTACAATTTCGCTATGTTGATAAAATCGTGAATTACGAATAATTTACGAAATTTTCCTATTAGAATATTTGTATTCAATCATGTTCAAACAAATATCATAAATGTAATTTTGAAGTTGTGTAATGTATTTATGATCCTCAAAATGGAAGTTTATGCTCAATTTTGCCTTATTCTGACATGTAAGGTAAATCGTAAATTCCAAATAACTTACGAATTTTTTTAATTGGAAAAATCATAGTCTATGATATTCATGCGAGTATCCAAAATAATATTTCGAAAGTGGTTTGACATCTTTACGATGAAAATATCCCTCAAGATTGACGTTTTTGTGAAATTTTGCTCTATTCTGCCATGTTAAGAAATTCGTAAATTTCGAATAACTTGCGAAATTTTCAAAGTAGCATATTTATAGTTACTGATGTTCAATCTGGCATCAAAACTGATATTTTAAAACTGGTCTGACATTTTTACAGTAAAACGTTTCCATTTAATGCACGTCTAAGTGAAATTTTGTCCTATTCTCCCATGTTAAGGAAATCGTAAATTTCTCATAACTTACGAAGTTTTTTAATTCGAATGTTGCAATTGAATAGGGTTCTTGCCAGTATTGAAAGTAATATTTTAAAACTGATCTGACCTCTCTGCGATCATTTGTTCGTGAGATATCGTGTTAACAGACTAACAAACTACCGGACTAACACACTAACGGACTAACACACTAACGGACTGACACACTAACAGACACCCTACAGACAGACACCATACAAATTTTGTCATTTTCGGATTCCTCACACCTGAAAACGTATAAAAATGTCAAAAAACCGAGGTCGAAATTGTTCACGATTACCTAAGTTCCCCATACCTATAGTATGATGGGGAACTAATAAAAAAATAAAAAATGTTTACATTAGTTATCCTTGGAAAGGGTGGGGGTCGCCGTGGTGTCAATTTCCGATATGAGCATTTTCCCAAGAATCTCATCAATAGACATAAAATTAATTACTGAACAACGTATTTGTGATAATTTTAAACAAAGTTACCGATTTTTTTCATTTTTATAAGCAGAATCTCTCCCACTCTCTCTCCCCCCACCCCCATATATATATATATATAAATGATAGATATCGTAATAAAATTTAACCTTATATTCTAAAAAATACATTCTATAAGATATCATCTGTAGGGCATAAAATTGAATTTTTTACGATAGTGTTATATTTCTCTGAGATAAAAATCGTCTGCATTCAATATGAAGATTGATTTTAATAAATAGTAATTTTACTGAATAATCTGCACTGCATAAATTTGCATAAGAAAATATAGAAGAAAGTTTTGTGATTGTTACAACACACTAGCTTATAAATTAAAATAGTTAAAATAAATATTTTCTTTCAAATTTCTTTTGTATTAGTTATAATCCTTTAGCTTTCTTAATCTCATTTTATTAAAAATTTCTAAGTTTTATTCTTAATATGCATCAAGTATACAGTATCACGAACGCACACAATTAATTCAAAGGTTTATAAATTTATGCCAGGAATTAACAAAATTGAATTATCCCTTTTTTAATAATTTTCAACTCATAAAAAATTTGAAAATACTTGGTAATTCTTGTTTAAAACTAGTTGGCATAGGTGGACTCTGCTCAGTTCCCCATCATATTTATGTTCTCATAATTTTCTAGTGCGAGACATATTATAATCATGTTAAAAGAAATGAATTTGACCAAAGCTTGATATTATGACAGAATGAAATCCCCGCCTAATAGGCTATCCACCGTTCACTTCGATATATATATCTTATTCTAATCCATTAATTTATTTTATCAGGGTCAATTCCGTTGTTTAGTTTTCATCCTACTATTTCCAATGCAATAATCCTCAAAATTCATATTTATATGAAAAATTTATAATTTCGCTATGTTGATAAAAACGTAAATTACGAATGATTTACGAAATTTTCCTATTAGAATATTTGTATTCAATCATGTTCAAACAAATATCATAAATGTAATTTTGAAGTTGTCTAATGTATTTACGATCCTCAAAATGGAAATTTATGCTCAATTTTGCCTTATTCTGACATGTTATGTAAATCGTAAATTCCAAATAACTTACGAATTTTTTAAATTGGAAAAATCGTAGTCTATTATATTCATGCCAGTATCCTAAATAATATTTCGAAAGTGGTTTGACACCTTTACGATGAAAATATCCCTCAAGATTGACGTTTATGTGAAATTTTGCTCTATTCAGCCATGTTAAGAAATTCGTAAATTTCCAATAACTTACGAAATCTTTATATTGGAAAATTCTTAGTCATTAATAATCATGCCAGTGTCCTAAATAATATTTCAAAAGTAGTCTGACATCTTTACGATGAAAATATCTCTCAAAATTGACGTTTATGTGAAATTTTACTCTATACTGCCATGTTAAAAAATTCGTAAATTTCGAATAACTTGCGAAATTTCCAAAGTAGCATATTTATAGTTACTGATGTTCATTCCGGCATCAAAACTGATATTTTAAAACTGGTCTGACATTTTTACAGTAAAACGTTTCCATTAAATGCACGTTTAAGTGAATTTTTGTCCTATTCTCCCATGTTAAGAAAATCGTAAATTTCTAATAACTTACGAAGTTTTTAAATTCGAATGTTGCAAATGAATAGGGTTCTTGCCAGTGTCGAAAGTAATACTTTAAAACTGATCTGACCTCTCTGCGATCATTTGTTCGTGAGATATCGTGTTAACAGACTAACAAACTAACGGACTAACACACTAACGGACTGACACACTGACACACTGACACACTAACAGACACCCTACAGACAGACACCATAGAAATTTTGTCATTTTCGGATTCCTCACACCTGAAAACGTGTAGAAAAGTCAAAAAACCAAGATCGAAAATTTTCACGATTACCTAAGTTCCCCATACCTATAGTATGATGGGGAACTAAAAACTGTTTGATACAAATGAAGCTCTTTAACATCTTTTTTTCTGAGTAAATAAGCTATTTAAAGATCGTGTAAGTTTGAATGCAATCTAACGAAGACATTATTTAAAGGACTCCCTGACAGAAAAAATAAATAGATAAAATAAAGTTTTCTATAAAACTTTTACCACTTTTCTTGAAAGCGAATTTTCTATCACATCTCTTATTTACCTTCTTTTCATAAGTATGAAGAATATAACTCGTTTATTTTTTGCTCCAAATAGAGAATAAGCTCTTATTTTGTTATACAGAAATCATTTATGTAAAATATGCCAACTTACTTTATGCATAATTTCATCTAAACTCTTAGACTCAGGAAAATTTAATTATTATTTGAACTTTTTTTTTTTTTTTTTTTTTTTTTTTTTATATATATATATTCTCATTTCGTTCTTACATACAGTATCATAAATCCATTTTATTTAAGAAATATTTTCAATAGTAAGATTGAAAGATTAAATAAAGAGAAATTTTCTAAACTTAAATATGTATGTAAGCTATCGAGGGAAAATAATCACATGTTAGAGCCTCGTTATAGTCAATTTTCTCACACTATTTTTATTTCAAACAATATTATTTTAAATCAATAAAACAATAGAAAAAAATCTCTCAAATTCATAAACTTTATTGAAAATGTCTTTTATTTACTGTTATGACTTTTTAAAAATAATATCATCGTACATTTTACAAGATATAAAAAATGCACATTATTATCAGGACTCAAAATTAATTCAGTATTAAGCAAGCTTCTGCATATGTAAATTCACTGAAGCGATCAATAAAAATTTATTAAAACGCTACTATATGAAAAGGGATATTATAAAATCATCATTTCCGTTTAAAGAAGGTAGATTTCATTTTGTCCCTTCTTTATAAATATATATTTATATATAGGGAGAGAGAGAAATAACTGGGGTAAGTATGGCTAGAATAATTGAGGTTTACCTTGGAATGAATGTTGTAGGTAAATAAATTGAGATTTGATAGTAATATTTTCATTATTTGGTGCATAATATAATTGAAAAATAATTTGTGAATCGATTTAGAATAAACATGTCGCAGATTTCAAAAGATCGACTTTTTTAAAACATAGGTTGGGGGGCCACACTTACCCCTTGAATTGGAGCAAATGTGGTTTGAAAATGGGGTAAGTGTGGAAGCATTTTTCCTCTCAATTTTACAAAATGACAGAAGGGCTATTAGAAAATTTGATTCAATAGGTACTATTATTTATTAATTACATGGCTTTTCTTAGACGTTTGAAATGATTTGAAGTCTTCCAAAAAAATGAATAGAAAGTATCTCTATCATAAAATTTATGAAAAACTTTTCAAAAAGTAATTAAAAAAACAGACGCGTAGTACAGTCGGTAACAGAAGTGTCCGAACACTAGCAAAAATTCCTATGTAAAAAAAGTACACTTCATAAGGTTTTGTTAAATAAATCCTTATCGAATCATGTTCTTACACTGACTAAGAATAGGATTCGACAAGGATTTAGTTAATAAAACAATACGAAATGTACTTTTTTTACATAGGAATTTTTGCTAGTGTTCGGACACTTTTTTGACCGACTGTAGTTCTATGAAAATAATGTACAAAAGAATTAGTACAACTAAAGAAAGAAGTACGATATGTGAATATAGCAGACTAAATGAAAAAATATATTTAAAAAATACATCTGAGTTTTGGCGACTTTTATATATTTAGAGCCCTATTGATTAATACCTTACATTTATACTAGCAAATTGTTTTCAGCCAGAATGTCTTTAAACGGAATATAAGAAATGTGTTTTCTTTTTGTAGAAATTCAGTTTCAGCTTCATTCATGTGCTTTAGTCTAATAACTTTTACTTCATTCTCATCATCCGCTTCTTTCAAAACAAAACAAGCATACCGATATTCACAATATTTTCTTTTATGGTTTCTTTACAGCTAACACACAGCTTTTAGTTATAATTAAAATAACACAGATGATTAATATTCACATTAGTGTGTTGTGACAAAAAATCCCCCCTATGACCAACTCCAGGTGAGGTGTCGCATTTACTCTTTAACGCATTTAACTTGGGGGATAAATGTGGCGTCCCAGTTTATGTTATTACACTGGTTAAAAATATAACTTACTTACACCAAATATGTAAAAGCTATCTTATTAATTAATTTGCTTCGAGATTCAATCGACAAATAGTTATTTACAACAGAAGATATCAGAATTTGAATGAACTAACTTTGAATTTGATTCCTAAATTCTTTGGCAAAGTAATTTTTTATCTGAAAAATAATCTGTCTTCAGTTGTGAAAGCTCTTTATTAATGTAATATTAGACACTTTAGAGCCGGTATGAAATAAAGTTACATTCAGTATTATACTAGAGATCCATTTTAAAAAGTTATAGTTTCTTACCACACTTACCCCTGTGCTGCATTTACCCCAGTTAACCCAACCACTCACTTTTTCACACATGAAATGAATGTGAAATATACTTTTTTAATAAAAAAGTGGATTAACCATAAATAGATAAACATTGATTCAGGAAAAAAAAAAAAGATATCAGTCTTAAAAATGCATAAATTAATTTTATTATTGTATCATTAAATTAATAATAATAATAATAATAATAATAATAAGAATAAGAATAATAATAAACTTTATACATTTGCTGCTTTTGATCATATTTGTTTCCTGATGTTCGAATCAAAAACATTTAAATTTCAGAAATAATTCGTCTCATTTATTTTCGTTTTGATTTAGAGAAAAAGAAAAAAAAAAAAAATTAATTTTTGAACATACATATGAAAGGAAAGTATTGTAATCATATCAAAAATCGGGCTTTAAGATTTTGCTGTTTCTACACATTTTGACATTTTTTATGGTGATGTATGTATTTGTATATGTGTATATGCGTATGTATGAGAGTGAATATGATAGTGTCTAAACGATTTGTTCGAAAGTGAACTGAAATTTGTTACGTATGTTATAGGTCATCGTAGCACGAACCCTATTGATTTTGGTGAATCTAGCACTTAGTTTTTTTACAGGGACACAAAGAAAAGTTCTTCATCACTATGGTCTATAGGCCCAAATCTTTGATAGTGTAATAGCGTCTAAAGGCCTTATCTGATTGAAAAATACTAAAACACTCTATTATAATTCTCACCTTTAATAACCGCCGAATTGTTTCTTCATCAATAAAATAATAAAAAAAGAAATGTAAAAGAAAATTACTCTGCAAGCAAAATCTCATGATATCATTTCGTCTTATAATGAACAACACATGGCTTATTTCATTTATGTTCCTCCTAAATCATAGTCTATTTTCTAACGTAATTTTATTCAGTTAGTCAAAATTATTCTGTTAGTCAAAATTAAATTATAGCTGTATTTTATGTATCTGTCCGTTGTGGTTCCTCATTTCTCATAACGAAAGTTTGTTGGCGAAATTTAAGGGTTATCATATGTGGCAATCCTGCTCTGTGTATTCAAAATTATTAGCTTGATTGGAGTATTACGTATCTTAAAAGTTGTTCCGTTTTATATGTTCTGGTAGCGTAATATTTAGATGCCAAAAAGTTACTCTTCGTTTGAAATTGACAAAATCTATTGGATTCGCTGCTGGAATAACGAACTGTAAGCATGTGAAGAAAATTGTTTTATAGCACTAAGCCTATTGGAATTAGAAACATATTTAGGCATTGTATGTAAAATTAGCCATAGAAAGATATTTAAATGGAAAATTTACCTTAAAATATTGCTGAGAAACTCGCATTTTAAAATCTGTGTGTGAAATAATTAGTTAACTATAAATAGGTACTCGAGATGACATTGGATGAAACATGTTTTGAATTCCTGATTATTTTACAATGTTGTTACCAGGAGCTACCAATTGTGTTATGTGTCTTATTTGAAATTTACTATGATTTGAAAATACCTTTTACAATAACATCAGTTTTTATCTAAGGAATTTCTTTGTTCATTCACGATATTTTCAGTTATGTTTCCGATGTGTATAAATCAGATTACATGTATTGCATCGAATGAACGATGAAGTAGATAACTTTTCTCAGACTATATGGAGCAGAATCGAATTACATACGTGTAATTTGCTTTATACACAACGGAAGCATAGTTAAATGAAAAATGAAAAAAAAAATAATAATAATAATAATTAAAGGACCTCTTGAGACAAGAACTGATGTCGAGTCACACTTACAGGAGTTGGAGTGAAAAGAATTAAATTACTGTCGGAAAAAAAAAAAAAGTTTTATTATACTCGAAAGAAAAATAGCAATGAATTGACTGTACTATTCAACATTCACATGTAAATGTCTGCGACATGTACAATTTAAAAATTCTTATAACGTACTTGTAAAATTATCCTTGACTTTCCTAATAAAATTAAGGTGTTACTTTGGAAGTGTTTCATTTGAAAAAATAGTTCAAAAAGCATATATCGATTCTTTTTTTTTTTTTTTTTTTTTTTTTTAAATATATATTTCTCATAGTCTATAAGCTGATAACATTTTACTATTTTTTTAAACAACACCTTTTATAAAACGTTTAAAAAAAAAAAAAAAGGCCAAATATTTTTAAATCTCATTTACACTCATCATATCCTAGATTTTTATATTAAATACGTCAACTTAAAAATATATATGAAAAGTTTCAAGATTAATTCGAGGATTACAAATTCTACAATGTAACCAAATTTAATGTTCTGTTTTAATTAATGTTGAGCAATAAATTTTAGCTCGTAATTAGCCTGAAAGACCTTAAGAGTTAAGAAAGTTTGAAACTCGAATCTGAATCTTTTTTTTTTTTTTTTTTTTTTTTTTTTGTTTGTTTGTCTCTAATTAACCGAAAACATTATAATGCTGGTCTATTTGGATACGCTGAAACGATTAACAAGAATACTTTTTAAATAATACATAAAAACTAAAACTTTTAACAACAATTTTGACACTTCATTTATATTGTACTTTATTTAATTACTTCAGTTATTTTTTGTGTTATTATTATAAAAGGAAAAAATTTGTTTGTACTAAAATGTCTGATAGCTACAAATCTTTAGATCATAATTAAAACTAGCAGGAATTATTTCGTAAAAATACCTTACGACACGAAAGTGCATTAGCAGATACATACACACATATTTAAAACTATGGCTCTTGCGCAAATTAATTTAAAATAGAAGTAAAACTACGAATGTGAAAGCACAAATGTATGATGTATGACTGCTGTTTCCAATATATATTTTTTAAACATCAGCTATTTCAGAAAAAATTTGCTTTGTTGTACTCTACTTCTATAACAGCCCTTGTTAATGGTATAGCAAATTTTGGGGAAGTTCCAAATTCCCTTATTTTTTTTTAACACTTCTTACTTTGATTACGTTTTTATTTATTTATTTTTCTTTTTTCAATTGTAATATTTTGTGGATATATATATATATATATATATATACACTAAACCCCAAAAAGCATTGAGCATAATGTTTTTTGGGCTTTGTATGTATATATATATATATATATATATATATTTTTTTTTTTTTTTTTTTTTTTTCCCTTGCCTGATTTTCTTTTTAGTTTTTTGTCTACATTCTTTTTAAATTTTTACATTGTAATTTTTTCTGCATATCTTTTTTTTTTTTTTTTTTCCCCAGTAATATTACGTTATATAGTTATATATATATTAGTTATAGTATATATAGTATATTTCCAAGAAAAATAGGCGATAATGCATGCATTATAAATAATAACGGAAGTGGGATAAAATTTATAGTACAAGAATTCTATTTTTTTAAATCTATAGATAAAACTTAACACAAAATTTAGCTGAAAGTTATAAATAAAAAGGTTCTCTAATATTCACAGCAAATTATACACACACATATATATATCTATGCATATATATATTATTTTTTAACACTGAACTATTCGAGATCTACTTAAAAATCTGTATATGATTTATTAACATTCAAATAAAAGTGCATCCTACTTGTGAAGTTCACTGGAATATTTTATGCTTTTATTTACTATAAATAAATTTCGAAGATGTTTTCCCATTGTATAGAAGTATGTGGAGATCCTATTTATTATTTAAATATCTGTCAGCCTAATTATCTGTCCAATCATTGTTGAACCCTGCCAGTCCATTTACATTTTAATGTAAAGACAACATATTAAGCAATATTTGTTATCATTTTTCTTATAATGTTTTATTCAAGGGCATAAAAAACAATATTTGATAACAAGTTAAACATTTTGTCATCGTTGTGCATAGAATTTGTAAAAAATAAAACCTATATTGCATCACTTTGAAAATAAAATATTGTTACCAATAAATTAGGTAAAAAATACTGATTGAGAAATTTAAATAGTAAAACATATCTGTGTTTTAGAATGTTTTCTTAGACAAAACGTATTTAATAAGATTTTTAGAAATTCCGAATTTTATTAGTTTTAAAGTTCAATTGATATATTAGACATGAAATTTTTACTAAATAATTAAAAGTATAAATTTAATTCAATTTTCATAACATAAATCACTATGGATTAGTTAAAAGTTTCCAAATTTGTTTACCTTTTTCTATAATCACAATATACGAAACAAAATGATGAACTGGATAATGATAATGGCATATTTATTATCCAATAAAATTTTGTTTTCTATTTAATAAATATAAAGAAAAAGAAAAAAAGAAGAAAGAAAAAAATCCAAAAATTATTAAATATTTATATAAAACGAGTCTAATAAATGCATTAGTGGCTCTTTTTGCAATGCTTTAAATTTTTTCATTTTATTTTCCAATAAAAAATACACCAAACATAAGCCATTTTTAACAGGAAAAACATTAATTTCTAATTAACTTACGCACAGAAATCGCGTGACAGCGTGTGCATTTTTTTTTAAATTCTTTCAATAAGTATTATAGTAAGCGTGTACATAAAGATCAAATAAGGACTTTTAATTAATTGGCATAGACTGGAAATGATAAAAATTATGGATATTTTTCATTTAAATGGTTTCTCCAGATGAATAAGTCTGAATAGACAGAACAGGTTACAGACATGACAATCTATTGTTTCTCTAGTAAAAATTCTTATGCAAGCAATTACTTAAGATTTAATCGAAATATATATACGATTAATTCTTTGCTTTTCAAATTAAATAATATCAATGCAATTTATCACGTTTGTTTGCGATTTTTTAAAACTAAATTTCATACACATATAAAAAGTTTTACTGGTCACGTTTTGTGTTTAATAGAAAATGAATATAAAATGTCAATATGAACTCTAATCAGATCAGAAGAAGGCCCCAAGAAAACCACGTTGGGACATTATATGTTTTATATGAGAACAACAGTACAAATATGAAAAAAAAAAAAGTGTGGAAATGTACAACCCACGCATAGGTTTTACCCATGATTTCTAACATATAATAGTCAAAAGCGTACACTCACTCATAAATGGCCGAAAAATCGCTAGTTTTATTGGCTGATGGTTTCCATGGAAACCGCCTCTACGTATTTGTTGGAGGCATGCGCTGTTTCAGACCAAGTCAATCTACTGGTCGATGAAATATTCCAATTCTTCTCGGCTGAAGATTATGTGAAAAAGTAGAGCTTCCTTTATACCTAGCTTTAAAATGATTATTATAAAAACTACGTGATATTGAAAACATTCAGGGATGAGAAAATGCTTTGAATACTGAGCAAGTTTGCTTAATTAAGGGATAACAGTCATGAATATTAGAAGAATTTTGTCAGATCTGAGAGAGGACGGACCAGATATCAAAGCAGTTGAAGAAGGTGAGAAGTTCTATTATTTTTTAACTTTAACACTCATGTAAGTCATTAATTTTTTGCGCATCAATTTCTACAATAGAAAAACTAATTCAAAATGGTATTGTCATTATCTTCCCTACATTAAAAAATAAAACGTAATACATGCTAAATGAAAATCATCCATATAAAATATGTTTAGTATTTGTGTATATGTTTGCAGTTTAATTGTATTTATACATTTAGCTTTATCTATAAAACTTATAGTGATTTTAATTTCAATTAAATAATAATAATATTGTTAAAAATGGAAGGTTGAAATTTTCATAAACAATTAAGTATTTGGAGTAACTCGAGACAAAATTAAAGTTATTAAATGGAATACTGGTAAATTAATATTTCAATATAATATATTTTCTCACAACAGTTAATCAGAAATATATTACTTTAAAATTATTGATCATTACTCTAACATGTATTTCTTATTTTCCTCTTTGGTTGTAAAGTTAATTAACTTACTTATAAGAAATAGTAAATTGGTATTAAGAAATATAAAGAAATCAAAAAATAATTTAATTAAAAATAATCATTCAATCTTTAAATCCCTCCTACATCTTTGTTGTTAATAATAACAATTACAGATTAATACTTAATTCAAATTATGAAAAGATATTCAACTGAAAAATTTGATTTCATTGCCATTATTTATTTATTTATTTTTAAATTAAATTTCCGAGAAAATGTATCATATTATAAATAACAGTATATCATTCTGAAAATACATAAATAAAATTTATTACAATTTAATATTTAAAGTGCAGGTTACAAAAATTAGAAAAGTGAAATAATAATAATAATAATTAAATTAAACTGTATTTGCTATGAACATTCCCAACAAATTTGTCTAAGCATGCACAGTTAACGCAAAGTTGTTTTCGCCGCATTAATACCATAACAGCAGTGCATTGAGTTTTACAGTGACAGGTGATTTAGAGATGCATTTGATAGCCTGAAAAGACACACATTTCATTTATTTAACTTCAAATTTCAGTGTAATTTCAATAAAGTTTCTATACAGTGATAATTATATAACTTGTTAACCATATTTAAAGTTGTTTAATTAATCAATTAACGTGTTTAATCTGCAAAATTATTATTAAATGTTATTAAAATGTTTATATGCTTAAATCAGTTCGTCATTTTTACAGATGTGCAAAATGTATTTTAATGACTTAATTATAAATCAAAATGCCCTAAAAGTATATTTATTGAATTTTTTTCATTGTATTTTTTTTTTATTTTAAATAACTTATTTTTATAATAAAACTAACTTTTGAATATGAAACAAATCATAAAGTAATGATGAGTTATTACGTTTCACACTTTTTTTTTTCTCCCTTTCCAAAATGTACTAGGTTTAAATTTATTAAAAAACGTTTAAAATGTTTGTTATTGAGTCACATTTGTTATTACTTCTAATTTTCGAGCTAGAGAAGGGCAACATCTGCAAAAGTCACAAAATATTGATCTTTATTTGTTTTATCTGTTATTAATATTTAAGGCAAATAAAATTGTAATATATATATATATAAGTTTATTTATTTATTTATTTTTCATTGTGTTATTATATTTCAGGATTCCTTAATTTTAATGTAGTTTTGAGCTTGAAATCTATTATTGAAAACAGTTTTTAAAAGTTTTGAAGCTTCGTTGATCAAATACTGATTTGTTAAATTTTTAAGTGTCTTTTCTTTAAGAAAAGTTTCTTTTCCCAGTAAATTATCAAATTTAGATTTCTTTAAATGGCAACACAGAAATGCAGTACAGTGGATAAAAATTTGAATGTATAATGACATTTTGAATAAAAACATTAAACATACTGATATGCTTTATTAAACTCTATTTTATCTGTCTTGTAATAAATAACAAATAAATATACTGAAACTTACTGATTCAAAATATAAAACAATATAATTTAAAAATGATTTGGACACATTTACGTAATACATTAATATTTTTTTTTAGATAAAAGTTTCTTTTATCTAAAAAAAAAAAAAAAAAAAAAAAAAAAAAAAAAAATCAAGATCAAAATTAGAAATTGTTATGTTTAAAAATTATAAAAATAATTATAAAAATTGTATTTAAAATATATCTCATACTTTTTATTATTATGTTTT